>JARHVA010000673.1:2532500-2595000 GCA_037957365.1 Torreya grandis | reverse complement strand
CCTTACATTCACATTTATTGAAATATGAGTTTCATGTAAACCTGCAACCTTGTATCTCTAAGACAACAAGGGAGGATTTATGAGTGAATTTTGTGAAATTAAGTCATTGAATGTAAGTTAGGTATAGCTTTGTTTAGGTGTATTTTGGATTTTGTTTTGATTAAGGTCATTAGGCATAATTATCTTAAGGCAGTGACTTGGTATAGTTGAGGATAGTCATATGAGCTATGGTGTCTAAGTTGATTTATTTTTTAATTATGATCATGTTAACACTTTGAATACTTTGGTTATAGGCATTCATTACTTTTTAGTCTAGCTAAGTATTGGTGTGATAAAAAATCCATTAGAAACAATCATTGTGATAAGACAAGTAACATGTATAGGTGTTTATTGAGAAGTTTGTGAATTGAGTTTTAATCTTTAAGACACATAGAGTGATTGGTTTCTTGTATGAAGGACATCTATACAAGACTTTTAAGAGTGTCTAGAACGTTAGAAAATACATCTCATCAAAATCTAAAAAAACATATAGAAAATAGACTTGAATATTATAGAGATAAAAGTGAGTGGACAACCTTCTTTATAAGTGCATGATTTTGGTTGTTAAAATCATAGTTTGAAAGTCGAAATAAAAGCAAAAAAGTTGAGATGGAGGATGAGGTTCTAACACTATGCAAATCCATGTTAATATATCAAACAATAAAAAGTCTCACAAAATTATATTAGGTATTTTATATTTATTACAAAAAATTTACAAATGATGCAATTAAGGTCTATGAATGTACATCTAGAGTATATAAGATTCACTCAAAATTTTACCTCTATAAATGTATATGGTGTCGTACTAACATGGATAGATGTAGTAGTGGTTGGCCCACTACCTAGCTCAATAAATTGAAATTGTAATGTTGAAGGCAACATCTCCTCTTGGAAAACAAAAAAAATACATACATACATACATACATGCATACATACATACATACATACATATATATATATATATATATCTATATATATATAATTTAATTTAAATGTGTAAATTAATTTTTACCTTTTTAATTTGAAAATATAACTTAAAAATTGAACATAAAATTTATATAAAATATACCTGCATGTGTGTAGAGACCAACGTATCAAAACCAAATGTGTGTGTCAACAACTCATCAGTCAAGGCCATATCCTCCAAGCCCTTTGAAGTACCAATGTCATCATCTAAAGGTCCAATGCATATAACATCATAAGATTTGCAAGGATGGGGTTGGGTACGACCACTAGGTGGAGTATCTTGAGCATCTATCTCTGGAAGCCTTCTAATATGATGAATGAGTGTATCAGTAAGTGATCTAAGTGTATGTAAAGTGGCAATATCCATAACCTCCTTCACCGTTAAGGGAATCTATGGATGAAGTGGCTTTTGGGTAGGGATCCATGTAGGTCGATTAGGGGCATGACGTGCACCTGGTCAATCTTATGTAGAACTTTTCCCTCAGCCTTGAAACTCACCATAGTCAGAATAGTTTGAAATCTCATTGAGGACAAACTCATAGTAGAGTTTCTTGTTAGCCATTTTTACTCCCAAGTTTTTCATCTTTTGTTTTGGCTAAGTGCAGCATTCCATTTGTTTATCCCCACAACAAAAAATGTCAAGTATTATTCCCTTTAAAATCCTTTTTTTCTATTTTTACAAAAGTGTTATTTCTTTTGGTAATTTTTTTTATTTGGGTTTTTTATCCAAGTCTCAAAGGAATTCTCTTGGACTTTTTGTCTGAAACAAAAATTCTAAAGGAATTCTTTTAGACTTTTATTTCAGATAAAAAGTCTAAAAGAATTGATCCTTTGCAAAGTCTGAAACAATTGGTCACTTTCAAAAGCCCAAAGGAATTGGTCCATTTCAAAAAGTCCATAACTTTTTTGAAAGAATTATTTCAAAAAAATTGTCCAAAACAATCTTTTCGATGGGTCACTTGCAAAAAAATGAAAGGACCATTTCTCAAGCAAAGGGACACTTGGAATATTTCCAAAGTGTACATTTCAAAAATTCCAAAGGGACATTTAAAAAAAACTCAAAGGAATTGGTCCATTTTCAAAAGTCTTAAGGGACACATGCAAAAAGTTCGAAGGGGCACTTGTAAGATTTTCGAAGGGTCTTTCTCAAAAATTGGTCCACATCCAAAAGTCTGAAGGGTCTTTTTCTTACAAAAGTGTCCTTAAAAAAAAATCCAAAGAGTCTTTTCAAAAAATTTAAGGGACACATGCAAAAAGTTTGAAGGGACACTTTCCAAAAGTCCGAAGGGACACTTACAAGATTTCCAAAGGGTCTTTCTAAAAAATTGGTCCACTTCTAAAATTTTAGAGGGTCTTTTTGTTTCAAAAGTGTCCTTAAAAAAAGTTTGAAGGGCCTTTTCAAAATCTCTGAAGGGTCACCTTTCAGACAAAGTTCCCTAAACCCAAGGTCCCAAAGGGTCTTTTTATTGCAAAAGTGTCCTTTAAATTTTTTTTATGGTATAGACACTTGTGTAGAGTCTGTAGAAGGATTGTCGAAGGGTATGTTTGAGCAATCCAAAGGGAGGACACTAGAAGATATTCTATAGAGAGATGATGGTTTCAAAGAAAAGGGACACCTATAGAATATGTAGAAAGATGGTTCTTAAAAGTGTATAGTTTAGAAAGTTCATAGAAGGATGGTTTCAAAGGGATAAAAGAGAAGGGCCCACGAGGAAAAAATCTAAAGGAATGGTCCCAGTAGAGTGACAGTTTCATAGCCATCAACTTCAGGGTCATAGACTAGCCATTGGCATTCAACATAGTGGGTCTCAAGCAGATCGATGGTCCTCACTTAATTGATCATAAAGATCTGAGGGCTCACATTCTTCATCTACCAAATCCCAGTAGAGGGTTCATGTCACCATTAATCAGACCATGATCTACATCATTTATGATGACCAATAAAAAGGAGTAAAAGGCTTGGTTGAGCTAGAATGAGTTTCAAAGGATTCTAACAAATGCCATAGAGGCATACACATAGACTTCATGTGATGCCTCTCTAAGGCCAAACATAATGAAAGCAACTCTTCTCCATGTTATTTCACACCTCAATGAGCCAGTGGGAAGCTGTTAGGCATCAAGACAAATCTATAACAAGTGGACTCTTATATAACTAATTAATGCCATTACCCAGCTCAAAAATATTTGTTTCTGCTAGTGTAACCATTGGGAAAGCATCTTTGAGAGAGAAATCTAGCTGCATAACCACTAGAGGTGACATGGATCAATCAAATGGCTTGAATGAGCATCATTTGCAAAGATGGTCACAACTCAAGATCAAGACTTCTAATAGATTGATTCCTTCATTTGATGCCAAGCCTTCTGTAGAAGGAGACCACACAGATTATGGTAAAGCCCTACTGGAATAATATCCTACCTTTAAGCATTAGTATAAGTTTATTTTCTTTGAAGTTTTGAGCATTTGCCTGAGGGTGTAAGTGATGTATAGTGACAACAAGTGATGGTTTTCATCCTTCTGTCATTTGTCCTTCATGCCTGAGTAAGGGTTCTGGGTCTAACAAGTTATATAGAGTGCGTCCAAGTGTTTTGGATTTTTACATGTGTATAACTATTCTTGGAATGTATAGGTTGTCTTTTATTTCATTTACCTTGTGTCGTTTCATACATCTCACCTCTATACTAAAATATTTGTGTTAGAATCTTTGGAGATTATAAATAGTTTTTGTAATTTGATGTATCATGCACTAGGGTATGGTATTCATGTGGAAGATAATCTTGGTGAATCACCATTCTAAGAACAAGTTGTATTTATGCAATTTCTAATTCTTTTCTCTTTAATCAAACTAGTTTAGACAGAGGTTGTTTTTGTAAATATACATTTAGGGAGCTAGCCCTTTAAATCTAGAGGTTCATTTCCCATATAGGTATACCCACATGCCTAGAAATGTTTCAATGTTGCCCAAATCTAGAAGAGGATTGAACACTCTCTTCTAGGGTGCAATATTTGGAGACAATAGTTCTGACATGCCTGGTGGGACTAATTATTTACATGTCAAGGTGAATGTTGGTCTTGACAAGCCTAGGGTTGTAGAAATATCCTTAATCCAACATTTGGCGAATCTAAAAGGTGAGAATTTCTGGTTTTAGATCAAGTTTCCTACATTATACTTCATGGTCCTCACTAGGTCATCTAGGATTTCTGATCAAGCCCCTCTAGCTGAAGCTCTTCTTGAAGAACAATGCCCTAAACCATTCCTAGCGCTTAAAGAACCCTGACAAGGAGGTTTTGGAGAAGAATAAGAAGTTGAGGAAGTTGGAGAAATAGGAGATGAAGAAGAAAGAAGAGAAATAGAGAGGTATCAACCTTTCTCAGCCTTCGACACCCAAAATCTAATTAACCTTCCTACATACGACCCTATTCCTCCCAATGCTACCAAGAGTCTTCCTAGTTTTGATGGAGAGGGTCCTATTACCCCATCTGATCATATTAGAGACATTTCAAATTTTTGTAACTTCCATATTGTCACCTGAGCCAACATAGCCATAGATTTCTCTTTATGTCTCTAAAAGGGAAGGAACTTGACTAGTATGGGACTTTAGAAGGTGGTTACATTACAAGTTGGGATGGATTTAGGGAATTGTTGGTAACTAGATTTGAGAATAAGAGTGACCACACTTCTTTGATCCATCAAATAAATGTGATAAAGAGAGGTCCTAACGAATCCATGGGAGATTTTAATGAAAGATTTCAAAGAACCTAGCATAGGCTTCCACTTGTCATGAGACCTCCTCCTAGCTTTGTGTTCTCCACTTATTTCAAGGGTATTGGTACTAATGTGGTGGTGATATTTTATTTAATGGGAGGATTCACTCTACTAGACACATATGAGATGGCTATTGAAGCTGAGACTAGCTTAATACAAGTTGGAAAGCTACCTCTAAGAGTTTCTATGACTTTGTTGTCTCATAGTTCGATTGAAGCTCCAAGCATAGAACAAGTTCCTAATGCCAATGTCAAGCTAAGAACCTTTCTTAAGAAGATGGATAATGTTGTGGATAAAGATGAAGATATTTTATCATTACAAGCTCAGCTCAAGCAAGCTTGCTTCTAAAAAAGTGCTCCACCTAACCATAAATATTATCCTCAACAAGGCTATAGAGCTCCACCCCAATACAACTACAAAGGAAGAGGATAGGGTCAAAAAGGTTCCAATAAGTAGCCCAATGCCTATAATCCTAATCCCACTCCTTCTATGAAGGTTTTTGTTCTAATACATGCTAACCTGGTCCAAGGGGAAGATCATTTGGACCAATGGGGACAACCTCAAGGTCAATATATGCATGATGGTGGAGAAGATAACCAAGCTTTGGTGGCACAAGAAGAAACTACTCCTTCTATGACATCAGAAGAAGCAAATCCTAGTCAAAGGAATATTTATGGAGAAGGTAGCAGCCAAAGTGTAAGTATGATGAACTCTAAATCTAAGGATGATTATGTGTTAAATCAAAGCACATCAATTGAATCCAACACAAGATCTAAAAAGAGAGTTCAAGGAGATGTTTTGGGAGTACATGTGAATCCAAGTGATGTCTATCCAAGGTCACAGAGTGTGAATCCTATTGCAATACCTACTACCAGTCATGCTCCTCAACAAATTTAGAATGCAAGTAGGGTTGTCAAGCTTACAATGCAGCAGGTTTAGACTCCCTCACTACCTTCAAGAATGCAAGAAAGAGTGAATACATCCCCTCTAAACATTTTTTATTCTTTGAAGAATGCCAAGACAAGCATATCTCTTTGGGAGGTCTTGCATATGCTTGGTCAAAAGGAGCTCTTACAAGAATATCTAACAACCATTCATGTATCCCCTCAAACATCAAATCACAATAGTGTGGCCCTTACCAATTCTCTAAGTCATGTCTTAGAACCCTCTACCAAATCTGAAAATCCTCCACCCTTCTACCTCACATTCATTATGGGAGACAAATTGGTTCACAATTGTATTGTAGTTAGTGGAGCTAGTACCACTGTCATGCCTAAGGTGGTGGCTGATAAATTAGGATTAAAGTATGAACCGTATAGTAAAGGTGTGTTGTAGATTGATGGGATTCCAACCAAGACAATGGGATTGGTCAGAGGTATAGAGGTATTGGGATTCCTACATGATTTCCCGAGTTTCCCCATTTTACAAGACATTGTTGTGGTAGACCTTCCAGCCCATTTTGCTATCTGCTTGTCAAGGGAATTCATGGCTAAGATAAGAGGATACCTTTCTACTGATTGTTCTTTTCTTGCTTTTAAAACAAGATATGGAACCAAGGTGACTATAATTACTCAGCCCTTGGCAAGGTTTCATATTGAGCCATACATGGAGACAAATTCAAATTAGAATTGTCTAATTAGCGAAGAAGAAGAAGAAGGTGTCATAGATGGTGAAGCATCTTCCCCCCTTGAAAGTATTTTTGATCTTTTCCTTGATAAGTAAAAAACTAAAACACATGGATTTGATCCATATAATTTCATATAAGAAACTAATTTGGGAGTTTATTGTATACATGAAAAAGATGTTTCAATCCCTTCACTCACTACTGAAGACCATAAACTTGATGGGATATGGGAAATGTTTGTTGATGGCTCAAGAGGAAAAGTAGGTGCAAGAGCTGGTGTTATGTTACTTTTTCCATCAAATAATCAATACTACTCCTCATATAGATTCTACTTCAGCTGCACCTACAATGTGGTAGAGTATGAAGGCCTAGTTCATGGCCTCTAATGAGCAAAGAAGAGAGGGATCAAGAATTTGAAAGTTTATGGGGATAGTGAATTGGTCATCCATCAAGTGAGAAATCAAGTTTCAGCAAAGAATCCCTTACTTAAATCCTACTTAAATCCTACAAGCATAGGGTATGAGACCTACTTGAAGACTTTGATGCCTTCAACATGCAACCCATACCAAGGGTTTCATATAAACATGGTTATAGATTGGCTGCCATAGGAGCACAGTTTGATGCAGTTGTTGATGTAAAAAAGGAGAAAGATTAGTCTCATATCAAGGTCATCATGAGGCCTTATATTATAGATAATAAAGTTTCATATTAGGTGTTTAAAATTGATGAACACATTACACACTTCTTACAAAATGAGGCAAGATTCTCCTCAAGAAACCAAAAGAGACTACATGATCAATATGAAAAACAAGTTATTCAATTGAAGACAAACAAGATACCTAAGGGGTTGATTACCTTGGAGAGTGTTTTTAATGAAGATGATCAAAATAAGTGAGAAAGAGTGAGCATGTCAACAAAAGAGGAGAACTATGAGAGAGTCATGATTTACAAGGATAAACTCCTAAAAATTGGTAAGGTATGTTCTACATCTAAGAGGCAGACCTTTATTAAGTTATGCAAAGAATTCCATGACATCTTTGAATGGGACTATAAATATTTTAAAGGTTTGATCCAAGTTTAGCTCATCACGCCATTGAGTTAGAACATAGAGCTAAACTAGTTAGACAAAAATAAAGGCCAATGAATCCCAAGATAGAAGAACTCATGAAAAAAGAGCTAACCAAGTTGATTGAGTCTAGGATTATCTTTCCTATCAAACACTTAACTTGGGTGGCTAATCTTGTACCTATCCAAAAGAATAATGGAGAGATCAAAATTTGAGTGGAAATTTGAGATCTTAATAAAGTGTCTCTCAAGGATCATTATCCACTACCTTCCATGGAATAAATTCTGTAAGTTGTTTCAGGTTCTCAATGCTTCTCATTTCTTGATGGTTATTCAGGTTATAATCAAATATTGGTGAACAAAGAGGATTAGTTCAAGATAGCCTTCACTACAAAATGGGGGACCTTTGCCTATAATAAGATGCTATTTGGTTTATCTAATGCTGGAGTTACATTTCAAAGGGAAAATGACATGGCTTTTAAAGGTTTGATCAATAAGTTGTTGCTTGTGTATCTTGATGATATAATTTTTTTTTAAGGATGCTACTGATCATATGAAACATCTAAGGTAGGTGTTTAAGAAGTGTAGGGAGTATGGAATATCCCTTAATCCCAAAAAGTGCAACTTTGTTGTTCATGAAGGTAAGTTATTGGGTCATATTATCTCAAAAGAAGGCTTGTCTATTGACCTCAAGAGGATTGAGACTATTCTAAGATTGTCTTTGCCTCAACACAAGAAAGGTCTACAAAGCTTCTTGGGGAATAAACTTTGTACGAAGGTTTATTCTAGGCTTTGCAATTGTGGTAAAGCCTATCACAACCAAGCTCAAGAAAAACCAAGCTTTTGTTTGGACAAAGGAAGTTAAGAGTAGTTTTGAGTTAATCAATCAATTAATTGCATAATCTCCTACTCTCTTGAACCCAAAATTTGCAAAAGATTTCATACTGTTAGGTTGTGGAGCTAAAAGCTTCACCGGGATGCAAACAGGAGGTTGCTGAGAGGTTGTTGAGTTGCAGTGCAACTGACATCAGTCTGATCAATTGACATCGGTCATATCTAGTGACCAGAGCAATCGACATCGGTTATGAGTCAGTCGACATCAGTCACCTCCAAACAGATAGGGACCAACGTCGGTCGCCTGTGCAGTTCTAGAACTACTTGTTGATGAACAGTTAGTTAACAAACTGGTTGTTTGCATGTAGAAGGCCAATTTTAGTCTTGAGCTGTGGATCTAATTATTGTAATTGGATGTCTAATTATTGTTTGCATGGGATCTATATAATAGACTCATGGGCTATATTGTAAAGTGTGCTAGTTGAGAGAGCAAGGTTAGCTCCTTCAGAGTGGAGAGAGCAAGGTGTGTTCCTCTTAGTGCCACAATGCCAAGTGTGTATGATCAGGTAGATCTACATGTTGTTGTAAGATCTGGTAGAGATCCATAGAGGTGCTAGTTTGGAGAATCAGAAGGGTTCTTCATGTGTGTATGATCTCGGTCAGCAGGTGTGCAAGGCCAGGTTGATCTACGGTATCACAAGATAAGTTGAGATCTACATGGTAAGTAAGATCATTGATTTGTAGGTGTGTGTGTGTGTGTGTGTTCATGGTCTAGGTTTGTAGGTGTTGCAAAACCAAGTTGATCTACAGGTGGCAGTAAGATCAAGGAGATTAGCAACACAACAGGTAGCAAGATTGGGTGGGATCTACTTGGAGTACGGTGTGTACTCAGTCATGGAGTACTTGTGTACTGGTAGTAGTGATACTGACTGGTGGTACTAGTAGTAGTGATACTAACTGGTTGGAGGTGAACACTAACTCTGTGTTTGAGTTGTGTGTTGGGACCGTAATTGAGAGAGATAACTCTTGAAGGTGAATTATTGTACACTTGGTGTGGGAAGCCTGTAAGGTGTGGAAGAGTGTGGCATCTCTTCATTGTAATTATTTTCTGGAAGAGTATTAATACAATTGGGTATTGTCTCTCATATTTTGTGTTATTTCTAAATTCTAGTTACTTGTGCATTCTGGTTAAATTCTGCATTTAGTTGCTTGTACATGGTAATCAATTGTGCTTTCGGGTCCTAACAAAGTGGTATCAGAGCTTGGTTAGTGATACCACTGTCAAAGTGGTATTAGAGCCCAAGTTGTAGGGAGTAAGTTTGTGTTTGATTACAGGTCACTCTCAAGGGTTTCTGATTGAGTGGGAGTATAGCAATGGCAGAAGAAAGTACACTAAGAATGGAGGAATTGAAAAGCAAGAATGGTCAATTACGGTGTTATGGAAAGAAAGAGCAGGTAAAGAAAGATTACTGGTTGGTTAAAGTTCAACATGAAGGAACTAAAAAAGTAGATGTTGTAGGTGTTGTTACACAGGATGCTCTGAGATGTTCCTTGGATAAAGTAGAATCTTGTTTTATAGATTCTGTTGCCTCTTTCCATGTAGCCCGAAATAGAGTATTTTTCCATGTTAAGGTCTTTGGAGACTTTAGAAAGATTTATTTAGGGGCTGGTGTGCCTTGTCAAAGTTTTGGCAAAGAGGAAGTACAGCTAAAATTATAGGCAGCCAACACATGGGTGTTGATAGATGTTATGCAAGTCCCAGTTCTGAAGATGAGGCTAATTTCTTCAGAAAAGTTGGGTGATGAGAGATGCACAGGAACTCTCACAGTGGATGCACTTGAATTAGTAGGTGGTAAGAAAGTAAGTATCCTTTATCTATCTACTTATATTACTGATTCTTCTTTTGTTGCAAATATGTGGCTTTGTAGGCTTGGTCACATGAGCAAGAAGGAGATGCATGTTCTTCAGAGGAAGTCAAATGTCTTTGATAGACTTAAGAACTAGAAAGCCTTGGTGTTCATGGAGGAGATGATGGACAGAGATCAGTGGAGAAGGCTGAGTAACTCTGAGCAGGGTAGTTTGGATAAGGTTTTGATCCAAAGAGAGCTCGCAAGTAAAAAGTCATCACTCATAGGAGAACACAGGTACCAGCGTCAGTCAAGAAGAATCAGCATCGAATAGATAGGTGTCGATGTCGGTCATGTGCAGACCAGAGCCAGTGGTGTCACGTAGGTAGATGCTAATGTTGGTCAAGGAATCAGTGTCGATAGTATCGTCAGTCATAGGGAACTGATGTCAGTCACGTGCAGACTGGGAGGTGACTGACGACAGTCACTAGAACGGATTTTTGGCAGACAACAAGCTGTCAAGGAGTCTCAAATGCCCATATGGAGGACTGAAAGGGTAAGTAAGCCTCAAATTCATTATTCCTCTTCTTTATACTCATTGTTCACTGTAGAGTAGGAAGGATCCAGGAAACAGTGGGAGCATGGCATGAATGAGGAATTTGATTCCTAGGATGCAGAACCAAACAAGAGATTTTGTAGGGTTGCCAGCCGGTATGAAAGCACTAAAAGATGAATGGATACGTGAGATGGAAGGCTAGGTCATATGGTCTTGAGGAAGTTGTAGGATAGTGGTACAGGTTTAATAGGTGGATGATAAAGCATGGCTTTAGTCAATGTCATTGTAAACATTGTGTTTAGTTTACCAGGTTGGGTGATGATTGCAACATCATCATGTTATTGTATGTTGTGTGTTTGCTTGATGCAGGGTCACACATGCAGGGTTGTTGAGCTAAAAGTAAAGTTAGTTCAGTGGTATGTCATGAGGAATTTGGGCAATGAAATTCTTTGGCATAAGTGTGTTTTAGAGACATGAAAGATCATAGGTTGATTTTGTCTCCGAATGATTGTGTGAAATCAGTTAGCACACCGATGGTTGGACAGTTCTATGAATAGTGTCCTGATTCACATGATGAGGTTAAGTACATGCATACTAGACCGAAGGTTGCCCATGCAGTGGGAACTATCAGCAAGTTTGGAGCCAATCCAGGAAAGAAGCACTCGAGGGTAGTTCAGTGGATTCTTAGGTATCTGAGAGGGACCGGCAGCAGGGACTTTTGCTATGCAGGGTCAAGTTCTTTTCTACATGGGTTTGTAGATGCGGATGCGGTAGGTTACTTGGATGATAGGAGGTGCACCACAAGATTTGTGGTGGTTGGTCTTCAAGTTTGAGCTTGAATAGGGATACAAGCCAGGAAATAAATTAGATGATGTACAGCTACAAGTGTAGCTATTTATCTCCAAGTGAGAGATTGTTAGGTTGTGGAGCTAAAAGCTTCACCAAGATGCAAACAGGAGGTTGCTGAGAGGTTGCTGAGTTGCAGTTGAACCAACATTAGTTTGATCAACTGACGTCAGTCATATCTAGTGAGTAGAGCAATCGACATCAGTCAGGAGTTGACTGACGTCGATCACCTCCAAATAGACAGGGATCGATGTCGGTCACCTGTGTGGTTCTAAAACTGCTTGTTGATGAATAGTTAGTTAATGAACTGGTTGTTTGCATGTAGAAGGCCAATTTTAGTCTTGAGCTATAGATCTAATTATTGTAATTAGATGTCTAATTATTATTTGCATGGGATCTATAAAATAGACTCATGGGCTGTATTGTAAAGTGTGCTAGTTGAGAGAGCAAGGTTAGTTCTTTCAAAGTGGAGAGAGCAAGGTGTGTTCCTCCTAGTGCCACAGTGCCAAGTGTGTATGATCAGGTAGATCTGCCGATTGTTGCAAGATCTGGTAGAGATTCACAGGGGTGCTAGTTTGGAGAATCAGAAGGGTTCTTCATGTGTGTATGATCTCGATCGACAGGTGTGCAAGGCCAAGTTGATCTGTGGTATAGCAAGATCAGGTGAGATCTACATGGTAAGTAAGATCATTGATTTGCAGGTGTGTGTGTGTGTGCATGGTCTAGGTTTGTAGGTGTTGCAAAACCAAGTTGATCTGCAGGTGGTAGCAAGATTAGGGAGATCAGCAACATAAAAGGTAGCAAGATCAGGTGGGATCTACTTGGAGTATGATGTGTACTCAGTCATGGAGTACGTGGAGTACTTGTGTATTGGCAGTAGTGATACTGACTGGTGGTACTGGCAGTAGTGATACTAACTAGTTGGAGGTGAACACCAACTCTGTGTTTGAGTTGTGTGTTGGGACCGTAATTGAGAGAGATAACTCTTGAAGGTGAATTAATGTACACTTGGTGTGGGAAGCCTATAAGGTGTGGAAGAGTGTGGCATCTCTTCATTATAATTCTTTTCTGGAAGAGTATTAATACAATTGGGTATTGTCTCTCATATTCTGTGTTATTTCTGAATTCTAGTTACTTGTGCATTATGGTTAAATTCTGCATTTAGTTGCTTGTACAAGGTAATCAATTGTGCTTCCAGGTCCTAACACATACTCTATACCTTTGCTAACCTTGATACAATCTCAACTATGCTTATGTAAAATAATGATGAAGAGGTAGAACAACCAATTGCATTCTTCAACTAAGGATTATAATATTATGAGGTCAGGTATACATTTGTTGAGAACCAAGCTCTAATAGTGATATGAGGATTGAAGAAATTTAGACACATGGTTTCAAACACAAAGATATATGTCATGGTTTCTCATCCTAGCACCAAGGAGTTTCTCCTAAGAAAAGACCTTAATGAAAAGAGGGCTAGGTGGATTAAAAAGGTGATGGAGTATGATGTGGATATTAAGGTTATAAACTTGGTAAGAGGAAAAGGATTATGTGAACATTTGTATTTATATTTCCAAGAGCCAAAGGAGGAAGTCTTGATCAGCCAGGTTCAAGCTTGTGTTTTGATCCAAGGGTCTATTCAAGCTTTTTTTTAGTGCCTATGTGCATGACTCCATGCCTAATGGAAGGATTTAGGCAACTGGTCTTAAGCATAACATGCATACCTCCCCTTGGAATCGCCAAGAATGTTAGCCATTTTTTACTCCTAGGTTTTGCATATTTTGTTTTGGTTAAGTGCAGCATTCTATTTGTTTATCCCCACACAAAAAATGCCAAGTATTATTCTCTTCAAAATCCTTTTTTGGTCTTTTTACAAAAGTGTTATTTTTTTAGAGAGTTTCTTCTCTTCAAGTTTTTTGTCCAAGTCTCAAAAGAATTCATTCAAACTTTTTGTCTGAAACAAAAATTCTAAAGGAATTCTTTCAGACTTTTTTTCGGCAAATTTTTTTGAAAGAATTGATCCTTTGTAAAGTATGAAATAATTGGTCACTTTCAAAAGCCCAAAGGAATTGGTCCATTTTAAAAATTCCTTTGCAACTTTTCTGAAAGAATTATTTCAGACTTTTTGTCTAAAAAAATCTTTCTGAAGGGTCACTTGTAAGAAATTCGAATGGCCATTTCTCAAGCAAAGGGAAACTTGAAATATTTTTGAAGGGTGCATTTCAAAAAGTCCAAAGGAACATTTTAAAAAATCGGAAGGAATTGGTCCATTTTCAAAAGTTCGAAGGGACACATGCAAAAAGTCTGAAGGGACACTTTGCAAAAGTCCAAAGGGACACTTGCAAGATTTCTAAAGGGTCTTTCTCAGAAATTGGTCCACTTCAAAAAGTTTGAAGGGTCTTTTGTTGAAAAAGTGTCCTTCAAAAAAAGTTTGAAGGGTCTTTTCAAAGGTCTGAAGGGACACTTTCCAAAAGTTAGAAGGGACACTTGCAAGATTTCTGAAGGGTCTTTCTCAAAAATTGGTCCACTTCTAAAAGTCCAAAGGGTATATTTGTTGCAAAAGTGTCATTCAAAAAATATCTGAAGGGTCTTTTCAAAAGTTTGAAGGGACACTAGGGAAAAATCCGAAGGGGCTTTTCAAAAGCTCCAAAGGGTCACCTTTCAAACAAGGTACCCTATAACCAAGGTCCCGAAGGGTATTTCTATTGCAAAAGTGTCCTTTAAATTTTTTTTAAGGGTATAGACACTTGTGTATAGTCCATAAAAGGATTTTCAAAGGGCATGTTTGAGGAGTCTGAAGGGAGGACACTAGAAGAGAGTTCATAGAGAGATGATGGTTTCGAAGAAAAGGGACACCTATAAAGTCTATAGAAAGATGGTTTTAGAAAGTCTGTAGTTCAAAATTTTTGTAGAAGGATGGTTTTGAAGGGAGAAAATATAAGGTCCCATAGGGAAAAAGTTTAAAAGAATGGTCCTAGTAGAGTGATAGTTGCACGGCCATCAACTTCAAGGTTATGGACTAGTCATTGGCATTCAAAATAGTGGGTCCTAAGAAGATCGATGGTCCTCACTTTCATATAGATCCAAAGGCTCACATTATTCATCCACCAAAGCCCATCATAGGGTTTACCTCACCATTGATCAGACCATGATCTACGTCATTTGTGGTGGCCAATCAAAAGGAGTAAAAGACTTGGTCGAGTTAGAACAAGTTTAAAAGGATTCTGATAAATGCCATGGAGGCATACACATAGACTTTAGGAGATGCCTCTCTAAGGCTAAATAGAATGAAAGTGACTCTTATCCATGGCATTGCACACCTCAATGAGCTAGTGGGAAGTTGTTAGGCATCAAGATAGATCTACAACAAGTGGATTCTGATTTGCATAACCAATTGATGTCATTACCTAGCACATAAATATTTGTTTCTGCTAGTGCAACCATTGGGAAAGCATATTTAAGAGAGCAAGCCAGCTGCATAACCACAAGAGGTGATATGGATCAATCAAATGGTTTGAATGAGCATCATTTACAAAGATGGTTGCAGTTGAAGATGGAGACTTCTAACAGATTGATTCCTTCATTTGATTCCAAAGTCATTTTCCTCTCTCTTCCTTCCTACTATAAATACAGCCCTTGGGCTAGTGTAGATGGTGACCACAGAGAGTATGGCAAAGCCCTGCTAGAATGATATCCTACCTTGAAGCATTAGTACAAGTGTATTTTCTTTGACGTCCTGAGCATTTTCTTGAGGGTGTAAGTGAGGTATAGTGACAAGTTATGGTTTTCTTCCTTTTGTTCTTTATCCTTCATGCCTAACAGGTCATATAGAGTGTGTCCAAGTGTGTTGAATTTCTATATGTGTATAACTATTCTTGGAATGTACAAGTTGTCTGTTAGTTCATTTGCCTTGCATCATTTCATACATCTTACCTCTATACTAAATTATTTATGTTATAATATTTAGAGCTTGAAAATAGTATGTGTATTTTGTTGTATTGTGCACTAGGGTATGGTATTCATGTGGCAAATAATTTTGGTGCATCACCCTTCTTAGAATAGGTTTTCTTTATGCAATTTCTAGCTCTTTTCCCTTTAATTAAACTAGTTTAGATAGAGGTTGTTTTTGCAAAGATACATTTAGGGAGCTAGCCCTTTAAATCTAGAGATTTATTTCCCCTATAAGTATACCCACATGCCTAGAAATGTTCCAATGTTGCCCAAATTTGGAAGAGGATTGAACACTCTCTTCTAGGGTGCAAGATTTGGAGACAACATTTCCTCAAAAAATACAAAGGGACCTCATGGTTATTACACGGTGGATAATCAAACACCATCCACCATTATTCCTAAAATTTGTATTTAATGAAATTGTGTTGGCATCAATGGATTGGGAAATGTTTAATCATTAAGAGAAATGGTGCATTGGTGGCTAGGTTGATGAATAAGCCACAAATTTGTTATGTTGTTATTTTTTTCTTCTTCACATCATATGCTGACAATTTGTCAACATATTAAGCCCTACAACTATCTTTATATGAGCTCCATTTGTCAATTTCACTCATTATCAAATCAACCTGACTTAATACTAACTCTAGTGTATTGGCCAAATAGGTGCAATGGGTGTTGGTGTAAGTAGGCTCCGTCATTCTCCTAATTATATACACAATTTCAATTTTATTCTGCACTATGTGTGCAGTTATATCCTCCTAATTGCCTAGGTGATCTAGTGGAATAATAGGAGGGTTAGAAGGGTTAGGCGAAGGGTTAGATGAAGGGTTATGTGGAGGGTTAGCATGCCAACCTGTTAGAGAAAAAATACAAATTAAACTATGCATAAAACAAAAAATTATTTAATTTACTGTCAGTTACCTCTTCTTTGTAGTGGCAACATTGATTTTACGAATGTAGGAGCAAAACCATTAATTTCTACTGCCGATGGGAGTAAAACTAATAATTTCTATGCTGAGGGAATGAAACACAAATGGCAAAATAGAAAAATGTGAATGGGAAAGGAAGAAATGAATTAGGGTTTTTAGTTTTTTTATTTTTTATGTTTTATGTGTTCCTTATAATTATAGGAACTCATATGCATTCCTATAATGCATACACATTTATATTGGTAAAATAACATGTATGCATTCCTTTTACCAAAAATGCATACGCATTATGACCTAGGTGTCTCAAGCCATAACACATACATGATATGGTAATAATGAATATGTGTTATGTGATAATGTGTACGCATTATGGGAAATGTCCATAGAATAATCCCCTAACTTCGTGTACATACCCAATGCCTTATCAAATTTCTAACCTTTGGCTAACTTGATGAGTTTATGATGACACTTATCAGTTGGTACAATGAGAGCATCATTCATTTGTCACAACATGTGACTATTTTCATCAACACAATGACCATGATGCAAGTAACATGACTTATAGCTTGAGGTAACTATATCCTAAAATACAAATGCAAGGCCCTTCCCATTCACTCAGGTACTAAGGATAAATACATTAGGGAATTTAGGGAATCCCTATCAGCTATGTAAATAATATTTCGGTGAGCTTCTCTCAGAATGCATTAAATCACTTTTGGTCAAACCACTAAAATTGTGAGACATGCTACCATGGATTCATCAATATTGCATATCAAATGATCTGATTGAATGTGAACTTCAAGTTGGTGGATTTTTTATTCTTTGAATTGACTACAAACATTGAAAAGGTCATCAAAGATACATCACATGTGTTTTAGTACTTGTTCTTGGTATTCCTCCTTTATTTCAAGTAATGGAAGTCCCTATGTGGCCCAATCAATCCAGACATAGACTTTTATCTTGTGATTGCATTCACAAACATTGCCTAGTCTAAAATAGGCCAATATTATGAATAGTTAGGCAGACTCAACACATAGTGGGTGGAAATCTAGTAGCTTATCCTTTCATACCCTCAATTACCCATAGATGTCATGAAATAGTTAGGTAGACTAAGTTCAATGATGACATCTAAATTAGAGTCCATGAGCACCTAAAGGCACTGATCACTTCCTTTCCATGGTTCATCAATATGTTTGATGTACATGTGGAAGTTTTGTGATAAAAAAACTTTAGATGCTTGTTGAGTACCACCACTATGAATGATACCTACATGGGTGTAACAATCATTACCTCACTAATTAGCAGCACAACCTCAAGTAGAGGCACATACACTGTCTAAAAAAAATCAATGCCATTACATAATATTATAAGCAAGAGGAAGGCACCAATACGTGGAGCATCACCACATCCACCAAAGAAGAAAACATGCAGTTAGTATAATTTTGCATTTAGATAGAGACATATTTTCTTATACTTTAAGTTATATTTTATTACTTCCATGATGTTTGAGAGTGGTTTTGGACCTCTAGGAGCTATAATGCAAATTCTATGTTTTAGACGATCCTTTGATATTTTAAACTTAATCAAATTTTAGGGTTTCAGGGTTTTAGACTAAGCCATATTTTAAGGTTTCAATATTTCAAGGAGACACCATAAAAGGTATGAAGGTTGCATCAAGGAATATAGGTATGATATAATAGTATGATAACATCTCTCACAAAGTACCACAAGTCAATCCCAGTCCATTCCCTTTGCACCCCTTAAATCATACACTTTGAGAAAATGCATTGGTGAGCCCCTAATGCATATAAAAACCATCTAATGCACAATGGCATACACAACATGATTTCTAGTTATGGGGTACATTTCTAACAATAATCCCACAAATAAAACATGTGCATCACATCTTTTATTCTATAGGTTGTGGAAATTTTAACTATATTTTGATAAATTTAAGAATTAGTCAATTGGGGCAATTAATGATGTGATTTGGGCCAAATTGAGCCTTATGAACCTAATTCTTAGTTTAAATGATGTTAATTAGGGATAAAACAACTGGTTTAAGGTTTAAAGAGTTTATGATTTAGGTTTTAAGGCTTATGGCTTAGGGATTAAGGTATATGGTTTATGATATAGGGTATAGGGTTGAATTACGAAGGCATTTGGGGCTACTTTCAGCTCGTTGAACCTACTTGTGTCTATAGAATGTGATTTTAGGCATAATTAGCCCTAATGTCATCACATGTTGAGCCAATTTATCAATTGGGATAATAAGTGATGTGATTTGTGATAAATTTAGACATGTGAAAATAATTATTACTCTAAAAGATGGTAATTGGGGTTAAATCGATTGATTTAGGGTTTAAGGTTTATGATTTAGGGATTATGGCTTTGGGTGTAGGGATTAGGGTATAAAGTATAAGGTTTAGGTTTTAGGGTATAGGGTCTAATCATGAAGATAATTGGGGCTAATTTAGGCTCATTGAACTTATTTTTAATTACAAAATGTGATTTTGAGATCAATTAATCCCAATGTCATCACATATTGCCCAAATTAGTCAATTAGGATAATTAGTTATGTAATTTGGACTGAATTGATCCCCATGAACCTACCTTTTACCTTAAAGGATGTTAATTTGGGACAAATCGATTGGTTTAGGTTTTAAGGTTTAGGGCTTAGCGTTTAAGGTATAGGGTTTAGGGTATAGGGTTTAATTTCAAAGGCAATTATGGCTAATTTAAGCTTATTCAACCTATTTATGACTACAATATATGATTTTCAATTCAATTGGCCCCCATGTCATCATATATTGAGCCAATTAGTTAATTGGGGTAATTAGTGATGTGATTTTAGCTAGATTGAGTCTTATGAACTTAAATCTTTGTCTAAATGATGTTAATTGGGTTTAAAACAATTGGTTTAGGGGCTAAAATGATTTATTTAGGATTTAAAGAGTTTAGGATTAAGGGTTTAAGGTTTAAGGTATAGGGTTTAGGGTTTAGGGTATAGGGCTTGATCATGAAGGAAATTGGGGCCAACTTTAACTTATTGAACATACTTTTGACTATAGAATGTCATTTTGGACACAAGTAACCCCAATGTCATCACAAGTTGAGCTAATTAGTAAATTAGGATAATAAGTGATGTGATTTGGGCTAAATTGAATCCTATGAAAATAATTATTACTCGAAAAGATGTTAATTGGGGCTAAATCAATTGATTTAGTGTTTAGGGTTTAGGGTTTAGTGTTTAGGGTATAGGGTATAAGGTTTAGGTTTTAGGGTATAGGGTCTAATCATAAAGGCAATTGGGGCTAATTTGTGCTCGTTGAACCTATTTATGACTATAAAATGTGATTTTGGGCTCAATAATCCCCAATATCATCACAAATTGAGCTAATTAATCAATTAGGGCAATCAATGATGCAATTTGAGCTAAATTATGGCTTGTAAACCTAATTCTTACTCTAAAGGAAGTTAATTTAGGATAAATAAATTATTTTGGGGTTTAGGGTTTATGATTTGGGATTTACGTTTTAGGGCATACTATTTAAGGTATAGGGTATAAGGTCTAATTGCAAAGGTAATTGGGGATAATTTGAGTTTATTCAACCTATGTGTGATTATAGAATGTAATTTTGGCATCAATTAGCGTCGATGTCATCACATATTGAACCAATTAGTCAATTAATGAAATGAGTGATGTAATTTGGGCTGAATTGAGCGCTGTGAACACAATTCTTAGTTAAACAATATTAATTAGGGCTAAAATAATTGGTTTAGGGTTTAAAGAGTTTTCAATTTAGGGCTTAGGGTTTAAGGTATATGGTTTAGGGTATAGGGTCCAATTGCAAAGGTAATTGGGACCAATTTTAGCTCATTGTCAAACCTACTTGTGACTATAAAATGTGATTTTGGGCATAATTAGCACCAATGTCAACACAAGTTGAGCCAATTAGTTAATTAGGGTAATAAGCGATGTGATTTGGGCCAAATTGAGCCATATGAAAATAATTATTTCTATAAAAGATGTTAATTAAGGCTAAATTGATTGATTTAGGGTTTAATGCATAAGGTATAAGATTTAGGTTTTAGGGTATAAGGTTAAATCACAAAAGCAATTAGGGCCAACCTGAGCTCGTTGAACCTATTTATGACTACATAATGTGATTTTGGGCTCAATTATCCCCAATATCATCATGGATTGAGCCGATTAGTCAATTTGGGTAATTAGTGATGTGATTTGGGGTAGATTGAACCTAATTCTTACTCTAAAAGATGTTAATTTGGGCTAAATTTATTGATTTAAGGTATAGGGTTTACGATTTATGGTTTAAGGTTTAGGGCGTAGGGTTTAAGATATAAGGATTAAGGCCATAATGGCAAAGATTTTTTTAACCAGATATTAATCGACAGGGGTTGTTAATTAAGAATAACTAACAAAGTATAAAAATGCTTAAATTTATCAAAATCTAGTAGAAATATCCATGATCCATGGAAGGAAAGAAGTGAGGTGTGTGTTTTCTCTTTGGGATTGTTGTTATAAATGTATCACAAAATTGTAAATCATGTTGTGTATGATTTTGTCCATTAGATGGTACTTGGATGCATAAGGGGCTTGCCGATGCATTTCTCCTAGAGTGTATGCCTTAAGGGGTATAAAGGGAATAGGGTAGGATCAACTTGTGGCACTTTATGAAAAATGATCTCATACTATTATATCATTACCTACATCCTTTCATGAAACCTTCATACCTCCTATGATGTCTCCTTGAAATCTTGAAACCCTACAATATGACCAAGTTTGAAACCCTAAAACCTTGAAATTTGACTAAGTCTGAAATATGATAGTAGCCTCCAAAACCTAAAATTTGCATTATAGCTCCTAGAGGTCCAAAACCACTCTCAAACAATCTAAAATTATATAAATAAATATAACTTAATTTATAAGAAACCATATTTCCCTTCTAAATGTAAACTTATACTTGCATGTTTATTTTATTTATATGTAATGCATGTCAATGTAATAGTAAACTATTTCATGTACGTACTTTTATAACAATATAGCATATACAGGTTTAAAGAATAAGTCATATATGTGGTCCTGGCTTGGTAATTATTGAGTTTATTTTATTTATATACTATGCATGCCAATATAATAGTAAACTATTTCACGTATGCACTTTTATAATAATAATACATTGTATGTGAGTTTAAAGACTAAAATCACGTATATGGTTCTAGCTTGGTAATTGTCAAGCCTATGTGCTAAAACCTCATGCACACTTTTTCAAAATTGCATATAGAGGCACATTAAAATTAATTTAAACATAAAACGTGTCCACTTTTTAGCCTCCCAACTCTATACATTTACTTGTGCGCTAAATGTGACTTAAACCAGTCGTAAGCCATATATATTGATAACCAACTCACATATTGATCCGTAAACTCCACTGATAAACTCTAAGTGAAATTTCAAAAGTATGAATTCTAAATTTCTCAACTTATAAGATGTTGGAATGATTAAATCTGATTAAAATCTGATCCAAATCAAGTTTCAAAATTGAAATAAAGGTGAATTGATAAATCACATCAATTATCGATTGAAACTGTCAGATTTTTCAAATTCTAATTTTATCCAATTTACCATAAATGATCAATTCATTAAATTTTTCATTCTAATTAAAAATATGAATTTATAATCTGAATAATAACTAAAACTGAAATGCAAAAATGAATCCAAAGATCAAAACATAGAAATTGTTACGGGGTTCAAAATTCCTACGTCCCCGAGTTCTTATCGAACCGATCTATTAATGTTGCTAAAATTTGAAGCTAAAATAATACTTACAAAAAAACAAAAGATCATATCTCTCTGTAATAAAGTGATCAGACCTTTGAAAGACCTTGGCTGACTTAGCACGTCCTTCACCTTCCTGAATCACACGCAGAGGCTTCTCCAAATCGAAATTAGAAACTGATATAGCTCAAAATGGCATCACCAATTCTCCAAAATGAGAAAATGAATATACTTCATAGAGTGTATTGGAATTATAAACAACTTTGTAGTTTACTCCGAGCTTTGATTCGGCCTCTAAGGGGTCCAAAATGACCAAATACTGTAAGTGGGTCTATATTCTACCATACACAGTCGGCCAGAAGCTTGCCTTTAAATACAAATTCATGCCTTAAATAACACTTCGACCCCCATAGCTCAAGTAGTCAAAGCCTATCCCTTTTGGGCAGCAAGTCAAGGGTTCAAACTGTCGGCCTTTCCTTTAGGCGCTTTATGCTTGAGTTTGAATTTTCCTCCTCCTTTTTTGGCACTTAGACTTATTCATATCCCACATGGGCTATGTGAAGGCAGTTTACATGCTTAAAATAGCTTGGCATCCTCCTTGAATATGTCAACACCCTTTTTATGGGATACTTGGGTGCTAAGTTTAGCCTATACGTAGGCATTGATGAAGTTTTCCATGTGACTCGCCTAAGAATTCCCCTGATCTCCCTCGAGCTCGCCACCTTGCTCAACGAGCTGATCTCATGCTTAACTCCACATGGCATGTTGATGATGTGGCATGTCATCAAACAATTATTTTCAAACCATTCATTTTGCCAAGTGTCAACCTTCGATAGGTCCAAATGTTGAAACAACCTCAAAACACGTGCCACATGTCGCAAGAGACATTTTTCAACCAATCTTCAAATGGCCATAACAAGAGCAACTGAACTCAGATTTATGTTCTAAAAAATGCATCAAAAATATCTCAAAGAGATCTATAGTGTGCCACCACTGAAACTCTGACTTGAAACCATTATTAGAACTAAATTTTGAGCTTTGACTTGGCATGTCTATTCTCACATTTATCATATTTTGGGACGTGGCAGATGGATCATGAGCTATGTGGCTTGGTAAAGTGGTTGGTTTCTCCCATGTGGCCAGGGCATGATATTACCAAACAATTATCCCTCTTCATGTGGGATTTCTACGGACTTGTGATGTCAAATATACGAACTCCCAATTTCAAATCTATGGACTTGTGATTTCAAATCTACGGACTCCCAATTTTTTATCACACCTCTCCAATGGAGGCTTTTGGTCTCCAAAAGTCCAATATCCCCTAAAACTACAAACTGGTCTACTACATCCATGAAAATAGAACCCAATCATAGCAATAGGTATAAACAATTGCATTAAATTGATTCACAATCAAACTACAAAATGGCCTAATCCAAAGGCATGAGTAAGTGAATCTGCAACTACCAAAGTGATTACAACATACCAAAACTGCCCGCCCATGTCACATCTTGTAAAGCGGTGAACTGTCAAAAATTGAAACAATCCCCAATGTAACTAGAAAACAAGTGTATAATGCCGACAACATACAATCAATGTTGTGGACATGTTGCAATACAATGCCCTAGTATGGGACTTATATGCTAAGCAAATGCAAATAACCAAAAGTGTATGTTGCCTAACATCTAAACATGCCCATAGGGTCTTAATAGTGCATCTATACATCCATGTGTCAAAAATAGATACATTCAACATAGCAGTTAAATAAGTGTTGTAAGGAATTAACTCAACCTACAACATGCATTCTGCTATTATCTCCAACTGATCAAATGAGTTCAAGTCTTCTAGACAACTCACACAGCATAAATAGGAGATTCAAAAACTTAGAGTTATCAAAAAGTGAGAATTGAAAAACTTCATATGATAACCCTGTCTTGAAGTGTTCCCACCAACTCTAATCTACATCTATCAAATCTTGTTGATTCCTTTAGGTGAATTCTTAACCATGCTTTGCAAAAAGAATGTAGTTATAATCCATTTAACCATTTCTTTCTTCCTAGTGAAATTGATTGTCTTAGTGGATTCCTTAGCATCATTGTGGATTGATTTCACTTCATTGACCTTATTAATAGGTTGATATATCATCTTAGTTTTACCATTTCTAGAATGAGAAGATGATTGAAGCTTAAAACAATGATCAATCTGATGTCCACTCATATGGTAATGAGTGCAAACAACCTTCTTAGGTGAGGTCTCCCTTTTACCTCTTCTCGCTTTGCCATGATGAGAATGGTTCTTAACACCTGTAATCTACTTAATCATAGCATGTCTCTTCCAACAAAATGCAACATTGTGGTTATGCATCCCAAAAAAAGTGCATGGAAATGATTACATTATCTTCTAAATGTTAAATCCAAATTTCTTAAACATAAAATGTGGATCAAAAGATTTAGTGCTAGCTCTAGTGTAGGAACTAGGAGGTGGAATCTCAATACCTCTTCTACCTTCCTTCTTACACCATACATGCTATACTAGTGGCCTCGGTCCATTACTATTATAAGCTTGTCTTCCTTTAGCCATGGAGGAAGTTTCTCCAATTTCTACCTGCTCACTAGTGTAACCCAAACTGCATGAAGAGATCTATGCTCTACTTGTATTGGGTTAGTAATTCCTTGGCCATCTCTACCAAGTCCTCCTCCATTATAACCCATTTTAAACAATAATTTGGATCGTATACCCTTAATGTGTTGTTTGAAACTACCAAAAGCATCATTACTTGAATTCGAATCTAAATGGAAAGAAGAAGTAAAAGATTCTTGTGGTGAAAAACTTACATTGCACTCATAGTCTCTGCATCTGAAGTTGAAGGCTCTACCTTTTCACACTCACCACATTAAAATCTAATCAAGAGCTCATCCTTGGATTCAAGCTCTAATTGCAAACTTGCAATTTGTTCTTCAAGGGAAAAGAGCTTGCATCTCAGGAATGCATTCTCATCTTGAATTTGAGTATTGATGGCTTCAAGCTCTTCCATCTTGGCTTTATGTGACTGTAGACACCGAAATCGTGTCTAACCTTGGTCATCCTCCCCCTTGGTCCATTTCTAACCCATACAATTACTAATTTAAAATAATAAACTTATTAACCCCCCTCCTTTAACACATCACCCATGACACCTCACCTAGGACACCTCACCTTGGACTATTTCCCATCATATGACTCACCCAAGACCTATTCTTAGTTCTCTCTAACCACCTAACCAACTCTCGTGCGTATTTAGCCAAACCTTCGACAATTCTCCAACGGATCTTACACTTGGCAGATGGAGAACGGGCTTGGTGGCTCTTTTACTCGTTCTCCACCCGCTGACGTCGGTCAAATGTCGCCGACGCCGGCGGGATCGCCGACGCCAGTTTTACTTAAACCAAATTTCTAACCTCTGGGTAATCTAATCACAAAAATCACGAAATTGCTAATCTCTGGTGAGCTAATCACGAATCTCGAATCCTCTTCCAGCAAAACAAAGTTCTCATGCTCTTGCTTTCTGGTGTTCTAGCTTCTTGTTCTCTTGCAGGGATCAGCATTCTTGATAGCATTTTCTAAGCACTGAGGTCTTGCATCAGACATTCTGCACAGGGACTACATAATATCTCCATCACCATCGATATCAGAAACACAGCTAAGTATTTGTACCATTTTTATTTCAGTGTCATTTCAATTATATTAGCATTATGTCTATTGTCTATTCCAAACATCCTTGACCCAACCTCCTTTGTCCTTCTCGGAGAGGCTGAAAATCCTTCTCTCCCATTCATCCTCCTTTTGCCTTTATCACTAATTCAGTCCATTTCCAGACAACATTCTCAGTCCCTTAGACCCCAAGTAGTCCCTCTAAATCCCACACAGACCCTCAAACCCTCAGATGAGACCACAGTCCATTCTGCAGACTAGAAACCAACCCTGTATCCTGCTCCTGGCCATTGCCCCAACTGATGCTGGTTATTTCCCCTACCGACATCGTCATCCTAACCGACGTCAGCGACCTTCCTGATCGACGCCAGCAATATCACTGACGTCAACAACTATGCAAATCAGATCCCAAATTATCAGGTATGCATTTGCTTGCAGTTCTTTCTTTTCAGTATTTTATTATTTCTCATTTCTGTCTCTATCATATTCTATTTTAACAGTGGATTGTCATCCTCCAAGAAGCCTTAGTGCTTCTAGGATCAAGCTTTTGCTTGGCAATCCACCCTTTTGTCAGCTAACATTTTTTGTGTTTTAGTGTCTATCTCTTTCAGGTGTCATCCTTCACAACCAAAGAGGAGTTCTCACTATCGTCTGAATTTTGGTGTGCAAAACTATATCCAGGTACATACAAGCCTTAGACCATATCTCTTAGTTTCTTATTCTTCTTTTGAATGTGAAAGCAAATCTAGTGTAGAAACATTTTGGCACGCCCGATGGGACAGTATACTCCACTCAGAGAATCATACACGTCTGTACTAGAAAAACTCATCAAACAGGGGGTCCTCAATCTCCCCCAGATCCGACCACCTCCACAATTTGATCCCTCACGCGCCATCCCTGTGTGGTATAGGGAGAACGACTTCTGCAATTACCACCGTGTCAAAGGTCATGAGACAGGTAACTGTATGACCTTTAAAAACATAATCCAAGACATGCTTGAAAAGGGTTACCTCATCCTAGATAATCCCAATGCACCTCCTAATCAGGGCATCGACATCTTCAAGCAACCATTCCCCAATCATCCACCAACCCAAAACAATGTCCAGACCTTGATTGACAACACTCATGAACACAACATTCAAACAGTCAATACGGTCTCGCCCTTCATCCCCGACCAACCTCAAGAGGTTAGTCCATCTACCAGTCCATCACGTATGGACGAACCCTTTTCCCCGATTAGTTCTCCGGCAACCTCTCTCATCTTAGAGGATGCCTCAACCTTATCGGCACCACCGGTCTCACCATCCTCCTTCCTGCTACCCATGGAGGACCCGACCTTTCCCACTCCTCGACCACAAGTGGAGGGCACAATCATTCCCACCCTTTACCCGCTTGAGGAGCCTCATTCTCCAGTTTCTTCTCCTCCTAGGGAAGACCCTGCCTCTCCTTCGTCTCCAACCAAGGATGAATCTATCACGACTTCATCACGCCTTGGGACCGAGACTACTACACCCATCTCATCTTCGGCCCTGCAAACGTCAACATCTTCTCAAGAACCCAAATCCCATCCATCATCTTCTCAACCATTTTCTCGATTAGTCGAGAAAATCAGACTTCTCCCTGCAAGGAAAGTGGAATGTCAGATATTGTGGGAGCATCTCAAAGCTCTTCAACATGCCCGTGCCCTCTCGTCTCATGCTGCCAATCCTCCCAAGGCACAATCTCCCATAACCCTCAGTAAAAACTAGACTCCCATTTCTAAACCTCAACCAACCCCATCAAAACCAAAACCCGCATCTACCCTTTCTAAACCTATCAAGTCACTCGGCATTTGCCCTGTCTCTACCCTCACTCACCTGCAAGTGAAGGTGGACTTAGACCAGAGCTCGACCAATAGTAGTCTTCCAACCAAATCGAAGAAGACTGCCAAACCACAGAGGTGATCGCCTCCTCCTCCGTCACCATTGCCCTCCATTTTGGGCCCCCATCCTTCGACCCTAACCAAAGTCCTTCCTATTCTGACCTTTAATCAAAACCAGTTGCCTCCTTTGCTTCCTTTGCCTGCCTCCAGTCTACCCTCTCTCAAAAAGATGGTACCTCCCACGAACAAAGTGCCATCTCCACCTGTCACCACATCATCAACCCATAAGGTGGTATGGAAGCCTCCTCTGACTCCACCTAAGCAAAAGTCACCAATATCACACACATCAACGGGTACAGACCCTTTAGTGGGTTCATACTCTCTGATATTTCACTAACTTTTGCAGACTTCCAGCATAACCCTTCCACCCATCAGGCCTTTCCAACCCCTCGAATCTAAGCCCTCCTAGTTCGATGACACAAAGATTTGCTTATATCATCATACGCCAGGACACAATATCGAGACTTGCTGTGCCCTCAAGGCCATCATTCACCGATATCTAGAGAAAGACACTCTTCTCTTTGAGGACACTCTCGATCGACCCCTGACTCCTCATAACCCTCTGACCTCTTCAAACCCATCAACAGGTTACGACCCCTTCATCTCCTTCACCTCCTATCTTTGAAATTAACGCCATCCACATAGCTACTAGGTCACAAAAGGATAAGGCAAAGGAAAAAGCTACTATTCCTTGGACCTATCCTTTTGTCCAGTTACCTCAACCACCAAAAACCAAGATTTCCATCTTAGGTGCATCCCAACCCTCTTCTTCAGAGGCAATCAAAGACTCTATGATAAAACAACTTCACCAAACGCCTGTGAAGATGACCCTATATGACCTTATCCAAAGCTCCCCCCAGCATCGTCAAGCTCTAATCAAAGCCTTACAGGCTGTTGAGGTCCAACCTAAAGACCCTCAACCACTAGCTGCCCTAGTCCATTCTTTATCCCCCGTTGCCTCTATCACTTTTAGTGATTCTGAAATTCCTACCTCTACCTTGGAAGATCAGGACGCTGCTTTTTTCATCACAGCCTACGTTGATTGAACCTGCATTAAGCGAGTTATGATTAACGGGGGTGCCAGTATTAATATCATTTATACCCATGCCTTTGATCAATTGTCTCTTCCTAAGAATTGCGTATCAAAAACCGACGCAATCCTTAGATCCTTTAATGACACCACCGCTAACACTATCGACATTGTTGTCCTCCATATTCGCGTTGGACCGCGCACAATCCCAGAGCTCTTCTACATCATTGAGGGAGAATTCCAATATAACATGCTATTAAGACAACCTTGGATCTACGCCATGGCTTGCATCCCTTCAACACTTCACCGTTGTGTCAAATTTGAACACGACAAACAAGTCCATGTCATTCCTGCCAACCCATCCCCTTTTAAGACTTATAACACAACCTATCAACCAAATGATGTTCTTATTCCTCTCAAGGCACCAACCCAAACATCATCTCCATTCGCAGAAGTGTCAACTAGTACACAAATAGCGGTTGCCATCACATCACCTTCTCAAGTGACAACCAAGGACCCCATGGACGATATCTTTCAAAAACTTTCACTTGGGGAATATCGCTTACTTACTCTAGACATGTTCCAGACTCCTCAAGAGTATGGACAACTTCATCAAAATTCAGGTTATGACTGTCAGATAGGAATGGTCATTCCTTATGGTCCTCCTAGCCTTTGAACCAATCTTGTCTATTATGGGCTGGATCAAGCTCCTACTGACGGGAATCCGTCCTTCTCACCTCAACTATTCACATCCGATTTCTCCTTTCTTGGCAACCCCACCTTTGCACATACCTACCTTTATAGGTGTGCATGGAAGGGTTTTGGCTTTGGGCACTATGAACAAGGCTCCCATTGGCCTATTGAACCACCCAATGACGATTATTCCAAGAAACGATATGGATTGGGTTTCTAAGAACCCATTGAGGCTTTCACAAATCTTTGCCTCGAACCCACCATCGACCAATCTCTTCTAGACTCGCCTATTCTTCCATCCTCACCTACCGAGTCAGTGGTTTCCATCCCTCCTAGTTTTTTTTTTGCATAAACACTATCTGCTTGGAACCTCTAACCTATCAACTCAACGGGGTTCCCAGGTCTCTCCCTCTCATTTATCCCAGCATGATAGATGATGAATCGGCAACCATCAACACTGTTCACTGCATAGATGACGATGCCATTCTTACCTACATGGGTGCCGATGACTCTTTCATTCAGCACTCCCTCCCTTCTGAAATGCAGGTTATGTTAAATGAATCAACCATTGACATTAACCTTCCATCTTCTGGTGTTCCTCATGTCTTAAAGATTGGTCAATCTTTAGATGCTCAGGAGCAGCTTGACTATACCCAATTCCTCTCTGACCATAGCAAGGCCTTTACCTAGACTTACAATGACATGCCTGGCATCGACCCCACCATCACTACCCATAACATTGTCATAAACCCAAAGGCTAAGCCTGTTAGGCAAAAGATTCACAAAATGCATCCTCATGTTGCACTTCTTGTCAAAGAAGAGCTTCAACGTCTTCTCTCTGTCTCTTTCATCCAACCCATTGATTATCTGTAGTGGGTATCTAACATCATTCCTGTTACCAAAGCAACTGAGGGGATTCGAGTCTATATAGACTATCGCGACCTCAACCTGGCTTGTCCCAAGGATGACTTTCCTCTTCCAAACATTGACCAGCTTGTTGATCTCACGGCCGGCCATGAGATGTTATCTCTCATGGACAGGTTTTCAGGATATAATCAAATCCTGGTTGCACCGGAAGATCAGCACAAGACCACTTTCATTACCCCATGGGGGACTTTCTGCTATCGGGTCATGGCTTTCGACTTAAAGAATGCAGGTGCCACTTATCAGCGTGCTGTGACCTACATTTTCCATGATCTCCTCCACAAAATCATGGAGGACTATGTGGATGACCTACTAGGCAAGTCCAAACTTCGTCGTGACCATCTGACCATTCTCAAAATCATCTTCTTCAATACAATGTTCACCTTAACCCCAAGAAATGTGTCTTTGGGGTCTCCTCTGGTAAGCTTCTCGGCTTCATTGTTTCTTTTCGTGGCATCGAGATAGATCCCGCCAAGATCCGCGCTATCCTCGAAATGCCACCCCCGACTAATCTCAAGTAGCTTCACAGTTTGCAAGGGAAGCTCCAGTCCATTCGACATTTCATCTCACAGCTTTTTGATCGCTGCCAACCTTTTCATCATCTCCTTAAGAAAGACATCTCTTTTATATGGGATAAGGACTGTCAAGAGGCTTTTGAAGCCCTTAAATGCTATTTGATCTCTCCACCAGTCCTCATTCCACCTAAAGACGACCAGCCCTTTTACCTTTATATCTCAGCCACTAATCATTCGTTAGGTGCCATGATCATGCATCGAGATGAGCATCACTGTGAGCAAGCAGTTTACTACATCAGTCGAACACTGGTCGACTATGAAACTTGGTACACCCATATCGAGAAACTCTGTTTGGCATTAGTCTTTGCCACTACCAAGCTCCACCACTATCTTCTCAACCACAAAACATTTGTCATCACCCACACTGACCCTCTCAAGTATATGCACTCCAAGCCATATCAGAATCAATGTATGGCTCAGTGGCTCATGCTGCTTGCTGAGTTCGACTTCAAATTTGTCCAGCAAAAATCTATAAAGGGGAAAATAATCACTAACCAACTAGCAGATGCTCCTCTTCCCAACAATCAACCTTCTCACTGCGAGTTTCTTGACGAGTCTATCACCACGCTTTCCACTGATGACACCATCTATCAGATGACCATGTTCTTCGACAGCTCTAAATGTCAACTCGGTGGGGGTGCCAGGGTCATTCTCATCCCTCTCAAAGGGGAGCTCATGCCTCTGTCTTTTAAACTCAACTTTGATTGTACCAATAATATGGCCAAGTACGAGGCCTTAATTTTGGGACTTCAAATCGCCCTCTCTCTTAGGATCAAGTCCATCAACATCTTCGGTGACTCGCAGCTCGTCGTCAATCAGGTCAACAGATCATACCTCTATAAAAATGAAATTTTGCAAAGGTACAAGAACCGTACTGACATTCTCCTGGCATCTTTTGACCATTACTTCTTACAGACTATTCCTCGATCCACAAATAAGTTTGCCGACACCATGGCTTCTCTTGCTTCGCATATCCCATCTTCTTCATCTGCATCCAAACTTTTTGTCACGGTGCATCGTCTGCCGTTACCTTCCTATCTCTCTCCTAACATTAATCACGTCAACACTATAGACTCTAGCCCATGAGATGATTGGTATAAGCAACTTGTGGACTACTTATCTCTGTCTGTCATTCCTCCCGACCTCTCTAACAATTCGCGACGCACTTTCATCAAGTGCACCGCTCGCTATACCATGCTAGGTGGTCTTCTCTATAAGCGAGGTTTCGACGGTCTCCTTCTTCACTATCTCACCTCCACTGAAGCCTCTCATGCCATTAAGCAAGCCCACGACAGGATTTGTGGCAGACACTTCAGTGGGAATTCGGTTGCCAAGCACATCTTTCATCTGGGCTATTATCGGCCTACCCTTCATCAAGACTATAGAGATTATGTTCGGCATTTCATCAAGTGTCAGCAGCATGCTAACTTGCTTCATCTCCCTAGCCATGCCTTACAAGTTGCTCAAAATTTTTGGCCTTTTTCCCAATGGAGCTTATATCTCATCGACAAAATTAACCCTCATTCGTCTCTTCGTCATCAGTCCATCATCACTGCCACTGAGTATTTCACTAAGTGGGTGGAAGCCATTCCTCTTGTCTCCACAAAAGCCAACAAGATCATCGACTTCATCAACACCCACATAATCTGTCATTTCGGTGTCCTCATAAGATCATCACCGACAACGGCAAGTCCTTCAAAAACAAAACTGTCCAAAAGCTATGTGACTCATTTGGCATCAAGCTCAATTTCTCTTTGCCTTACTACCCACAAGCAAATAGGCAGGCTGAGGCTACTAAAATTCTCATGAAGGTGGTCAATGACACAGGAAGGGACTGGCACATTCACATTCCCTTTGCTTTGTGGGCCTACCGCACTAGCATCCAAACCTCTACGAGTGCTACCCCTTTTTCTCTCATGTACGAAACAGAGGCCGTCTTACCTCTCGAAGTACAGATCCCATCTCTTTGCATTTCTCTGCATGACATCCTTTCCAATGATGACTTTCATCAAGATCGATTAGCTCAACTTGAGTTACTTGATGAACGTCATCTTGCTGCCCTCAACCATCTCCATGTCTATCAAAATCGCATCAAATGAGCCTATAACAAAAATCTACGAGAATGAGATTTCAATATCAGAGACCTCGTCCTCAAAGAGAATCAGCATGTGACTAATATAGAGCGAAGTAAACGAGGCAAATTTGCTCCTAATTGGCTCAAACCTTATATCATCATGCACAAGTATGGATCAGGGACTTATCATCTGTCTTCTCTTGAAGGCCGACCAAAACTTGAGCCCCTTAATGCTTTGCATCTGCGACCATTCTACTGCTAGTTGAGTACTCGTTCATTTGACATTTAACTTGAGCCCGTCCCTTGAGCAATCCCCATCCTCTTAAATCCAATTTCTTTCAACCCTATTCCTCGTAACAAATCCTCTATAACCCTTTTATACAGTATGGATGCTTTGTCCTAATAAAAGGGAGCCCTTAAACTTCTATAAGTCTTGTCCATGACTCAAATTTCTATCAAAAATAAATCAAGATGTCAAAATATCTAAGGTCACCATATCAAGCTCAAAATTAAAAAGGCAGACTGCTCCCTCAAAGGATAGTTGTACTATCATTGTTGTAGCTAATAGACTACTCCCTCGAAGGACAGCTATTCAAAAGCCCTTATATTACGCAAAAATCTAGACCACTCCCTCGAAGGATGGCTATGACTAAATCTGGAAATAAATAGCACTATCTTAGAAGCTTCTCACATCGATCAGCTTCACAACTGACCACCAAGCACAACGACATCTCTATACAGGCTTCCTGCTTCGATCAGTCTGCACCAAAAAAATAAAAAAAATAAAAAATGAGAGTCATGGATTTGACTTGTACTCGTCTCAGGGTCTCCTATAAAAAGGGGCAAGGTTATCCCTGCTCTTACAAAGGGTTACCCGATTTCCTCCTATCCTAACACCTGCTCAAGGGGCTTTGAGTTCACTTTAATGTCAAAGTGATTCGATTACCACTCTAACACAACTTATGGTCAACGACGCAACGCATGAATGCGGTTCTTGGTTCTAACAACCCCTATCTATGCTGTCCTTTTGGTCCTTGTCAATGAAAGGGCGAGTATGCCTTTCACTTTCTTTCACACTTTGGTCACATTCAACCAAACCCTTTTCTACCATGACCATGACCATGACCTTAACCCCGACCAAACCATCACCCACTTTGACCCTTCCTCCCTTTTTTTGGGAGAACTACATAGGCCTGAGGCCCCTAACGACAGGGGCTATGTAGGCAGCACTCATTTGACATGGGGTCTTCTGGGGTTAGCTCGGCCATTCCTTCATCGCATTTCTTCCATCACATTTTATTTCATCACCTACCAATCACATCACAAACAATCACCTATTTTCATAATCATTAAATCATTTACATCCATATCATTAATCATTAATCCTAATCATACATTCATCATCATATAAACACAACAATATCAGCATCATAATCCTCAACATCATATCAAAACATGCATCAAATCAAAATAACATACAAACACATCCATAACATTTTCCATAACACATCAATGATCAAAATCACATCATATATATATATATATCAATGTTTTACAATGGCATAATCAGTGCCTCTGTCTCTCTCTCAAAAAAAATCAAGTACATCTTACATCATCAGCTCGCAAGCCAGTATATACATAGTATCAAAAATTTTCCTCAAGGCTGTGGCTGTGGTGGTGGTGGTGGTGGCTGGGAAGATGCTGTATCCTCTCCCGCCTCTGATCTACGCTGCCTACGCGAATTAGTAGCAATCACCCGTGACATAGACCGCTGCCGACTCAACTCTACCCTCATATCTAAATATCATTGTATCTGAGGAAACCCCCGAATGGCTCCCTTATAATATGTGATCTCATCCAACGCATTATGGTATCTAACTACAGATATCGTCTGCGGTGGACCCAACTGACCTGCAGCCATGCCCTGCACTGAACCCTGCAACTGTGAAAACCCTAGCTGCACTGACGCTGAATGTGTGGGCTGTTGGGGTGGATGCTGAATCGGACCCTGTCCTGCCAATCCCTGTGCCTGGGCTGTGGCCAACTGACCCTGCAAAATAGTGACCTGTCCTGTTAAACCAGCCACTCGACCTGTCAATCCTGTTATATCTCCCTATAATTCTATGACCTGGCTCTCCAAAATGGTCACTCATCCTCATGCTACATCCCTCTCCTGAATGGCAGCATCTCTCTCCTATCGAGCCACATCCCGCTCTCTAATAACTGTCTGTATATCAAGCTGAGGTCCTGCCTGCACCCCTGTATACTGACCTGCCCACCATGTCGAGTAGGCCTCTATATATCCTGGGTCTGCTATCCCAGGGCCTACTGGTAACTCCTCAAAATTAGGCCCCTCTGTCTCCTCTGGCAATGGGAGCGGTGCCTCAATGTCATCTCATTTATATAGTGGGAAGGCAGGCGGCACATCCTATAGCAACCCATACAGGTGCCGCACTCACTCCACTGGCACCCTCTCAAGCTCGCTGGCTCGTCTGCCTCTGACCCACCTGATGCTCTGGGTCCTAATTAATTGCTCTCCCTGATCTTTGAATGTTGGATAAACCAAGTATGATCTCCAGATGATATCTATAGGAATCAAGGCCTCTAGTACCCCTTTGTAGTGGTCAATATCTCTAACCACTCCTTTGACCCGCGTCTGTGCCATCACCTCACGCCATCACCTAAATCCAACTCTGAAACCAGCCAGAATCACCACTGGGAGGCCAAGAGGTCGTGTAACCACGATGTGCTCGTAAGCCCAGCAATGCAAGAGGTGGCCGACACACAAGCTATACCGTCACTGCCAACTAATGCCCCACATCTCTCTATACACTTGGGCTAAAAAGACAGGTGCCCAAGCAAACACTGTCTGCTGCTCTATCATATCTATCAAAACTTTGGTCATAGTGATCGGAAACCTGCCTCCCTCTGCATCTGGCAGTGCATAAACCATGATCCCAATCATCATCAGCACAGCTAGCCGATGTGCATCCTCGTATGCAGCATAAAGGGGCTCATACGCAAAGCTCGCTGAATGGTAACTAGTCTCAGTGACGTGCTCCCCAAACAGCATCACCATGTGAATATCATGCACCTCTCTCGAGCACGCATATAGGTCTACTCTGTGTACCAGTAGTTGCAAAATATGATATACATCCTCGATAGTGACCGTCATCTCTCCCATGGGCAGGTGGAAAGTGTTGGTGGAATGATTCCACCACTCGATCAGAGCCACCATTAGGCTCACGTCCCTCACCACTCGATAATACCATCGCAACCCACCGAGTCCCACTGCACTCATATGAGCCCACTCCTCTCCTATGATGTCTCAACGCATCTGCGTCAGCAATATGGGTAGCCGATCCTATAACATCAGAGTCTACCTCGCCTGCATCCACCCAAGTCAATCTCATGTTAAAATTTTCCCTCTTCTTTATATTTTGAACAACCTATTTGACCATCTACGCCTGACCCGACCCTCGAGAAGCCCTTGGCGTAGCTTCGACCCCTCGACTTGACCATTTTTCATCCCTCTTTTGACCAGGTAGTTATCGACATTAGTTAGCATTCTAGCGACGACACTCACCTAACCGACATCGGTCACTTAGTGGCCGACGTCGACAGGTTAGTGTCCGACACCAATCGTTGGTCGGCCAATGCCGGTGAACCTGCCGACGTCAGCGACTGGTTCGGCCCTAGGGCCGAATGGGGTGAGCCCTAAATTTAGGGCTTCCCCATTTCTACCCCCCAAAACCCTCTCAATGCCTCCTAACCTATCCTAGATCTCTTCCCCACCCTCCTAGCTACCCTCCCCCCTCAATTTTTGCCTAAATCAACCAAAATTTCAAAAAATCAAATCACAACAAAAATCAACCAAATAGGGCTTAGAGACCCTTCTACCTCGTCTCGACGTCGCCAGCGTGGTGGCACGATGGGTGCCGCTGGTGGTGGACCTTCTGTGGGTCCTCTACTGCCCTCTGCCATCACTTCTGCATCACTATGCCCTCAAGCTCCTCTTGGCCCACAAACGTCTCTACAACCTCCAATCTCTCTCCACGCGCCTCTCTCTCTCCACCAATGCTTCTCTGACACCTCACACTGCTCCTCAGTCAACTTCGAGTCACTTTCACTCACTAAAATCTAGAGCTCCTTTTTTTGACTTTAGCAATAACAGCAAATGACTTTTGGTGGGCCGCCAATCCACTTTTGTCGGACTTGGCAGGCCACCAATGTCGGCATCGGTGTGCCCTAATCTACTGACGTCAGCCTTTTTTTGGCTACCGACGTCAGTTTTATCACCGACGTCGATGGCCTTCCAACCTTCCATTTTTCATCACATTGCCCCCAATCATGCCCTCAATCAATCAACTTTTTGGTGGAAGTTATCTTAACCCCATGGGGCACCATTAAGATAAATTTTGCCTCCGCCTGTCTCGACTGCTAGACCATTAGAGATCATGCCTATCTCCCCCGACCATGACCACTTCCAGGATGACTTTGCCCTGGTTATTTTTACATGTATGCTACCTCACGACTGGTTAGCAAAATTGTGCGCAGACCACTTTTGGCATTTTCATGTTTTCGGGAGCACCTCTTGAGCTCGGGATACCTAGAATATGACGACCCATTAGAGCTTCAGCTTAGATTGAATCACCAAATCAGCTATGACTAAATGCTAGGGCCTGGTTACTTCAATTTTGGCACTCCTCGACCCTTGACCTGCGATAATTTGACCTGACCATCTCGTGAAGTGGTATGCGCGCACTCACAACTATTGCAGCATTCACACTCACCATCTTCATCCACTTTCTCTCAAATTGGCACCCGACTTCAGGTTCCATTCTCTCAACTCTCGCTTTGAGGGGGAATACCTCATCCCATTTGGTACAACCAACAGGGCAAAGTCAACCTTATCCCACACCTGAGGTAACCAATTCCTATTTTTGTCTTGCAATTCGTCTAGAACAACCAACAAGACAAAAAGGGGCAAATGTAGACACCGAAATCGTGTCTAACCTTGGTCATCCTCCCCCTCGATCCATTTCTAACCCATACAATTACTAATTTAAAATAATAAACTTATTAACCCCCCTCTTTTAACACATCACCCATGACACCTCGTGTAGGACACCTCACCTTGGACTATTTCCCATCCTATGACTCACCCAAGACCTATTCTTAGTTCTCTCTAACCGCCAAACCAACTCTCGTGCATATTTAGCCCAACCTTTGACAATTCTCCAATGGATCTTGCACTTGACAGATGGAGAACGGGCTTGGTGGCTCTTTTACTCGTTCTCCACCCACCGACATCGGTCAAATGTCGGTCGACGTCGGCGGGATCGTCGACGTCAATTTTACTTAAACCAAATTTCTAACCTCTGAGTAATCTAATCACAAAATTGCTAATCTCTGATGAGCTAATCGTGAATATCGAATCCTCTTCCAGCAAAACAAAGTTCTCGTGCTCTTGCTTTCTGGTGTTCTGGCTTCTTGTTCTCTTGCAGGGATCAGCATTATTGACAGCATTTTCTAGGCACTAAGGTCTTGCATCAGACATTCTACACAGGGACTACATAATATCTCCATCACCATCGATAACAAAAACATAGCTAAGTATTTGTACCATTTTTATTTCAGTTTCATTTCAATTATATTAGATTCTGTCTACTATCTATTCCAAACATCCTTGACCCAACCTCCTCTGTCCTTCTCGGAGAGGCTAAAAATCCTTCTTTCCCGTTCATCCTCCTTTTGCCTCTGTCACCAATTCAGTCCATTTCCAGACAACATTCTCAGTCCCTTAGACCCCAAGTAGTCCCTCTGAATCCCACACAGACCCTCAGACGAGACCACAGTCCATTCTACAGACCAAAAACCAACCCTGTATCCTGCTCCTGGCCATTGCCCTGACTGACGCTGGTCATTTCCCCTATTGACGTCGTCATCCTAACTGACGTCGGCGACCTTCCTGATCGATGTCGGCAATATCATCGACGTCGGCAACTGTGCAAAGTAGATCCCAGATTATCAGGTATGCATTTGCTTGCAGTTCTTTCTTTTCAGTCTTTTATTATTTCTCATTTCTATCTCTATCATATTCTGTTTTAATAGTGGATTTTCATCCTCCAAGAAGCCTTAGCGCTTTTAGGATCAAGCTTTTGCTTGGAAATCCACCCTTTTGTCAGCTAACATTTTTTGTGTTTTAGTGTCTGTCTCTTTCAGGTGTCATCCTCCACAACCAAAGAGGAGTTCTCACTATTGTCTGAATTCTAGTGCGCAAAACTATATCCAGGTACATACAAGCCTTAGACCATATCTCTTAGTTTCTTATTCTTCTTTTGAATGTGAAAGCAAATCTAGCGTAGAAACAGTGACAACTTGCCCATGGTTTCCTACAAACACATTGATTCCACAACTGCACTTTGCAATCTAATCAAGTGATATGGATAACCAATAACTGAAAGCAACTATCAAAACTCAATCAGAAGCTAACCCAACTTTCTAACTGCTCTGATACCAACTTGATCCGTAAACTCCACTAATAAACTCTAAGTGGAAATTTAAAAGTATGGATTCTAAATTTATCAACTTATAAGATGTTGGAATGATTAACTCTGATTAAAATCTGATCCAAATCAAGTTTCAAAACTAAAATAAAGGTGAATTGATAAATCACATCAGTTATCCATTGAAACCGTTAGATTTTTAAAATTCTCAATTTTATCCAATTTCCCGTAAATGATCAATTCATTAAATTTTGCATTCTAATTAAAAATATGAATTTATAATCTAAATAATAATTGAAACTTAAATGTAAAAATGAATCCAAAGATCAAAACATAGAAATTGTTTACGAGGTTCAAAATTCCTACGTCATCGGGTTCTTATCGAACCAATCTATTAATGTTGCTAAAATTTGCAAGCTAAAATAATACTTACAAACAACAAAAGATCATATCTCTCTACAATAATAGTGATCAGACCTTTGAAAGACCTTGGCTGACTCAGCACGTCCTTCACCTACCTGAATCACACGCAGAGGCTTCTCCAAATCAAAATTGGAAACTTATATAGCTCAAAATGGCATCACTAATTCCCTAAAATGGAAAAATGAATATACTACATAGAGTGTATTGGAATTATAAACAACTTTGTAGTTTACTCCGAGCTCTGATTCATCCTCTAAGGGCTCCAAAATGACCAAATACTGTAAGCGGGTCTATATTCTCCCATACACAGTCGGCCAGAAGCTTACCTTTAAATACAAATTTGTGCCTTAAATAACACTTTGACCCCCACAACTCAAGTGGTGAAAGCCTATCCCTTTTGGGCAGTAGGTCAAGGGTTCAAACCGTCGGCCTTTCTTTTAGGCGCTTTATGCTTGAGTTTGAATTTTCCTCCTTTTTTGGCGCTTAGACTTATTCATATCCCACATGGGCTATGTGGAAGGCAGTTTACATGCTTAAAATAGCTTGGCATCCTCCTTGAATATGTCAACACCCTTTTTATGGGAGACTTGGGCACTAATTTTAGCCTATACATAGGCACCAATGAAGTTTTCCATGTGACTCGGCTAAGAACTCTCCTGATCTCCCTTGGGCTTGCCACCTTGCTCAACGAGCTGATCTCACACTTAACTCCACGTGGCATGTTGATGATGTGGTATGTCATCAAACCATTTTTTTTCAAGAGACATTTTTTGACCAATCTTCAAATGGCCATAATAGGAGCTCCCAAACTCGGATTTACATTTCGAAAAATGCATCAGAAAGCTCTCAAAGAGATCTACAATGTTCCACCACTAAAAATCTGACTTGAGACCATTATTAGAACCAAATTTTGAGCTTTTACATGGCATGTATATTCTCACGTTTGCAGATGGATCACAAGCTATGTGGCTCGGTAAAGTGGCTGATTTCTCCCATGTGGTTGGGGCATGATATTACCAAACAATTATCCCTCTTCATGTGGGATTTCTACAAACTTGTGATTTCAAATCTACGGATTCCCAATTTCAAATCTACGGACTTGTGATTTCAAATCTACGGACTCCCAATTTTCGATCACATATAAATACTCTAACCTTTCCTCCTTAGAAAACATAAACTTGTAAAAACATCTTAAAATTTTACACCAATAATAAATTTAATAAATAACTATTTTTCAAAAAAATAAAATAAAAATTAAATTATTTAAAAAATTAAATATCTGTACACACATAAAATAATGCAATTTCATTAACTAAAAATTAGATAATTTAATCAAATATTTAAAAAAAAAAAAAAAACTATTATATCCCTTCAAATCAAAACTAATAACCAAATTATTTATTTACTATAATACTTTTTCATTAAATTTTAATGATTTTATCTCTCATCAAACTCCAATGATTTTGTTTATATTTGTAATTTTGATTTGGTATTTGAAGTCATCTGGTGCCCATGACACTAGGGAAATAGTGGTGTTTTGATATGGATGTGCATGATCATGTAGGATCTGTGATATAAAATTTAGGAAATGGTCATACCTTCCATCAAAAATATTGACTTCTAGTCATTTTGAGGAAAAAAGACTATGATCAATTTTTGGTGTAGTGACAAATAGAGAAGTAAAATGTATAACAAACATAGTTACTTATTTTGTATTAATTAAGTAAATATAGGTGTACAACCCAAACGTTAACCATCTCAAAATTTGATGCGACAGAGGTGACTCAACATTCTCATCTTCATTGCATTAGGTTATGTAATCTCACAATTTTCTCTAAAAATTTGGGTGATTCATTCACCATTATCTCTTTTCTCAGTCGATCCACTATCAAAAATCTTGTGGTGATTTACCTTTTATGCTCTGTGATCAAAAGTCCCAAAAAACTCTACCTAGAGAAATGAGGCATTCTATGAGATGTCCAGGGCCTAGAAGCACACTAACAGATTGCTTGGGTATTGTAATTGAGATGCTCTATAGAGGAAAGGATAGTTGAGAAGCTGGGAGGCTATCCATCTCTTGCCAATGTTCTTTTGCAGGCAACATCTCATAAAACTTTGGAATTCACTAGTGTTGGTAAATAATCCATGCACAAATGAATGAATTAGGCATAAATGGTAGAGGGATCTTGTTTTTAATTATGTGTAATTTTGTTATGTTCTTCATGCCCTTATTTATGTAGCTTTTCCTACTTGAACCTGTCTGATACATCACTTTGAATGTATTGAGTTGCCTATGCACCATTTTTTGTATTTAATTGAATCTATGCAAGGTTCTTTGGTGTTTCCCATTTTTGTATGACTTGAATCTTGGTTACGTTCACACATGCACTCCTTGTGTGTAATGCATTTCAAATATTTTATCTTTTGTATGAAAAATGACCATTTATTCATGTTATCATAAAAATATGTTTTTGCAAAATGTGAAACACTAGTTCAACATGGTTTAGATGTTCATTCCATGTTTTCTAAAGATTAAGATGTCATTAAGGTAGATTAAAAAAATGACATATTTAAATGGCTTCAGGATGTTGTTCAACATCTCAATGAATGAATTTGTTACATGAGTTAACCTAAAAGGGATAACCAAATAGTCAATAGATCCTTCATTTGTTTTTAAGACTATATTCCAAATGTCTAGAGGTTCAACATGAATATGATGATACCCAAACTTAAGATCAATTTTGAAAAAAATTCTACACCATGGATATGACATAAAAATGCCTTAAATTTTAGATGACGATAATAGTTCTTCACTTTAATCTTGTTAAGATTTTTTTAATTGATTCACAACTTGATATCCCATCCTTCTTTGGTGCAAAGCAATGATTTGGGCATGATGTGTCCATTATCCATTATTTCATGGATTTACCACTTGATCTATTCATTCTCTAAAAATTATGTGTTGTATAAAGAGGTTTGAGGTAGAAGTAATTAAAAGATCAAATAAATAATATTGTTTAATTTACAATATGTAGGAACTTATTTAGGTGACTAAAAGATATCCATGTATTCATCACGTTATTAATTTTACAATAATGTGATAATGTTATGTATTACCACAATCACATTATTACCAAGCAATAATTTAAATAACGTGATCGCGTTATGAGAAATTTCCATAAAATTGTATATATATATATATATATATATATATATATATGAAATGGTATTTTTTAAAGTAATATTATATCATTTACTTGCATGATCAAGGAGTTGAGGGTATTCATTTAGCTAAATTGATCAATTTTTTTTGTTTTTCATTAATAATGGTGGCGTCGAGGAGTATTCATTTAATTAAAAATAAGAACCATGTAGTGGCTAGTCCCTGCCATTTTAGTTGAAAAGCAATTTTCTAGGATTGTATGAAGTTGTGTGATATTTGTTGCTAGTGCAAATTATTTACAAGGTACGCAATATTTTGTAAGCTTTTTGTTGAATATTGGAACCTTATAATGACCCCTAAGTAAAATTTTCAAGGTCAAAATAATTCGTTAGTGTTTCTATTAAGCATGGATTGATTTTTATAGCTAGTAAGTTAAAGAATGATGAACTTAACTAGTGTGACTAGCTAAATATGTCTATTAGGTTATAACTTAGCATGTTTTAATACCCTAGTGGTTTTATGAGGTATAAAATGTTGATCATATTGAAAGGGGACGAGTATTCCCTTTCATCTCCCTAGTGAAATAAGGCTTAGTGTTTATACCTAGCTATCATGGAGTCCTTGAAAAGATCTTGCAGTCCTTAATATTGAAACCCCAAAGAACTACAATATGCTTGTGGAAAAGTGACTTTTTTCTTCAATTCAATTCTAGACTGAACTTGAATTGTAAATAGAAGGGAGCGTTGAACTGTTCTAACTATATTTCAAAATTAAGTTTGAATTCACAATATTTTTGTGGTCTACTTGAGAGTATAATAATATTTAAAATACAGGATAACAAGGTGCTTGTCTTAACCAAAATAGGAGCCTATAAAAATCTTGATATTTGTACCTAATCCAAGACTATATTTTGGGGAAGGTCTAACTACATATTTTCATTCAATATTATTTAACTTGCATATAAAACTATAAAGTGTCATGATTGTTCATGAACTCACAATTTGAGGAAAAAAAGATGAATAATTTGCAAGGGGAATTTGGAATAAATCCTACATGTGCAAACAATCAAATTTTTGAGTAAATGGAATTGTTAATCAAACTAATTGGTATGCCTCATTGTAGAATTGGTTAGCATAAAGTTATTACATTACATATATATGGATAATTTCACAATGTAAGGTATGAAGAAAAAGCTATGAATTCTCAGTGAATAATGACAAAGAATGGTAAGAATTATCCAGCATAACATATCACATTTCTAGAAGACCCAAAATCATGTAGAAATAAAAATGAAAAAATGTCGAGGAACAATGTCAAAGACTACAAAGGAAAAATAATTATTTATATTTTTCATGTACAAAATAGTCTACCCTATGTAGATATAATCTAGAATTGATATTCAGACCACTAGCTGGTAGATGCCACCATTCAAAAGCATACCATAAGTTCATTACTAGCCTAACATTATTCTATCTTACAAATTATATCTCATGAATAATTGAAGCATTTGTGGGATTTATATATTAATATTTTGACAAAAATGATTCTTACCTTTAAAAAATTGTTAACATACAGCTAACATTTGAAGAGAGCAATGCTTGGAGCTATGGTGTTGATTCCATACCCTTAGCCGTACAAATTTCCATATCTACACACCCCACCTACATGGTGAAACAACATACGCTAACTATAGCTTGCATAAAAAAAATTCTCAAAGTTTTTTATTGTCAATTGAAATTCTAGTAATTTAAAAAATTGAAACGTAGTTACCCAAAGTAGTGTAAATCTTAGCGAAGATTGGGGAATGATGTAGTAGTGACTATCAAATATTCAGGTAGGAATAATTATCAAGTGATTTTCATTGATAATGTGTTAATATCCATGATCAACATAATTACATTTTTGGCATATGATAGGGGATGAGAGGACTCATATATATATATAATATTTGATTGTAGATTTAATTTGGTTACTATTGAAATGATATATTTTTTCAGCTTCTCAACAATTACAAGAATTTACAAGAAAAATTCACTTAATTGTAAAAGTATATGCACATTATTGAAGTTGTGCCATCCTTCTCTGTGGCAAAGATATGGAATCCATTGGGGATATGATAGATTATGTAAAGGTATAAATAATGGTATTTTATAGATTATTTTGATGTATTTTCCATAAGAATTGAGTTATTTTTTCCTTTTTGGTGTTCTTTGCAGTTTTATAAAAAATTACAAGTATTTTAAGAGATATACCTGACTACCCAAAGGTAAATACTCTTGATAATCTGATACTTCCATTTTTTTACCTAAATACTATAAATGTAATTATTACCTATAATAAATAAAATAAACATATATTATCATTCACACTTTTCATTGCACCACGGATCTAACAACTCAAATAGCATGTTGAAATGCCAAAAGTTTAGTTTATACAAAGTAGAGATACCTCTTTCAGTAACTTAACTACAATATTTCACCACAGTATTGAAGAGAAAGGATGTTGTTTCATTTGACACAGACCAATTCTAAAACTTTATGGATTTGTTATGTAGTCAAGATGTGCATTATCTTTAATAACATGTTTAAATCATTGGATATCCTAGCCATGAAAAGTTTGAGGAGGACAATCAAATGCATTTAGAAAAGAAAATGCTAACCCAGCAGGGAGAGATAACATTACTGGATGTTTGATCTCTGATTGATTGGATGTTAGTTTTTCTCAATTTTAAATGTCCGAGGATACATTGGAGACGTGCAAAGAATTCATGGTGTCAATTTTGGGGTCCGACATGCCATTTGGATAGTTGGTAAAGCATGGAACAAGTATGATAGAAATTTAATTAAAAATTTGGAATATTCTATGAGAAAATGTAGTAGAATATTCCCTAATATTTGGTGTTAAACTTAAGAATGCATATAATATTTATTATTTCAAAGATTTTTATTAGTCTGAATAACAAAATTATTGGTTCAATTGATTCCTATAGTACCCTATAGGGCAGGGACTAAAAAATTAAGACTTTTGTTTATATGAGTGATGTCTTTCTATTTTACATAAATGATAAAGGTGATGACGGGTCTATAATTAACTAAATTTATAGTATATTTTGTTTATAATAAAAAATATTCATTAATTAAGTTCATCAACTATCATTAATTTTTATTGTTTTTATAAGTCAAACATAAATATAGACTCAAACTCTCTAAAGCTATTTAAAGATAAAATAATCAAAATTACTTTTAACATGTAATTTATTGTTTTTAGATAAATTTTAATTAAATTAAAAGTGACTAAATATAATAAATTATACAATTCTAGATAAAGGCTCATAACTTGAGGAAAATAAGGAAGGGATGGGATTTAGAAAGGAGAGAGAGGAAAACAGGAAAAAGAAATAGGGAAAAACTAAAAACACTTCAAAAACATGTTAACAAGAAATTAATATGTATTGATAATCCAAAAAACAAATAAGTTTGTTAGAATAATGTAATTCTAAAATTATATTGATGTAATTTTAAAATTATAACTACTTTCATTCCAAAATTAGATGTCTACATAATTTATCACTTTGATATGTGTGTATGTATACATATTTTTTGATGAAAAGTGGTTTAAATTTAAGAGATACTATAATCATCATTAAAAAAGAAAATGTACTTAAAATTTGAATAAAACAAAATGAAATATGTACAAAACAAATATGAAGTATTGTAATTTAATTTAATTGAATGCATAGAACTTAACAAGAGGGGTTCATAAAAACTACATGATTTCTAACTTACTTATCTACTGCCAAAGGTTGAAACTAAGTGAAAATATGTTTAGGAAAAATTATAGAGAAAATATGGAATTTGGTGCAGATCAAAGTAGTGTAAAAAAATTAGTTAAATTTGAGTTGCTTATACAATCAATCTTGGCAGGCTAAGATTTGATTTTGATAAATAGGGTTTGATTTCAGTCAGATGCTGTCAGAATTTGTTAAAACTTTATGAATGCATTTATTTATGTCTTCTAATAAAAAATATCACTTAGATTATCAAATTCAGATGTTGATCTTCCATAATGGCTTCTTCTTTGCCAGAAATCGTAATCTAATCCAAGAGACCTTACAAGAGTAAATTATCAAGTTGGGCTTCAGCTCTTCCATAATGGATTTTCCTTCATCACAAACCCTAATCCATGCTAAGATACCTTGAAAGAACATAAAATTGGGAGTATTTATGATGATCCTACTTCAATCAAACCCCACTTATTAAACAATTTGACAATCAACATACATGTAGCCCTGACAAAAAGTTCTTTGTAAAATAAAGATCTTGGCCCTTATCCTTATGTATGAGATGCAAGCAACTAGTAGATTCTTATAGACACCTAATATTGGTATAATTCTTGTATTTTTGGAATTTTTATCATGAATTTAAAATATAAACACAATTTATTCACATTAGACTCTTAATGACACACTTTTCCTTTACATTAGACCTCAAACAGTCTTTTAATATCATCATTTATTCATGAAAACCTTCATATCTATTATTTATTTGTCTAAGGATATTCATCATTCATAAACTCGTTGATATTTATTTCCTAATATTTTGTTTCCTTGAATTGAATTATAATAATTTGATAGTGCTCTGACCACTATTAGAACATTTTATTTCTAGTCATGTTGGTTGTGGGTCTTTTGTTAGATATTTCCTTGTTTCCTTGTGCCATGATTTTTGGCTTTCCCTCTTCCATGTTTTTAAATTGTGCAAAAATAAGGTTATAATTTTAAATTTAAATTCTTATATATATACATGTCACCTAATACATTTCAGAGGCTATCATGATCATATAAAGTGATATCAAGTATTGTCAAGGAAATTACATATATTCTTCCTTTGGTCCATTGATACATACTTTTACCAAAACAAAGATACTTCATAAGCAAAAGAGCATATAGATCTTACCGTAGTTGCATCTTGTAAGATCTCATATTATATGGATAAAGGATGGGATTATCATATACATGGGGTTGACTGTTGACATACATGAGTGTTTATTGCCAATTTGTAAAACAAAACTTTCCATAAATCAAGTAGGGCATTGACTAAGATAGGGCTCTTGAAAAAAAACCCAAATTTTTATGTCTCATCAAGTGTCGAGTTGAGTTTAAGTGAAAGAGAAATAATATTAACATCTATGGACATCAATTCATTTACTATAGAGATGTTTTTGGGCATCATTTATTGATGAAGTGTTTCAATTTTTATTTTATAGAGATTGAACCTACACAACCACTATCAAATCAATAATTAGACTATCACTATTGAAGGGGTTCAATAATGGTCATGTCTTTATTAAAATAATTCAATTTTGGTTACGGTATTGTATCAAAAACATCATAAGATATAGGGGCTTCTGTGTGTGAGGGTAAGTGCATGGAATTGAAGGGCCAAAAGGGCGTCTTAAATCAACATATTTTTCCTGAAAAATAAGAAACCTCAACTTGTATGGATTATTTGACACATCTAAACTCTAAATTTGAATATGTCACGGGAACATGAATTATAAAATTTTGAGTCTAGTTTCTAAACTACTAGTTTTTTTGAAATGGTCAACTATAAGTAGGTCAAACATCATAAATTTGAAGAGGTAGTACTAATTTTTAGAAAAATTAGAGTAGATAGATTTTCTTGTGTCCCATCAATTTTTAGCATCGTTTAGTTTTTTCAAACCCTTTAGTGGAAAGTTAGTCTAGATCATCTAGTTTGTAACCTATGTTTTTTTAAAATTAATTAATTTATTAGTTTCACAAGTCAATAGACCCTGAAATATGATCAATAATGTATAACTGACCGTGTGGCCCCACTAAGTACCTTAAAAAATATCAAAAATGAGATTTTTTTTGAATGTGTATAGAATTAGGTTTAGTTTGAAATCATATAATTTTTTTTGGTTTGAATCAATGAATCAAAAGATAAATAAACAATGATGAACATGTATAGTTTCGATATATAGCGCTTTAAAAAGACCTACTTAGAAATAGATATAGATAACAACCTTAAAGTAATAAAATTATATATTTAGAAAGAGGAGAGTGTAGTCAATGTTGTAGTCATATTATTAAAAAAAAAAATTGATAAATTTCACAGTACTTAGCATGGATGAAGTTGCATTTTTTTAGTCAAAAACATGCATTCGAATGTGTGCTTGCAGGTCCATGCCTCAGTCTCAAGAATCCAAGCCATTCCTAAGCCTCAAGGCATGTGTTCTGAATGTCAAATCATAGAACAATGCACGCAAAATATTTTACTATTAGTTATTAAAACCACATATGTAGTTTTAGTCTTTAAAACAATGTATGTGATATTGTTGTTATAAAAGTGCATATACATAATAGTTTACTATTGCATTGGCATGCATAGTATATAAATAAAATAAATATTTAAGTATAAGTTTACATTTAGATAGGACATATGGTTTCTTATACTTTAAGTTATATTTTATTTATATACTTTCAAGATGTTTGAGAGTGGTTTTCAACCTCTAAGAGATATAATGCAAATTTTAGGTTTTGGGTGTGTTGAGTTGTGGAGCTAAAAGCTTCACTAATAAGCTAATGTGGAGGTTGTTGGGCTTACACAATAACCAGCATCGGTCAGAACCAACCGACATCAGTTAGGGGTCAATCGGCATCGATCAGAACCAACTGACATCAGTTAGGGGTCGGTCGGCATCGATCATCTTCAGACTGACACCGACTTCTGTGCATATCCAGAATTACTATTTTTAGATGAACAGATTTGAGCCTTTGATTTAAGAGGTGGATCTAATGGTGGTGAATGCATGGCTCATGAACCCTAGTGTTGTAGTATACTATATAGTAGGGTTAGATCCTCATAGCATGTATAATTTAGTAATTGAGTTGATTGTAATTAATGGAGAGAGAGAGAGAGAGAACTCTTGAGGGAGAATTACTGTACATCTGTGAGGTGTGAGGAGAGAGAGATTTCTTCATTGTATTTCCTTCTAGAAGAGTTTAATATAGATTGGTTGTTTCTTGCATCTCCTATTATTTGCTATTTCTAATTTCTAGTTACTTATTACTTCTGGTTTCAATTCCGTGTTTAGTTGCTTATACAAAAGTAATCAATTGTACTCTAAGATCCTAACAACTGGTATCAGAGCATGTTAGTGTTTGTTGATTACAAAATTCACTCACATGGGTTTCTGATTGAGTGGGAGCAAAGCAATGGCAGAAGAAAGTAAACTAAGAATGGAGAAATTCAATGGCAAGAATTATCAATTATGGAGGATGCAGATTGAAGATTATCTATATCAAAAAGATCTATATTTACCATTGGGTGGGGTTTCAAGGATGCCCACAGATATGGAAGATGAAGAATAGAATGTTCTTGATAGAAAGGCTCTTGGATCTATAAGGTTGAGCTTGGCAACTTCTGTGTTTTTAAACTTATCACAGGCAAAGACAACGGTAGAGTTAATGGATACTTTGGCAAATTTATATGAAAAACCCTCAGCTTTAAATAAGGTATATCTTATGAAGCAATTATTTAATTTGTAAATGTAGGAAGGTGGATCTGTATCTAGTCATCTTAATGATTTCCATACAATAGTAAATTAGTTAAATTTAGTCAAAATAGTTTTTGATGATAAAATTAAGGCTCTCTTAATCTTATGCTCTTTACCTAAAAGTTAGCATAGTTTGGTAATGGCAGTTAGTAATACTACATCTGCTTCAAATATCTTGAAAGTTGATGATGTTGTTAGTGTAATCTTGAATGAAAAAATTTGCAGGAAAAGCACAGGAGAAACATCAAGTAATGCTTTAAGTGTTGAAAGTAAGGTAAGGCAAAGAGAGAAGGGCAAGTAAGGGAAATCAAGGTCAAAGATGGGAAGTAGATCCAAATCCAGAAATGGAAGAATAACCTATTGGAATTGTGGAAAGAAAGGGCATGAAAAGAAAAATTGTTGGTTGAAAGATAACAAAGAAAATTAGCATGAAGGTAATAAAGAAGCAAAAGTTGCAGGTATTGTTACACAAGATGCTTTTATATTTTCTTTGGATAATAAAGTAGAATCATGGGTTTTAGATTCTGGTGCCTCTTTCCATGCAACCCAAAATAGAGAATTTTTCAATGATTATGTCCATGGAGATTTTGGAAAAGTTTATTTAGGGGATGATGAGCCTTGTAAAATTATTAGCAAAGGAAAAGTGCAGCTGAAATTGCAGAATGGCAACACATGGGTGTTGAAGGATGTCATGCATGTACCCATCATGAAGAGGAATCTAATTTCTGCAAGAAAGTTGGGTGATGAGGGTTACACAGTAACTCTCACAGCTAAATCTTGGAAAGTTTCCAAGGGTGCACTTGTATTAGCAAAAGGTAAGAGAGTAGGTACACTTTATCTATCTACTTGTATTACTGATTATTCTCCTTTTATTTTATCTACTTTAGATGTAGATGCAAAGTTGTGGCACTATAGGCTTGGTCACATGAGTGAGAAGGGAATGAATGTTCTTAAGTCAAAAGGTAAGCTTTCAGATTTGAAAAGCATAGATCTAGATTTTTGTGAGCATTGTATTTTTGGGAAACAGAAGAAAGTGAGGTTTCTCAAAATTGGGTCAATAAAGAAGAAGCACAAGTTGGAGCTTGTTTACACAGATGTGTGGGGACCAGCTCAGGTAGCTTCTATTGGAGGATCACATTATTATGTTTCTTTCATTGATGATGCTACAAGAAAGGTATGAGTTTATTGCATAAAGATAAAATCTGATGTTTTTGACATATTTAAGAAATGGAAAGCTTTGGTTGAGAATGAAACAGGTTTGAGATTGAAGTGCCTTAGATCTGACAATGGTGGTGAGTACTGCAGTAATAAATTCAATAGTTACGGTTCTATTAGTGGAATATGCAGGGAAAGGATGGTTCCAAGGACACCTCAATAAAATGGAGTTGCTAAAAGGATGAATAGAACAATAATGGAGCGTGCACGGAGTATGAGGTTGCATGCTAGTTTGCCCTTACAGTTTTGGGTAGAAGCTGTAGATATTGTGGTTTACCTGATTAACAGAGGACCTTCTACTACACTAGATGGTGGAATTCTAGAAGAGGCTTGGATAGGTAAAAAGGTAGATCTTTTATTTCTCAAAGTTTTTGGTTCTGAAGCTTTTGTGCACATTGATAAAGAAAATAGAAAGAAGCTGGATGCTAAATCTATGCAGTGCACTTTCATTGGTTATGGTTTTGGAGATTTTGGATTCTGGTTGTGGAATTTAGAAACTAATAAAATTATTAGAAGTTGTGATGTAGTTTTCAATGAGAAGGTGATGTACAGTGATCAGCTCAAGAGGTTGAATAATTCTGAGTAGGGAAATCTTGATTTAGAAGAGGTTATGATCCAGAATGAGCTCGTGAGTAAAAATCATCACTCACAAAAAAACACAGAGACCAACGTCAGTCAGGTGGAAATTGATGTCGGTCAAGTGGAAATCGATGTCGATCAGGTGAAAATAAGCATCGATCAGGAGGAACCGATGTCGATCAAGCGCAGACTGGCATCGATCAGAGATGACCGGGATCAGTCACTATCAAAAGAAAATTTGGGCAGATAGCAAGCTGTAAATGAGTCTCAAATGCCCATAAGGAGGTCTAAAAGGGTAAGTAAACATCCAATTCATTATTCCCCTTCTTTATACTACTTGTTGCTCATTGATGGTGGAGAACCAAAAAGTTTTGATGAGGCAATACAAGTAGAATCTAGGAAACAGTGGGAGCATGGCATGAATGAGGAAATTGATTCCTTGGAAGAGAACCATATGTGGGATTTGGTTGAGTTGCCAACCAAAAAGAAAGCACTGAAAAATAAATGGGTATATAGGTTAAAGGAAGGAGAGAATGGACAAATGAGACATAAGGCCAGGTTGGTAGTAAAGGGATTTACATAGAAACCAAGTATTGATTTTGGTAAAAAAATTTATCCTGTAGTAATGATGACTTTTATTTAGACTGTATTGTCTTTAGTTGCTATTGAGGATTTGCATCTTGATGTTAAGACAACATTTCTTCATGGAGATTTGGATGAAGAGATATATATGGATCAGTTGAAAGGTTTTGAGGTCAAAGGTAAGGAGAAACTTGTGTGCAGGTTGAAGAAAAGCTTATATGGTCTTAAGCAAGCTCCAAGACAATGGTATTTGAGGTTTGACAGGTTTATGACAGAGCATGGCTTTAGTAAATGTCAATCTGACCATTGTGTTTATTTTAACAGATTGGATAATGGTAGTTATATTATCTTGTTACTGTATGTAGATGATATGCTTGTTGCAGGTTCACACATGCAGGAAATTACTGAGCTTAAGGTAAAATTAGCTCACACATTTTCCATGAAGGATTTAGGAGCAGCAAAGAAAATCCTTGGCATGAGTATCAAGAGAGACAAGAAAAATCACAGTTTGATTTTGTCTCAAGAGGATTATGTGAATAAGGTGTTAGAGAGGTTCAATATGCAAGATGCAAAATCAATAAGCACACCTATGGTTAGACACTTCAAGTTGAGCAAAGAATAGTGTCCTAAATCACATGATGAGGTTGAGTACATGAGTAGAGTTCTATATGCTTCAGCAGTTGGAAGCTTGATGTATGCAATGGTATGTACCAGACCAGATATTGCCCAAGCAGTGAGAGTTGTTAGCAAGTTTATGGCCAATCCAGGAAAGGAACACTGGAAAGCAGTTCAGTGGATTCTCAGATATCTGAGAGGGACCAACAGTAGGCATTTATGTTATGGAGGGTTAAACACTTCTCTACATGGGTATGTAGATTCGGATATGGTAGCTGACTTGGATGGTAAGAGAAGCACCACAGGATATGTGTTCACTATTGGTGGAATGATGGTTAGCTAGATTTCAAAGTTACAGAAGGTTGTTGCCTTGTTTACTACAGAGGCAGAATACATTGCAGTCACAGAGGCTAGCAAGGAAATGATTTGGATGACTTGGTTCATGGAAGAGTTGGGAAAGGAGCAAGAGAGTTACAGATTGTATAGTGATAGTCAAAGTGTAATTCATTTGGCAAATAATTCTGACTTTCATTCAAAAACCAAACATTTACAGCTTAGGTACCACTTCATTAGACAGGTATTGGAGGATGGACAGTTGAAGCTAGAAAAGATCCATACGGATAAGAATCCTGTTGATATGTTAACAAAGCCGATAACAAAGGAGAAGTTGAATCTTCATTCAAATTTTGTTGGTCTTCAAGATTGAACTTGAAGAGGAAGAAATAAGCCAGAGATGTTTAGAGGATGTTGTTGTACAGGTACAGGTGCAGTTGTTTATCTCCAAGTGGGAGATTGTTGAGTTATGGAGCTAAAAGCTTCACTAATGAGCTAATGTGGAGGTTGCTGAGCTTACACAGAAATCAATATTAGTCAAAACCAATCGACATTAGTTAGGGGTCAATTGACATCGGTCAAAACCAACTGACATCGGTTAGGGGTCAGCTGACATCGGTCATCTTCAAACCGACACCGACTTCTGTGCATGTCCAAAATTACTATTTTTAGATGAATAGATTTGAGCCTTTGATTTAAGAGGTGGATCTAACAGTGGTGAATGCATGGCTCATGAACCCTAGTGTTTTAGTATACTATATAGTAGGGTTAGATCCTCATAGCATGTATAATTTAGTAATTGAGTTGATTGTAATTGATGGAGAGAGAGAGAGAGAGAGAGAGAGAAATCTTTAGGGAGAATTACTGTACATTTGTGAGGTGTGAGGAGAGAGAGATTTCTTCATTATATTTCCTTTTAGAAGAGTTTAATATAGATTGGTTGTTTCTTGTATCTCCTATTATTTGTTGTTTCTAATTTCTAGTTACTTATTACTTCTGGTTTCAATTTCATGTTTAGTTGCTTATACAAAAGTAATCAATTATACTCTAAGATCCTAATAGGGGGATACTATCATATTTCAGACTCAGTTAAATTTTAGGGTTTCAGACTAAGCCATATTTTAGGGTTTTAAGATTTCAAGGGGACATCATAGGAGGTATTAAGTTTGCATGAATAGATATAGGTATGATATAATAGTATGAGAACATCTCTCACAAAGTGTCACAAGTCAATCCCACCCCATTACCTTTGTACCCCTTAAAGCATACACTCTGGGAGAAATACATCAGTGAGCCCCTAATGCATACAAGAACCATTTAATGAATAAAGGCATACACAACATGATTTCTAAGCATGAGGTGCATTTATAACACTAATCCCATAAGGAAAACACATGCATCACTTCTTTTATTCTATAGATGATGGATATTTTAGCTATATTTTGATAAATTTAAGCATTAGTTTATTGGTGCAATTAGTGATGTGATTTGGGCCAAATTGAGCCCTATGAACCTAATTCTTAATCTAAATGATGTTAATTGGGGTTAAAATTATTGGTTTAGGGTTTAAGGAGTTTATGATTTACGGTTTAGGGTTTAGCATTTAACATTTATCGCTTAGGGTTTAAGGTATATGGTTTAGGGTATAGGTTCTAATAGCGAAGGCATTTGGGGACAATTTGAGCTCTTTGAACTACTTATAACTATAGAATGTGATTTCAAGCACAATTAGCCCCAATGTAATCATAAGTTGAGCCAATTAGTCAATTGGGGTAATAAGTGATGTGATTTAGGATAAATTGAGACATAAAAATAATTATTACTCTAAAAGATGTTAATTAGGGCTAAACCAATTGATTTAGAGTTTAGGGTTTACGATTTATGAATTAGGGTTTTGTAGACACCAAAATCGTGTCTGCACCTTGGTCGTCCTCCCCCCTTGGTCCCCTTGATCCATGTCCTAACCCTTGTCCTAGTCCCCTCCATTTTTAAATTAAAATAATTAAACATTTTTATTTTAATTGGCCCCTTTCCACCTCACCCATGCCACCTTGGATCCCCTCCTTGGATGCCCCCACCTCTCTCCTAGCCTTTATTGCCCAAATCTCTTATTTATCCTTCCTCCCGCATCCATTTATGCCTTCCTCGACCATTTTCCCATGGCCCTTTGACCCGGTAGCATGCAAGAATAGACAGAGGCTAATTTTAGCCCCTGTCCCCATTCTTCGGTCGCCGACGTTGGTCATTATGCTACCGACATCGACGATTTTGCCAGTGTCGACAGCCTTCAAAACCATTCTCTGCAACTATTCTACCCCCCACGAACGTGAATTTTCTTTGGCACTTTTACATTCGTATTCTCTCTCTCCGTCTCGCACAGCAGGCATCAATAGCTACAGGCACTCTGCAGAGATATTTCCAGGCTCTTGGCATTTGCAGATCCTTCAACATCTCTGACAATAGGTTTCTCCATTTTTCCTTTAGCAAGCAAGAGGTAAGAGTTTCCTTGTTTTCATTTCATTTTATCATTTGGTTTCATCTGCTAATCCAGCTCATTGCCCAGACCCAGCCTGTCTGTCCCTGAGAGGCTGAAAAGCCTTCTCAGACCCCTGACTCCTGTTCAATCCTCCTCTTGCCTCCATCACCCATTTAGTCCATTTCCAGACAACATTCTCAATCCCTCAGACCCCAAAACAAGTCCCTCAGACCTTTAGGCAACCCATCAGACCTCTAAATAGACCTTCAGACCCTCAGACAAAACCACAGTCCATCTTGCAGACCAGAAACCAGACCTGTAACTCATCTCTGGCCATTACCCCGACTGACCTCGACCATTGCCCCTACCGACATTGGCAGACTAATCGACATCGGTGACCTTCCTTGACCGACACTGGCAATACCACCGACGTCGGTGACTGTGCAAAGTAGATTGCTGCTAAACAGGTACGCATTTGCTTTCAGTATTTTCTTTTTTAGTTTTTTATCATTTCTCATTTCTATTTTTGTCAACATTCTATTTTTAATAGTGGACTGTCATCCTCCAAGAAGCCTTTGCGCTTCTAGGACCAAGCTTTTGCTTGGCAGTCCACCCTTTTGTCATCTAACATTTTTCGTGTTTTAGTGTCTTTCTCTTTCAGGTGTCATCCTCCACAACCAAAGAGGAGTCCCTGCTATCATCTAAATTTTGGTGCGCACGTCTACAATCTAGGTACGTACAAACCCTCATCCTTTCTTTTAGTTTCTCATCTTTCCTTTCTTGAATGTGAAAAGCGAATCTTGTTTGGAAACAGGTTTAGGGTTTAAGGCTTAGGGTATAACATATCAAGTTTAAATTTTAGGGTTTAGGGTCCAGTCACGAAGGCAATTGGGGACAATTTGAGTTTATTGAACCTATCTGTGACTATAAAATGTGATTTTAGGCTCAATTTACCCCAATGATATCATAGATTAAACCATATAGTCAATTAAGGCAATCAGCGATGCAATTTAAACCAAATTGAGCCCCACAAACCTAAATTTTACCCTAAAGTATGTTAATTTGGGATAAATAGATTGGTTTAGGGTTTAAGGTTTATGATTTAGGGTATAAGGTTTAGTGTTTAGGGTATAAGGTCCAATTTCAAAGGCAATTGGGGATAATTTAAGCTTATTCAACCTATTTGTGACTATAGAACATGATTTTGGGTTCAATTAGCCCCGATGTCATCATAATTTGAGCTAATTAGTTAATTAGGGTAAGTATTGATTTGATTTTAGCTATATTAAGCCTTATGAACCTAAATCTTAGTCTAAATGATGTTAACTAGGGCTAAAATAATTGGTTTAGAGGTTAAAATGATTTGTTTAGGGTTTAAAGAGTTTAAAATTTAGGGTTTAAGTATTAGGGCTTAAGAATTAAGGTATATGGTTTAGGTTTTAAGGTATATGGTCTAATCATGAAGGTAATTGGGGTCAATTTGAGCATGTTGAGCCTACTTTTGACTATAATATGTGATTTTGGGCATAGTTAACTCTAATGTCATCACAAGTTGAGCCAAGTAGTCAATTAGGGCAATAAGTGATGTGATTTGGGATAAATTGGGCCCTATGATAAATTTTATTACTCTAAAGGATATTAATTATGGATAAATATATTGATTTAGGGTATAGGATTTAGTGCTTAGGGTATAGGCTATTAGGTTAAAGTTTTAGGGTATAGGGTCTAATCATGATGGTAATTGAGGCCAATTTGAGCTTGTTGAACTTATTTGTGACTACAAAATATGATTTTGAGCTCAATTATCCCCAATATCATCACAAATTGAGCCAATCAATCAATTGAGGTAGTCAATGATGTGATTTAGGCTAAATTGAGGCTTATAAACCTAATTCTTACTCTAAAGGATGTTAATTTGGGCTAAATTGATTAGTTTAGGATTTAGGGTATAACATCTAATTGCAAAGGTGATTGGGGATAATTTGAGTTTATTCAACCTATTTATGACTATAGAATGTGATTTTAGGCTAGGTTAGCTCTGATGTCATCATAGATTGAGCTAATTAGTCAATTGGGGAATCAGTGATATAATTTAGACCAAATTGAGCCATGTGAACTTAATTCTTAGTGAAATGATATTAATTAGGGATAAAATGATTGGTTTAGGGTTTAAAGAGTTTTTAATTTAGGGCTTATGGTTTAAGGTATATGGTTTATGGTATAGAGTCTGATTATAAAGGTAATTGGGGCCAAATTTAACTCATTCAACCTATTTGTGACTATAAAATATGATTTTGGGCATAATTAGCACCAATGTCATCATAGGTTGAGTCAATTAGTCAATTAGGATAATAAGTGATGTGATTTGGGCCAAATTGAGCCCTATGAAAATAAATATTACTCTAAAGGATGTTAATTGGGGATGAATCAATTGATTTAGGGTTTAGGGTTTACAATTTAAGATTTAGGGTTTAGTGCGTAGGGTATAGGGTATAAGTTTAGGTTTTAGGGTAGAAGGTAAAATCACAAAGGCAATTGGGGCCAATTTAAACTCGTTGAATCTATTTGTGACTACATAATGTGATTTTAGGCTCAATTAACCCTAATGTCATAACAAATTGAGTAAATTAGTTAATTAGGGTAATGAATGATGCGATTTATCCTAGATTGAGCCTTGTAAACCTAATTCTTACTCTAAAGGATGTTAATTTGGGTTAAATTGATTGGTTTAAGGTATACGATTTATGATTTAGGGTTTAACATTTAGGGCATAGGATTTAAGATATAAGGTTTAGGGTCCAATCACAATGGCAAGTATTTTTTTAACCAGATATTAATTGAAAAGGTAGTCAATTAACTAAGAATAACCAATAAAGTAAACAAATGTTTAAATTTATCATAATCTAGCAAAAATATACATGATCCATGGAATGAAAGAAGTGAGGTGTGTGTTTTCTCTGTGGGATTGTTGTTAAAAATGTATCCCAAAACTTTAAATCATGTTGTGTGTGATTTTATGCATTATATGGTTCCTAAATGCATTAGGGGCTCACTGATGCATTTCTTTGAGAGTGTATGCCTTAAGGGGTGCAAAGGAAACAGTGTGGGATTGACTTGTGGCACTTTATGAGATATGATCTCATATTACTCCATCATACCTACATCCCTTCATGTAACCTTCATACCCCTTCTGAGGTCTCCTTAAAATATTGAAACCCTGAAATATGGCTAAGTCTGAAACCTTGAAACCTTAGAATTTGATTAAGTCTGAAATATGATAGGATCCTCCAAAACCTAAAATTTGCATTATAGCTCCTAGAGGTCCAAAACCACTATCAAACATCTTGAAAGTATATAAATAAAATATAACATAAAGTCTAAGAAAACGTATAGCATATAATATGCCAATGTAATAATAAATTATTTCATGTACGTACTTTTATAACAACAATATAGAATATATGGGTTTAAAGACTAAACCGTATATGTGGTCTTGGCTTGGTAATAGTTGAGTTTATGTGACAAGACCACGTACATACTTTTCTTAAACCATGTATATGGAAACATTGAGATCAGTTTGAACGTAAAATATGTCCACTTTTTGGATCCTAACTCTATACATTTATCTATGAACTGAATGTGACTTGAACCGATCGTAAATCGTATGTATTGACAACCAACTTATATATAAATACTCTAACCTTTCTTTCTTAAAAATGTCTTAAAATTTTACACCAATAACAAATTAAATAAATAATTATTTTTCAAAAACATCATAAAAAAATAAACATTTCAATTATTAAAAAAATATATACATAAAATAATATAATTTCATTAACTAAAAATAAGATAATTTAAGTAAATATTAAAATGAAATTTATTATATCCCTTCAAAACTAATAACCAAATTATTTATTTTGTGTTATACTTTCTTGTCAAATTTTCATGATTTTGTGTTTTATCGAAGTCTAATTATATTGTTTATATTTGTAATTTTGATACTGTTCCCATGACACCTGGGGAACACTAGAGTTTTGATTTGGACGTGCATGATGATGGGGGTTTGCGATATAAAATTCCGAAAATGTTCGTGCCTTTCGACAAAAATATTAACTTCTAATCATTTCGAAAAAAAAGGACTACGGTCAATTATTTGGGTAAAAGCAGAACAGGAAAATGTACAACCGATACGTCAACCGTCTCAAAATTTGATGCGGCAAGGGTGACTCGGCTTTCTCATCTTCGTTGCGTTGGGTTACGGAATCTCACAATTTTCTCCAACAATTACGGCGATTTGTTCACCATTCTCTCTTTTCTCAGCCGCTCCACTGTCAAAATTCTTCTTTGTGATTTACCTTTTATGCTCTTCCAGGGGAGGACTACAGTGCTGTGCAGTGGCAAACTCCGGAATCAAAAGTCCCAAAAAGCTAAACCTAGAGAAATTAGGCATTCTGTGAGATGTTGAGGGCCTGGAAGCACACTGACAGATTGCTGGGCTGCTGTAATTGTGATGTTCGTCTGAGAAAAGGATGGTTGAGAAGCTGGGAGGCCGTCCATCTCTTGCCAGCGTTCTTTTGCAGGCAACATCTGATAAAACTTTGGAATTCACTCGATGCACTCGCCGGCGCTGAGGGCGGATCCCCAAAACAAATGGCACACATGAGTGCAGGCCTGTCTGCCTGCTCTCCACCCGCTTGGAAGGGGAAATATCCGCTATAGCATTCCAACAGGCTCAAACCCAAGCTCCATATGTCTCCTGCGTAGCCGTTATAACTTCCACCGTAGCTCTCCTGGTCGAATCTCTCGGGGCTCATGTAAGCACACGTTCCCACATACGAATCGCAGCAGGAACCTATGGTCTGTGAGACAATCCTGCTCACCCCAAAGTCTGCAATCTTCACTGCTTGTAAATTCTTGCTTATCAACAAATTGGAGGGCTTAATGTCTCTGTGAACAATCCTCTGGCCGTGAAGGTATTTCAATCCCTCCAACATTTGGCGGGCGACCTTAACTAGAAAGGACTCACTCATCCTCTTCTTGTGCTTCAACAAATCAGCAAGGGAGCCTCCATCCATGAATTCCAGCACAAAATTAAGGTTCCCTCGCTCGTGGAAGATACCCTGGCATTTCACAACATAAGGAGAATCGGTTCTTTTGAGGATGTCCATCTCCCTGACGATCTGTTTTGTGAGGGAGGGGTCATCATGGTGTAGACGGATGACTTTGAGGGCGTAGAAACAGGAGGATTTGCGATGGAGGACTTTATAGACAGTGCCTCCGATGCCATGTCCCACGATTCCCACCCTTTCCAAATCACACAGCCCTTCCATACTGTGTTTGAGATGTGGCTGAGGCGGCAGGGGCAGAGGCAGAGGCAGAGCAAGAGGCAGCGGCAGAGGAAGCGGCAGCGGCAGCGGCAGAGGCAGCTTTTGAGGAATTGGAAGCTTCAAAGCCAAGCCGCGATTCTTTGAAGGCATTGTAATACTCACAAGACTCTACTCTGATCGGTGGTAAAAAGAATGTGGGAGTGAGGGGCAATGTAAAGAGGAGAAGGAAAAGGAGGATATAAAGACGAGACATGTAGGCGGGTGAGAGTGACGAGGAAATGAGTGACGTCATGTGTGAAAATAACACGTGAGGAATGCATACCCACCGCCATGTGGATGAGGATATAAAGAGGAGATAAGGATGCATGCACCGCGGCTGCTTATTAAAATAAAACATAAAGCCGATGGCGATGGCGATTGCTTTCGACGCTTTCGTGGCTGTCTATCATAAATTCCATTATTCTTTAATTAATAAAATGGAAGCTTAGATTTATATATATATATATATATATATGCATATATAATATATTCTTTTTAATGTGTTATAATTTAATTAATGGAATGAAGATATG
>JARHVA010000673.1:2192500-2527500 GCA_037957365.1 Torreya grandis | reverse complement strand
TTAACACCATACAACATGTCAAAGAAAAGAGGAAGAGGGGTTGTAGCCTCAAAATGTTGTAGGCCTCAGCCATCGTAGGCTCCACCAATTGTAAACTTTCATCTATCACTTAGGATTTTAACAGATTTTTAAAAATTTGCTTTGTTAATGATTGAAGTTAAATCATCTTATTTGACTAGAATTTTGTGAACATAATTATAAATTACTCTTCTCAAAATCAAGACCAAAATCTTATATAATAAAACCTTGAATCAAATATTTTTAAATATGTACACCTATCTAAGCATCCACTTTGATGCCACTTCCCATCTCAACTACTCTCATAAGTGCATGTATGCACAAATATTTATCATTGTAAGGCCCAAGAAACATAAATATAAAAGTGCAATTAAGGGAGAAGTAAAGAGATTCAAATTTAATTTTAATCACTAGATTTTCTCCATGGCCTCAGATAAAGCCCCAAGAGTTGATGGTTTCCCCTTTGAGTTTTACCAAAACTTTTTGGGATATTGTTGGCCCAGATTTTCACAAAGTCTATCTTGAAGCTATGTTGAGGGGGTCGCTTGGGCCCTCCATCAATAAAGGAAATATTAAATTTATCCCCAAGGTAGGAGATCCTAAACTTATCACCAGCTAGAGGCCGATCACCCTATTGAATGTCTCTTACAAGATCATAGCCAAAGCACTTGCTCTCAAGCTGAGATAACTTTTTCCCCTGATTATTAGAAGTGAGCAGACAAGGTTCATCAAAAACCACTTCATATTGGATAACATTATTGCAGTTTGGGAGGGAATGGAATGGGCCCCGGCCTCCAACTAGAAAGCTTTACTCATCAAGATTGAGTGGCCTTTTATTATTGTTATGCTCCAAACTATTGGATTTGGCCCCTAATTTGTTCGATCTATTCGAATGCTTTTCAAAGATGCTAGAGCTTGCCTCACCATTAATGGGACTCATTCTCAATGGTTTGAGCTTTAATGCTCTATCAAACAAGGTTGCCTGCTAGCTCCAGCTCCTTATGTTATTGTGGCATAAGGTTTTAACTATCTTTTAGCTAATGTTACATTCAGGTATCTAATCAAAGGGATCACCTTACCCAATACCTCGCAACAGTTGGTGAATGGGCATTTTGTGATTGATTCATATTTGTCACTTCTAGAGGAAGAAGTCTTGGTGCAAAATGCTTTGCTTTGCTTAGATACCTTCTGCCTAGCTTTGGGGTCCTTTATTTAATGGAGAAAGACTGGATGTTACAGATAATCCATATCTCCGAGACCAAGTTGGCTTTTAGATTATCGTTGGAGTTGGATTGCCTATGGTGAGCAATTCAACTTTCTGGGGATTCCCTTTGCCTTCCAATCCTCCTCAATTGAGCTTTGGTCTTATGTCATGCAAAGGGTGGAGAAGAAGATTTATTATTGGGTTATTAAACCATTATCCTGGTAGGCAAGTTCCAAATCTGTTCCAAGGGTTTGGAAGCCACCCATGTTTATTATTCTACATGTTCTAAAGTAACTTATGGAGAACTAGAGAAGCTCCTTTAGCATTTTTTGTGGGCCAATGTTGATGGGAAGTTTGGTTTTCATCAGGTGGTTTGGGATTTGTGTTGCAGGCCTAGAGAAGCTGGGGGGCTTGGTCTCATTGATTTTAGAACTCAAGGGTTTGCTCTCACTACCAAGTGGGTTATTCATTGTCTCAAAGGGAATGAGGCCTAGAAAATTCTTGGCAAGCATTATATTGCCCATGGAGATCCTCTTGGGAGACAAGCCTAGAAAGGGCTTAATTTTCATACCATTCTTCTTACGCCAGTCAATGTGAAAATTTAGGGCACTTTCATTATTAAAAGCATTTAGAAGGCTTGGGAGCTGCTCAAACCCTTGCTAGTTTGGAAAGGGGATGAATTTAGGCTAGGGATTTCTATCAATTCAGAATCCCTTTGGTGGTCTCCTCTAATCAATGTTTATAATGTCCCTTTTGCCCAGGTTCCCTAGATTAAGAGCCGTCAGCTCTTCAAACGAGTGATCAAAACCATTGGGGAATTGTTTTATCATCAAACTAGGGATTGGATCCCCTAAGATCAACTCAAAAGAAAATTCAATTTACTCAGTAGTGATGCTAAATCCATCAAGGAAATTTGGGGAGCTATTCTAGACTCTTTGACTCATAAAATTGGTGTGTCCACTAGAGCTCATGGTGGAGGGATTGGAATTAGCCTACGACCACCCCTTTCAAAATCTATACTCTCAGCTTCAGGTATCAAATTTTAACTCCTAAATGGCTTCCCTTGTAAAAATTAAACAAGGTATGGAATATCAAGTCTCATCATTTTGTGTGGGTTAGAAGATTCTTCAAGCTGTGGGCCATGCCCATTGAACCTAAAAAATCTCATTTTCTTTGGTGTTTGCTTTATCATGGGCTCCTGGTAAGAGAATGACTCAAGAATCTTGGGGTTACCAATCCCCTGTGCTTGATCTATGGGCATCTTGAGTCAGTTAAACATGTGTTTTGGTTCTACCCATATGCCCAGTCTGCTTGGATGTGGATACACTCATTGTTCCAACCTTTTTGCCATGAACCTTTCACCTGGAAAATTGCTCTCCTGGGGGACTCGACCCTTTTGCATACAAAATATAACAAATTTTGCCTTATACTTCATGTTGATATTCTTTTTTGTATTTGAAAAGACATAAATCATGTTATCTTTAATAATCAATAGATAGACAAAATTTTCTCTATTGCTAAAAAAGTTAATGTTATCTCAAATTTGTCTCTTCAGCTCCTTGACCAGATGGATAAAGTCCAGAGGGAGCTTTCCCATCTTCAGTCATTGATGGAGTACTGGGAGAGTGCCCCTATGCTGTTAGTTGGGTGCCTCCCTTGCCTTCCTCTTACCGTGGTTCAACTTTAGCATCTAGACACTGTTCAAGGAAGAGGCATTCCAAAGGTCGAGGAGGGCATTCCTTATCCCTATGTGGTCCCAAGACTTTTCTATCGAGGAGAAGCTTGTAGCATGGTGTGAATTTGAATATTTTTCATCAACAGGATGGCTGGGGGCCTCTTACTTAGCCACAAACAGGTGGTTAGGGGGATCCCCCTCCTACTAGAGATGAGCATGATGGTTGGGATGCCTCACTGCCTCCGTCAAACAAGTTTCCAAGGATGGCTTTAGCCATTTCCCCCTGGAGATCTACTAAAGAAGTCAAAAATGTTACTGAAGATAACATTGGTGGCTGGGAGCCCTTTAATGACTTTGAGGATCTGCCTGTTGATGTGGGGTTGGGAGGAAAACTAGATAACCCCCCACCTCCCCCACCTCCCACCTGTATGTTCATGGTGGTGGCTTAATTATGTCCTTTATTTGCTTTTTTTTTGTTGACAATGTTTATTAACTTCGTTGTACTTTCATGTGGCTATTAGGCATGGTGTGTGGTATGGGGGTGTGACTTCTCCACCCTTCTTTTTTGTATGATAAGTTGTATTTTTATTAATGGTTTAATATAAACGCTTTTTAATTTTAAAAAATCACTAGATTGAAAATATCATCTCTTCATCGACAACTACAAATTTCAACCAATCACAAACAAACACAAGGCTTAAGCATCAATAACACTTCAATTTTTCTTATAAATTCGCTTTATCAATTCACATTAAATTTTTCCCTATGAAGGTTGTTCATTTGCTTGAATTGTTCTTGTTAGTGTTGTTTAGTTGAAATATTGTGAATTTTCACAATTTATTTGCCTAAATTATAACTGTCAATATTATTATGTTGAAATATTACAAATTTATGAAATATTGTGAATTTTCACAATTTATTTGCCTAAATTATAACTGTCAATATTATTATGTTGAAATATTACAAATTTATAAGTATTTTTAATATTATATTTTTTCTCATATAATTTATCAATATCAGTGAACAAGTTATGATTTTTTTTTGGTTTGTATATATATATATATATATATATATATATATATATATATATAATTTTCTCATACAATATATCAATATCACTAAACAGGATAATAAAAATTGTATGTTTATATTGTAAATATTTTTAATACTGATTTATTAAATTATAATTAAATAAAATAATGTTATTTATATATATACACACTAACATTCTTCAAATAAACCTAATTATTATATATAAATTGACATTTCTCAAATATCATTTCTTTGATTTAATAATATCTAAAATTCTTATGAATACTTTAATCTATATCAATTTTATAAACACTTTTTTAAATTTAATAATAATATTATTTATTTAGAAGAATTATATTTCTTATCATGAATTTATTTAAAACAAGTTTTCAACAAGGTAGCTCCAAAAATCTAGAGGCTTTTTCTTGTCAATGCATCTCTATTTAAGCATCTCTAACATATCTCAAAAAATAATTTCATACTAAAAGAACAAAAGTTAACTTTTTATTCTTGTCTTATTTAGCTAAGAATTCATGTAAAGTGAGGAAAGCATAATATGTTAGAGACATTTAACTACTCCATCTTTTATTATTAAAAGGAATTAAGGCAACACTCAACAAATAGATTTTATACACGTAGGAAAGCCATATTGAAACAACAGGAGAAATTTTAACACTCTTACATGTGAACAAAAGTATAGTGTTGATTATAATTATTTATTTAGAAATATAGTTAGTAATATCTTCTAAGTCGAAGTAGTTATTCTGTTTATAAGAGAAAGTTTAGGTTTTTTCAAAAATGGGTAGTGGTTTAGATGATGATGGTTTGATGGGTGTAATAAAGAAGAAATGATGTATTATGATTTATCAAATAAGTTTTTTTTATTGATTTAGATATTTTAATTTTGTAAAATAAAATTAATGGTATTTATCATTATAAATTGAATGATAATATTTTTATGTGTGATAATGTATGTAAAAATAAAATATGTAAAAATTTGTAGTGTAATTATTTAATGAATTATTTTATGTAAATTTATGAGTCTTGGGGTTTTAATCGTAAAATTGTATATAATACATTAAATTATTAAAAAAATGTGTTTAGGTTAATAATATAAAATTTTGAAAGGTTTTAACAGTGTATTTATTTTCTCAAAATGATATATCAACGTCACTAAAAAAGATAATTAGTTATTTTTACTTGTCTGACTGGGTGTATATATATACACTAAAAAATTTTCACAGTTACATTTTCTACTTGAAAGCTCTTAAAAACAATATACACATATAACCTTCCTTTTAATTATCAATTTACATCTCCCATATTTGAAGTGTTGAATAGAGTATTTACATTGACATCAAATCACCTCAATTTCTAATAGATTGAAACAAGACTCAAGAATTTGTTGAAGATGTTTAAAATCATATTTTATAATACTTTATCCTAGCCAAAATATTTTCTAATGTCATTTCTACAAATTTCATTGATTTGACTCTTTTCTTCTAATTGTTTTGTAGGTGTTAATTACATTATGAAGAGAAAATAATGACTTAAAAAATTAGGCCTGCTACTGCCAAAATAAGGGAATTTTTTTTTACACCATGTGAAACACGTGAAGAAGAAGATGTCATTAATATTCCAACACCTCGAGTTTTAATTTTTGAATTTATAAGAAGGATTTCAAGCAAAAAATTAAAATACAGAGAGATTGGGATGAAAACAATATGGATAATTCTATGATAGATGTTGAAGAAAACAAATCCTTAATAAATATAACCTCAACAAAGTGGAGTTTATCATTCAACACACTTGTTTCTTGACTCATGTATATCACCACCACTAATATGAAGTGACCACACACAATTCTTACTAAAGAGGAAGAGTTTGAGTTGGTTCAATGGTGTCATAAAATGAATGACATGGGTCATGGGTTAGAAACCATACAACTTAAGGCATATGTTGGTCAAATATGTGAAACTAGTTCCATCCCATTCACTAGATGGTATGCCCATTATGTTACTGTGGGTTGGTTTTAAAAAATGACATCCAAAATTAACATTGAGTATAGTAGAAGGCCTTGACAGATATATATCAATATGTTTAAGGTTATCACTTTTAGTTCTTTCTACTTAAATTTGTTCAATGTTTATGAGGCTAATATGTATGGTCCAAGTAGAATATGGATTTGTAATAAATCTGAATTACAGGGAAGAAGGAATTATGGTATGAGAGTGCCTGCTATAAGGGAAAACATAATTGTCTAATAAATCATCCCAAAAAGTATGGAATGTATTACCATATTATGTTAGGTGAATGTTATTGGACAAAAAAATCGTAGTTTCTATCTTTTCAAGGGGAAGAAGCATTTAGGAAATTACATTGCAAGTTGTGAACCATCTTTTATCGTCAGTAGACGCCTCTTTCGTTCTTTTCTTTTACAGCTTGATTAGAGAAAACCTGCGATAGTAGGCAGGGGCCGAATGGCTACGGCTTCACAATATTACTTTACAAAAATATTACAAACACTTGTTTCAATTTCTGATTCTCATACCAATCTTTTATCGTCAGTAGACGCTTGCGAGGAAAAGAGCAGAGCTTGAAAGAGAGACACTTGCAGCACTGCTTCTGCTGTTTGCGAGGTTGGACAAATGGCTGACAGCGAAATGGGGCTGTTTCTTGGAAGGCTAGAGCAATCTGGGAAGCTTGATGCTTTGTGAGTTTTTGGATAGACTTAGTCTCAGAGACTAAGCACATAGCTTGCTGCTTAGAAAAATCAATCACATCTGAGAGAGAGAGAGATCTTCAATTGTCAGTCCCTTAAGATCAATATAAGAAATAACTCTATCAATAAGATTATATGGTAGAGCATGCAAAAACTTGATCTTAATCTCAGTGGAGGAGAAACTCTTGCTTTCATATGCCAATTCTCTAAACTGCTTGGCAAATGCATCAAACTGCTTTAAATCACATAACTCCATTTTTAGAAGCCATTTCTTAGATTCCAATTCTCTATTGCCAACTAGAGGTGCAAACTCATTGATTAATAAAGTAAATAATGTGGCTAAAGAATCAGGCTGATTATGTACACGCTCATACTGTTCGGCTTCAGTCATGGTGTTCCACCATTGATTGATAATACCCCAGAAATTTTTTGAGGCAAAGCAAGTAGTACCAGCTTGTTCGAGATGGGCATTGATGGTGATGACTCTCATAGAGTTACACCAGGCAGTGATCTCATTCAAAGGATTGAGTAGATCATCTATATTAAGATACCAAGGCTGTAACTAAACATGGGTTCTTTGCATCAGGGTAGTATTAGACTGCTTTTTGCAAGTCTTAAAATTAGAGCCGAAAGCAATTGAAAACTGAGGCTTTTTAGCAGAGGATTCTGCTTGCTGATCTTGTTTTGAAAGCCAATCTAAACTATCATCTAAAGCATCTAGTTTAGAATCAATAGAAGATACCTGTTGCTAGATCTTCTCTATGTTATCTTTTATATACAAAACATCCTGACAGAGATCATCAAAATTCTCTGTGAAGTGGGCATTGAACCTTGCTATATAATTTCTTTGTTTGAACTCATTTGAGGGTTCAACATCTCCTTGGTAAGCAGCTGAAAAATACTCTACAGTTCCTACTTGCTGCTTGTATATTCCTTTATGAGGTGGCCATCTTCCACCTTTGTACAGGGTAACTTTGTTCTCTGTAAAGAATTCGAGACTATCTTCTCTAGGAAGATTCATCATTGTACAGGGTAATTGATCCTTTGGATCATTACCTTGGTTGATTTCCTCATCTTCAATTAAGATATGACTTGTTTTGACAGTTCTTCGGGAAGAGGAGGTTGAAGGTCTGGGTGGAGAAAAATGAGAAGAATTAACAGACAAAGATATGGGAAGTATATTTACAGGTTTTATATTATCGGGAGTCAAAGGAGTTATATGGATTATAATAAGTCCAAAGTGAACAAATTTCACATCTTCATGTGACCTGATATAATTGATCTCAGTTTCAGGTAACAAAGAAAGCAAATTTGTTTGGAAGGTTTTCTTTGGCTTATAGCTTAGGGTTAACTCAACAGATTTGATTCGAGGTTTGACAAAAGACATATATGTAGAATTATAAACAAATTTAGACTTTAACAATTTAGATTTCTTATAAACATGTGAAGCTTTAATAGCCAGGGGTTTGTATAGGCTATTTTCTTTTTCAAGGTTTTCTTCAGTGATTTCAATATCTGGGACATTAGATATCTGTTCAGGAATGAAGGAAGGGAGTTCATAGGTTCCTTCTAACTCAGATTCATTCATGATTTCTACTGTAGAGGAGGTTTGGACTTTTCCAAATTCCATGGCTGAGAGATTTGAGGTCTGGTAAGCGAGAAAATTTTGGATAGGGAAACAAAGATGCAGAGATAAAGAGGCCTATGAAAATTTAAAAACGGCTGAAGACTCGATGCAATAATCTTCCCAAAGAATTTTTCAAAGCAGAGAACTCAAAAAGTCAAAGGTAAGAATTCTTACAAAAATCAAACGATCCTTACAATAGCTAACAGTGACTCTGATCTGGCTTTGATACCAATCTTTTATCATCAATAGACACCTCCTTCGTTCCTTTCTTTTACAACTTGATTAGAGAAAACCCACGACAGTAGGCAGGGGCCGAATGGCTACGGCTTCACAATATTACTTTACAAAAATATTACAAACACTTGTTTCAATTTCTAATTCTTAGGATCCTTCAAAAAAGGCAAGAGAAGAGCATACTCTTTCAACAAGGCTACTAGATTTCTTAAGCTAAGAAATTTTTTGATAGAAATGCTATGGAGGAGAGACCTATATATAGTATTTTGGGAGGTCCTGCCTGATCACTGTCAAGGCAGTGTCAAGTCCCATCATACTTTACAGCGTAAAAGTTGAGCTACAGTGAAATGTTGTTGGATGCGCTGGATGATGATGATGTTATAGGATGTGGGTCCAACATTGCTTCTGCTTCATCTACTAAGTCATCTTCACTGATAAGATTGAAAAGACATCTAAGCTAGAAGGTATTGGAAAGATGCCAGTGCTAGGGTCTAGCTTCACATGCGTGATATCGTGGAGTGATGTGGAAATAAGATTCCCACTCCAGCTGTCTTCTAATGATAGTATGCATGACAGTGTTGTGATCATGATTCTCCTCTTCGTGTATGCAGTGCGGGCCATGCTAAGCAACCCATCGGTACAGATGTTCATTGAAAGAAGATCTGATTTTTATCAGCCATGTCCATAATGGATGCTTTAGTAATTCAGTGAATTGATTATACAAAAATTCATTGTTAAGTCTTTCTATGTAGATGACTCCAAAGTTTTGGCGGTGATTTGCCTGAAGTGTAGCTGCTAAAAACATTTATAAGTCTTGTCCCGCTGCATAGGAAATCCTGGTATATCTGGGATGCAACCCTTCTCACAAAATATGTTCTTGGACAAGGATATTCAGAGAAGGAAACCCTTGATTATAGATTCTGGTTAGATTAAAACCAGGAATGGGTTGGTGCATCAGTGTTGATGGAGGATTTCTGCTAAGCCAATCTGCAATAACATTTTCAGTGCCTTTGATGTGTTCTATAGAAAAATTAAACTGATTAAAAAATGCTTGCCATCTAACATATTTACCGCAACCATCCTTCCGACCATGATCCTTTTCTTTGAAGGTCAGAAATCTAGTACAGTCAGTAATTACAATAAAATGGGGCAGATGGAGAAGTTTTAACATGAACTTCTCTAAGCATTTCTTTACAGCATAGATTTCTTTATCAGAAGAAATCCATTTAAGTACATCAGGACTGAAAACTCCACTAGCGAATTCATAAATGAATTCTTTATTATTATGTACATAAACAAGTACTCCTCCCCACGCAATATCATAGGCATCAGTATAGACCTTCATTTGGTCTGATTTTGGGATATGCAGCTCTAGTAGTAAGGCAACCGTGGACTTGATTTTCTGAACTGCTGCTGTATGTTGTTCTTCCCAATGGAAAGCTTTCTTCTTCTAGAGAAGTTCTTGTAAAATAAACCTATCTTCACCAGAGTTAGGATATAAACTATTCAAATAATTAAGTAATCCTAAAAATGCTTGAAGCTTAGCTTTGTCTAGCTTCTCTGGAAAATTGATGACTTTTTCCTTGATATGTGGCTGTATCTGCAATCTGGAATCTCAAATTACCATTCTGAGGAAATTACATTTAGTTTTGCATAATCGAATCTTTGTTTCTGAGAGAACAATTCCTGCATCGTGAGCCAGTTTAAAGAAATCGAAGAGATGAGTAAAATGGTCAGTAAGCGAGTTACTGAAAATTAGTATCTCATCTATATACACACATAAAAAGTTAGAAGTGCCTTGGAAGATTTTATCCATGTGAGCTTGATAATATGTTGGGGCATTCATCAAGTCGAAAGGCATCACTGTCCACTGGAAATGGTCAAAAGGGCAGTTGAATGTTGTCTTTTCCCTGTCAGCTTCTTTGACTCTTATCTGATAAAAACCCAACTTGCAGTCAAACTGGGAGAAGTATTTACAAGTTGCAACTTTCTCCAACAGATAGCTTTTATCTGGTATTGGATATGGAAATGGCTGAGTGATAGCATTTAATGGCCTATAATTGATGACCATTCTTTTCTTTCCTCTTTTTTGCTCAGAATGTTTGTTAACCATAAAAGCGTAACAACAGAAAGGGGAAGTAGATTTCTCAATGAAACCATTAGCCTCCAGTTCTTTGATCTGGAGTTCCATATCGCTATAATCCTAAGCTGGTATTGGGATCTTCTTCCCAATTTTCATATGCTTGCCGTCAAGGATTTTGATATCCATTTTGGGCATAGATTTAGACCAAAATTGCTGAGGGTTGTCAGAATAGATAGTGGCTTTAATCTTTTCACCTATTTCTTGTATCTCAATTAGGATTACAATTTCTGGGATTTGAGTCATCAAACTTGGAAATTATTCAGTGGCATAAATGAGACGAGGAATTCTAAGTCTTTCATTCTCAATTGTGAACATGATACTCTTGGTGGTTGAACCATAGGGAGAGTATCTGTCAATAAAGGCACCGCCTAGAAGAATATCTATAGGCATTCTATCTAGTGCAAAAAATTCAGCATGGAAGATTTTATCTTGGATCTGAAGGGTCTACTGATATTTATACTTATTACAGATGAAACTATTTCCTTGGACATCTAAGCTTTTGTAAGCTAAGGCATCATCCAATGTCTTCCAGTCATGGATGAGTTGTGATTTAGCAAAGGAGAGAGAAGCTCCTATATCAATTTGTGCATCTACAAGTCTGCCATTAATTTCCAAAGTAATGAACTGGGCAAACTTTCCATTAATCAACTGAGTAAGATAAGCTGGTTGTGGAATTTCCAAAGGAGGAATACTAGTACATACCAGTTTTTGTCTCCCTGGATCCTGAACAATGGATTGTGCATGGTAGATGTCTTCATTTTCTAGTTCTGCTTCTTCTTCTTCTTGGAGGTTATTGCATTCACCTGGGCAGTAATCCTTGTCAGAGTAGAAATAACTTTCTACTTCGTCATCCTCTTCTTTTTCTTCTGTGGGCAATAAGATATCCCACTGTGGCTCGATCTTTGGTGCTTGGATTTCTCTTGGACTGTCTCTGTTGGTGAATTTGTTTTTTATCCAAGATTCACTGGGCTTGAAAGAGCTTGGATATTACAAAGGAGGATGTTGAGGTCTTTGCAATATTGGTGGCATTCTAGGCATAGAGGGTTGTCTCCCTCTGGATGTTCCTTCTCCTCTGGAGTATCCTCTTGCTCTTGGTTTTTTTGGTCTTTCTGGTACTTCTGAGTGATGTCTAGACTAGTTTCCATGTCCTTCATAAGGTAGCTGTGACCAATCATGATGTCTTGGTCAATAAGGATGCTGCATGTTGGTTAGTGGTTATTCTAATTCATCCGCTAATGACTCAAGAGCATCCGCATCATCATAGTCTACTAAATCCTCTTCGGAGAGATCATCTAAAATGGGTTCATAGATGTCATCCTGTAGGTAGAGGTCTTCATCAGAATCTACAATATCCCACCACACTGCTATGTTGGACGTAAATACAGCTTTGACTATAGGATTCTTATAGTGACATTGAGGAGCAATGTGGCTAGGTTTGTGACAGATGTAGCAAATTGGCTGCTTGGACGGAGGATGAGTTATTCGTCATTTCTTGAGGAAACGATGAGGAGGTGTATAAGAGTGCTTGCAAGGAAAAGAGCGGCACTTGAAAGAGAGACGCTTGCAGCACTGCTTCTGCTATTTGTTAGGTTGGACAAATGGCTGACAGCCAAATGGGGTTGTTTCTTGGAAGGCTGGAGCAATCTGGGAAGCTTGATGCTTTGTGAGTTTTTGGATACACTTAGTCTCAGAGACTAAGCAGATAGCTTGTTGCTTAGAAAAATCAATCACATCTGAGAGAGAGATCTTCAATTGTCAGTCCCTTAAGATCAATATAAGAAATAACTCTATCAATAAGTTTATACGGTAGAGCATGCAAAAACTTGATCTTAATCTCAGTGGAGGAGAAACTCTTGCTTTCATATGCCAATTCTCTAAACTGCTTGGCAAATGCATCAAACTGCTTTAAATCACATAACTCCATTTTTAGAAGCCATTTCTTAGATTCCAGTTCTCTATTGCCAACTAGAGGTGCAAACTCATTGATTAATAAAGTAAATAATGTGGCTAAAGAATCAGGCTGATTATGTACACGCTCATACTGTTCAGCTTCAGTCATGGTGTTCCACCATTGATTGATAATACCCCAGAATAATTTTGAGGCAAAGCAAGTAGTACCAGCTTGGTCAAGATGGGCATTGATGGTGATGACTCTCATAGAGTTACACCAGGCAGTGATCTCATTCAAAGGATTGAGTAGATCATCTATATTAAGATACCAAGGCTGTAACTGAACATGGGTTCTTTTCATTAGGGTAGTATTAGACTGCTTTTTGCCAGTCTTAAAATTAGAACTGAAAGCAACTAAAAACTGAGGCTTTTTAGCAGAGGATTTTGCTTGCTGATCCTATTTTGAAAGCCAATCTAAACTATCATCTAAAGCATTTAGTTTAGAATCAATAAAAGATACCTGTTGCTGGATCTTCTCTATGTTATCTTTTATATACAAAACATCCTGACAGAGATCATCAAAATTCTCTGTAAAGTGGGCGTTGAACCTTGCTGTATAATTTCTTTGTTTGAACTCATTTGAGGGTTCAACATCTCCTTGGTAAGCAGCTGAAAAATACTGTACAGTTCCTGCTTGTTGCTTGTATATTCCTTTATGAGGTGGCCATCTTCCACCTTTGTACAGGGCAACTTTGTTCTCTGTAAAGAATTCTAGACTATCTTCTCTAGGAAGATTCATCATTGCACAGGGTAATTGATCCTTTGGATCATTACCTTGGTTGATTTCCTCATCTTTAATTAAGATATGACCTATTTTGATAGTTCTTCGGGAAGAGGAGGTTGAAGGTCTGGGTGGAGAAAAATAAGAAGAATTAACAAACAAAGATCTGGGAAGTATATTTACAGTTCTGCCATCACTTTTGTTTACTGTGGCTTGACCTTTCATCATAGGAGAAACATTTTTCAACTAGTCAAGTTTCCAATCAGATGGAATTTCTATAGATTCAATATGACCTTTCTGAAGTTGGACAGTACCATTTAATCTTCTGGCATAAGGCAAGTTTTCTGAGATCTTTGGGTGATTAGTATTTGTCATACTATAAACAACAAAAATATTTACAGAAGCATATTTAAATTCACCAAACATATTAAGACCAAAAAGGGAGGTGAATAGTCCCCAACAATCTAATGATCCATTTTTGACTTCTTTACATCCCTTATCGCAGACTGCAACAGAGAGATTAGGACAAAATTCAAAACAAATAACTTCATCGTTCAAGCGACCAAGACTAGATAATTGATAGGAGTGCTTGAAACTAACTTGACGACGATCACACAAAGCAAGATACATTACAGGGTTTATATTACCAAGAATCAAAGGAGCTATATGGATTCTAATAAGACCAAAGTGAACAAATTTCACATCTTCATGTGACCTGATATAATTGATCTCGGTTTCAGGTAACAGAGAAAGCAAATTTGTTTGGAAGGTTTTATTTGGCTTATAGCTTAGGGTTAACTCAACAGATTTGATTCAAGGTTTGACAAAAGACATATATGTAGAATTATAAAAAAATTTAGACTTTAACAATTCAGATTTCTTATAAACATGTGAAGCTTTAATAGTCGGGGGTTTGTACAGGCTATTTTCTTTTTCAAGGTTCTCTTCAGTGATTTCAATATCTGGGACATCAGATATCTGTTCAGGAATGAAGGAAGGGAGTTCGTAGGTTCCTTCTAACTCAGATTCATTCATGATTTCTACTGTAGAGGAGGTTTGGGCTTTTCCAAATTCCATGGCTGAGAGATTTGAGGTTTGGTAAGCGAGAAAATTCTGGACAGGGAAACAGAAATGCAGAAATAAAGAGGCCTATGACAATTTAAAAATGGCCGAAGACTCGATGTAATAATCTTCCCAAAGAATTTTTCAAAGCAGAGAACTCAAAAAGTCGAAGCTAAGAATTCTTACAAAAATCAAACGATCCTTACAATAGCTAACAGTGACTCTGATCTGGCTCTGATATGGCTCTGATACCAATCTTTTATCGTCAGTAGACGCCTCCTTCATTCCTTTCTTTTACAGCCAAATCTCGATGTTTGCATGGAAACCTAACCTCATGCATGGATGGCTAAGGAATTATTCATGAAATGATTGCATCACATTACAACATATATTCCTAGTGGTGTGCCTCTAGTAAATATAATTTTACTATTTTTTTATGGTCATGGTTCTCATTTGGTTCTCAAAATAATTAAAGAGGCAATGAGTTTAGGGATAGATTTGTTGACATTATTGGCACATACTTCTAAAAAAATACAACCATTGGATGTGATTTTATTTTCTCCATTCAAAACATAATTCAAAGAAGATAGGTTTAAATGCATATTTGAGAAAGGAGGGATATATTTAAACATAGTAGAATTAGTTACATACTGGAGTAAGGCATTCTGAAGGGCTCTTTCACTTGAAAACATTAAATCAAGTTTAAATAGGACATCCATGTGGCATTTTAATACAAAGGACTTAGATGAATCCATTAGGCATAGTAGGACATTTGACACATCTGTTCAAGATGAATCATACGTAGTAACAAACATGATAGGGCTAGTTGAAGTTGATTTATATGTGCAAAGTAGTAGCAATAGAGTGAAGACGTTGAGATGGTGCTTAAAAAAAACCATGCCAATATTAGATGCTTAAAAACTAAAAAATAAACTAGTGACTATTTATTAATAATTAGCAACTCAAGCTAGAGGGATTCAATTTAACAAGTCACTAACTCTACCATCTCAAGATAGCCCCCTTAATTTGATGAAAGAATTTTATCTTAATATTGGAGTCAACTTGAACGTAAATAATGAGTAAGTTAGCCTCTTTATACCTTTACAAGCATAATACTACATCAATCAAATTTGGTCCCCTATTATGTCAACACGCAAGATGAGGAACATAATGATGCAATAACATAGTTGGAAGTAGCAACAATTATAGGGGAAATTGAAATGAATTTTTTTTAGGGAAACCAAGGACAAAAATATCTTTTTAAATTCTTGAAACTACCAATGGAAAGGGTCAAGGAATCATCAAGGTCACGTTTTTTATGCTGGAATAAGATTGAGCAAGGAATCTCAACTCATCACTACTAATCAATGTCTAGAGCTTCTCATGGAGAAAGAGAAAGTGAAGAAATAAATTGAAGAATGAAATAAAAGGAAAAGGGATTAGATGCAAGAGAGGAAGGCATAATGAAATGTTGAAAGAAAATTAAAGGAACAATAAAATATTGAAAATTAATTCAAAAGGCAATCAAAACAACAACAAAATTAAAAAAATGAGGAAAAGAAGAAGCATGATTAGATCCAAAGGGACCAAGAAAGAAGGGAGAAAGAGTTTGAGAAGGAAAAAAAGGAGTTGGAAAGGCAAAGGAGTCAGATAACTCCACTTAATCATTTACTTAAAAAACACCCATAATTAAGGGATTTGTTAGCCATACATTGTCCCTAGTTAGTGTCAATGCATAACATTATAATTGGGCTAAATGAATCTCCAAGTTACGATAAATTCTCAAAAACATCATGAAGTTATGCTAACATAAGTAAGCAATTACAAAATGCAACAACCCGATTCCAAGTATGATTGCAAACTCATCACCACCATTTTGAATTTATAGTGAAACCCATCAAAATCAACAATTTCTTACACTTGTCCAACATTAACTTCATTACCAAACTTATAAACCCTTATATGATGTTACACAATTATAGCCACACGATCATTGGAATCAACAGTCAAGATAAAATAGATTCCTAAAAATCTAAAAAAAAATTAAAACCCTATTTCACAATTACAATCAAATGATAAAAAAGATCCAATGACAAATAATTATTTTTTCCATGTGAAAGATGATGTTGGTTATATTTGATAAATCCTATACAGCTTTATTCCTTTCATCCCCTTTGATGTGTATCATGGATAATGGAACTCCCAACTTAGATGTTGTTTTCATTCATCACATACTATTTCCATATTTATGACTTCACTAGTTTGACCCTTCAATAATTATGATGGAAGCATTTACATTGATAGACAAACACCATAGATTCATCTCACGGTATGGTAGATGCCATTTAGATGTTGGTTTCTTGGGAAAGATAGTTTCTTGAACTGTTTACTTTGTCTTACAGTTTTAGCATCTAATTAGATTCCTTTTAACACGTGTAAATTTATGGAGTTGACTATGGTGGGAGAAAAATAGATGAAAGTGGTTTACATGGTGATGATGCTATCAAATAGGTACCTTACACCAAAACACAACCTTTTGATAAATTACCTCCCATGGAAAATATCTTGACGACCAATTCAAGTGAAAAGAATTGACGTACCAATAATGCTCAACAATCAGATCCAATGAATAGATGTTAAAAATATCTTAGCTTTTATAGTGAACAAATTAATAGCCATTTAGATAGTTTCTCTGCCATTATTATTTTCTGCCTATATTATGCGTAATCATTCTATTGTATTTTTTTTACTATTAGCACTTGTAAATTTTGGGGAATGCCACCTTCAAGTAGTAACCTTATGGAGGCATCACATCTTTTCAAATAGGTTTTCAATTTGTTATCATTTGTATTTAGAAATAAAAAATTGTGATTATAAGCCTGCATTTTTACACTATCAATTTTTTCAAATAAAAGCTCATAAAACAGGAATCATTGTCTCATAGATAAATAGAAAATCAAGTGTTTCATCTCCAAATCCTTATGATACTAACAAGTGAATTCCATTGATTTACAAGGATGGTATATTTTCAAAGAATCATTTAAGGAGAACTTACATTGAAAGCTTAACTGAGAAAAAAAACTAAGCTTTAGAAATAAATTCTATGTAGTTAATCAATGAAGCTATAGTGTAGTTAAGTGTGGAGAAAATTTTGAATTTTCCCAGGATTACAGCTCTGTGATATATCAAGAGACAAAATTAAATCGAAGCCCAATTACCACTGAATTGCATTGAAAATCAATGATGTAAATCAAAATTTTGAGTGCAGATGCAGAAAAAAGGTTAGCTAAATGTGGCTTATATGTGGTTTACTGTAGTAGTAGATTACCCAATTCAAAAATGTTTTCTCATTAGGATTTTGGTTGATTGTCATCGTACCTTTATGCCTTCAATTTCAATCAAATTTCTAACCCAATTTGTGCAGTATGCAAACTACACTACACCAAGAACATTTTACTAGTTTACTTCACCATTTGGGTGAACCAATTTGCATTGGTGCAAGAATGATGAATTTGAAGGAAACACATGGAATTCATGTAGATAAACCTTTTACATAGGCTAAGAAACTCAATAGGTGTTCATAGGCTAAAAAACTCAATAAGTGTTCAACAGATGTTTATGGTGTGGCATTTGGGTATTAATATATTTTGTGGGACCATTATGATTCTCAATATGTTTATATTGTTTATATTATATTTATACTATATATAATGTAATATAAATCTAATATATAATTTAATTTAATATTAAATAATAATAAATATAATATTATTATAATTTAATGTAGCATTATATATTAATATTATAAAATGATATTTATAAAATATGTAACATTATATATATATATATATATATATATATATAGTATTATAATATTATTTTACATATAATATATATTATTTATTATAGATATATTATTATATTATATAAATATTATTACAAAATAATAATTAGTATTATATAAATGGATATAGAGATTTTTTATTTTATATAATATAATATAATTATTATTATCAATAATATATCATTATATTTTTAACATTGATATATATTTATATTATATAAATAATAGTAATATAAACTTTATAAAATATAGTATTAAAAATACTCTTTCTATATATAAGTTTTGATAACTAATTACTTGTAGTTTCCCCAAAGGTGAAAGATATACCAAAAGGGATGTAAGTTTATGTTTTGGTAAAGTGCAAATTTGTGAAGTGAAAGAGTGTGAATCACACTTGAAACCCATGACCATTGATTCCATCTCACATTTTGTTCACAAAGAGTTAAGTAACAACCATAAAATATTTTATGTGGATGTAACAGTGGAAAATTAGGTTGTGTGTTTCTTCATACAGTTTGGTAATGTGTTGTGCAAGGAGGAGATGATTTATTTCATAGTTAACTTGATCTACGGTGAAGTGATGGAGAAGGACAATGCCATATAATCCATTCAAGTGGTGAAGGATTTGAAAATGCATTGGGTGGTGGTTGTGAGGGGAAATGATAGGGTATTTCACAGATGGGCTCAAAGAAGACAAGAAAATAAATGTACAAAGTTCAATGACATGTCATTATTGTCAATATAATCTGTAGCTTCCATCATGTTATTTCAATTACCCAATACACAATTGATGGATGTCATCTCAATGAAAAAAAGTGTCAAATATCCAATGACTCCTTTAAAAACGTAGAGAATGCACCATGTGTCAACATATACAATTTTAAAACTTAATAAACAAAAAATATATGTTAACTATATAACGCCTAAGTAGACGACTCTAAAACCAAATTGACAAAAAATGGAAAAGTCTTCTTCAATGAAAGATGCCTCTTATATAATATAATCGATGGATGCATGATTATTCAAGGCTTCTTCAATGAATTAAGGATTATATGTGCTCATAGATGAAATGAGCATTTGTTGGATTTATATACCCCACACCCATTACAAAGGGGGTTTGTAGCTTGCATGGTGGTGGAATCTTTTACTGAAGTTGTGGAGTGTGTCTTGTTGCTTTCATTGTGGTTGAAGTGGGTACCAAATATTTTGAAAAGTGCATGCCACATGGGCACATAAGGGGGCATCATTTTTAGTATAATTTGAATGTCATGGTAGAAGAGTCACCAATTGAGATAAAAGGTGGACGCAACACTACAGAAGCTTGGGACACTCTGGGAAAGCTAAGGAACTTTGAGAAAGATTGAGAAGCTCCATAAACTTAGGGAGAAACAAAAATATCAAACTCTTGTCCAATTTTTTCATGATTCTACTCTTTTCAACCCCTACTCAATGGGTCATAGAACTTGTGCACACAATCATCTAATGTAGATTAATGTTTGTCGAGTTGTGCTTTTCATTTTTGATGCTATGTAGGTTTATCGAGAGGCTCTTTTGAGAAATTATCAAAGTCCCAGAGTCTATAGAGCATTCCCAATTTTCTTAGAGTTGTAGGAAGTTTCTCAGGTACAAGGTTCAAATAGGCATTCACTATTAATTTTCCCAAGTGCATAATCAAGTTGCTTAAGTCACATAGGGACACCACATGGCATGTTTAAATAAGTCCATGATTATTAAGTAAAATACAAGAAAGAGGATATGTTAAGATGTTTCCCTAGACACCCTAGGGTTTTCAAGTTGTCAGCATGTGTATCCAATGAGAGACTACCATGTGGATTGGTTAGTGAGCATATGTCAGTCTATGCCCCTCCCAAAGCTAGTATTATGTCTACAAAATAGGCCAAAGGGAAGCATCCATGTGTCTGTCGGCATTCCTAGGTTATCAAAGCCCAAGATATCAGTGGTAGGGTTAATAGTCAGATAGATCAATGAGAATGCACCACGTAGTGATTAACAGTCTTGATGTCAGTCTACATGTCAAATCCTAGGAAGCAGTGATCCAACTAATGAGTGAGATGTGTCAAATGAAAGTCCTAGACTTGTCAATTTTGGCAGGCCCCAATTTTAATGGAAATATTCTACCTATCAATAGTAGACATGAGTGTTAGTCCTCTAGGTCCTAGACCTATCAGTGTTGGTAGTTCTTGGGAGACCCTGAGAGTAATGGTGAGGAGACATGCATTAGGTAGTAGATTTGGGTGCTGAGTATGTTAGGACAACAAAAAATTACTGTGTTAAAGTGTCAAGAGCTTGGGCCTATAGAAGAAGTGGTTAGTCAATAGAGGTCTTCCAAACCTAACTTATCGATATTACGACAAGTGTTAGAATAACATGAAATCAGGGTTTAGGGGCATTGCATAATTTAAATTGGCTCTAAGCTCCCCTTGACTTTATGATCATAACATGTGGTCACATCGTAGCGAGTCAAGAGTCAGAGATAATAAAAAATTAGAACTGAGATACACAGTCAAATCCAATACCTCTTGAATACCTTGAGAGGCCATGTTCTAAGCAAAGTAAAAGAAACTTGACCCAAGGATAGAGTGACAAATGACACACTATAAAGAGAAATTAGATGATGAGCAAGTGATAAGTGGCAGTGAATGAAACAAGAGAAGTAGACACATGGACATCCAACTAAACAAATGATGGGTCTAAATTTGATAGCCCATAAAACCCATTAAAACAAAATCAAAAACTTATTGTTTAAGTGACTAGTTCATTTGCAAAACCTAGGGGAAGTTGAGGTTGAGCTAAAGGAAGTAAATGCAGACTACTCTAAAATTATGTAGAGCTCAGGAAGTGATCCATGAACCCCAAATCAATAAAGAGAAGTTATGAGCAAGCAAAAGAGTTTTGCTCACAGGGCATAAATGTTTGTAGGAGTAGTAAAAAAAGATCGTAGAATACACAAGAGAAATCCTAAGAGAAATCAAATAGTAGTTCCCCACATGTAAAGAGCCCATCTACTGCAAGAAATTGATACATTGTTGCACTCTTTAAATGGTGAAAAACATTAGGAGTGGGGAAGTCTAGTCATGACCATGGGAATAAGAATACAATAAGCTACCAAATGGCATGATTAGAGTTGAAGCGTTCAACTACATTTCCATTATGTATAAATAATAAAAATAACAACACTCTCAAGGTAAATTACACCCTTAGAGCAACTTTTAGTTTAAGAGGAATACCAAAATAACTTCTTTCATCCTTGAATCCTTGGGTTTTGCTTCACCATTGCTTCCTCTCCTATCGCTTGTGTGATTTGGAATCTCTCTCTCTCTCTCTCTCTCTCTCTCTCTCTCTCTCTCTCTCTCTCTCTCTCTCTCTCTCTCTCTCTCTCTCTCTCTCTCTCTCTCTCTCTCTCTCTCTCTCTCTCTCTCTCTCTCTCTCTCTCTCTCTCTCTCTCTCTCTCTCTCTCTATGTGTGTGTGTGTGTGTGTGTGTGTGTGTGTGTGTGTGTGTGTGTGTGTGTGTGTGTGTGTGTGTGTGTGTGTGTGTGTGTGTGTGACCCCTCACTTCCACATGCTCTTTGACAACACAAAAAACCTTTCACTTATAGCTGATAAGAGTGAAGTCTTGTTAGTAATACAATACCATCAAAGAATCATAACTCAGGTTTGAAGCTTCCAATCCTGAGTAGGTGCAACCTCAAAGGCTACCACTATTGTTACCTCTACACATCCACATCTCAAGCACACAATTGAAGGGTTGTGTGATTTGCAAAGGGTGGGAATCCTAGGACATTGAAACGCTGTGTGATTTTCCCTTTAATCTTTATAAGTGGGAGTAGATGACTAAATTTTTTATTCGTAGTTTTATTTATAAATTTATTTATTTATTATAAAATTTATATAGATATCAATAACTTTTTAAATATTATCCATTCAACATAAGTTATTTAAAATTTTGATGAGGGTTTATCCATTCAACATTATTTTACATTATTTTTCATATGTTATTTGTCTCTTCATATAATGATCGTAAGTTATATTAATTTGGATGAGGCAACATAAGATACAACTAATACAATTTAATCTAAAATTTTAGTGTACATTTAATACAATTTTTGTAATTAAATTTAGTTCGTGTTAAGAAGTCAAAAAAATAGTAGATATGAAAAAATGCATCAATTTCATGATAAAACTTTACGTGTAAATTTACTCTAAAACTTAAAATCTCTTTTTCAAATAAGTTAAATAAATCAAAAATTTGAAAGTGCCTTGTCAAATAAGTTAAATTAATTGACTTTAGATCTTTAAAAAATGGGATTATGGAAACCAAGAAATATCAATAAAGTTAGACTAGCAGCTACCTCAAAGATGTAAAATACATTGGAAAGGATGTAATTTATTATTTTTGGAAAATGAGGTTTTGTATTAGGACATTTAGATGCCTCATGATAAGTCTTTTGATCTTAACTCACATGAATTGTGCTCAGTGTGCAACACCAAATCATTGTTGTAATCTAGTCTTACATGGATCTCTTAGATCCCTTGTCAATATACTGATCTCATTGTGAACATTGCAAACCCATTTTGGTTGAGTTTGTGGTGGTTATGCATGTGGATTTTGAATGGCTTGTGACACTAGAAAGGGAACTATGTGATCTACTAGTTTTAGAGGAGTTAATTTTTCATTTTGTATGTATTCAACCTGTGTATGTATTCCAAAATTTTGAAGAATTCGAAAAGACTTATTCAAGCTTGAATTAAAAGGATGGAATGTGAAACTATAAAGCATTGTAAATTTCTATAAAAAATGATCAGTTGTAATGGAAAGGAGTTCCAAAAAGATAGAGATTAATATAGATATTTGATAATAATTTAATCATTTAATAATAATAATGAATGTTTTGTATAATTCAGTTTGTGTTGATCTGGGTAAATACATAATTTTGAATTGAAATACAACTTTACCTGTTCTATAACTATGTCTATGTTTTGAATCTGTATCATACTCCATACATAAACAAAAATTAATATATTTTGATATATTTTCGAGGAACCTCTTCTAACACCAACATAACTAATTCCCACCCCATATTAAGGAGCACACTCCCTGATTTTCTACCATCACCTCCACTAGAAATATTATATTATTATTGTTTAATATTATACATACAAAAAATTAAAAAATATCAATAATCATAAGTTTTAAATGATATACAATTACTATTTTACAATCTTTCATTTTACAAAACCCACTCCACCAAAAATGCACCCTTCCGCATGTAACTTTCACCTTTGGGAAACTCCTAATTAAAAATAATTGGATTTATTATCTGGTACTAGTAGCCGAAATACTTTTTAAAGGCATAGCCCTACCTAAACTAGCTGTGAGACATCGTGAAAATCATTATCATGGGACACCAAACTTAGACACCCTTTCCCTTTCATCATGTGCATTGATAGATAGTGTGATGTCATTTTTAAATTTTAATTTAAATTATTTGGGAATAGGATCCACACAAAAATAACTTTATTCTCTCAAGGACCATCCTTGTTGTTTCCTCTTTTCGATCACTTAGGGTTTTGAGATGCCACTTTTTCACAACTTATCTTTTATGCCACCAAATACCGATAAGAAGAGTGAAGTCCACTATTTATTAATCTATTCGTTGCAAATATATTTTTATATTTTATTAAATATTTTTCTTATGTGGTATTTATACCCAAAAGAATGTAGATTTGGACATATGTACCTATTGTCTCCAAATCTTACACCCTAGAAGAGAGTGTTTAGTCCTCTCCCAGATTTGGGCAACATTGGAACATTCCTAGGCCTATGGAGGAAATTCACCTCTAGATTGAAAGGGCTAGCTCCCTGTATATTTCTCTACAAAATAATCTCTGCTAAAATAGTTTGTTTAAAGGGAAAAGAGTTAGAAATTTATAGAAAAGGAAATCATATTCCAAGAGTGGTGATACACCAAAACTATTTTCCACATGAATGTCCAATTCTAGTGCACAATAAAACAAAGCACAAACCATTCCCAAACTCTAAAGATTCTAACAATAATATTTCAACAGAGAGGTGAGATGTGTAAAAAATGACACAAAGTAAATGAGATGAAAGAGACAGTAATACACATGCAAAAATTCAATACACTTGGATACACATTGTGTGACCAGTTCGACTAAGACCTCTTATTCAAATATGAAGGATAAAGTGGGTGGAAGGATGGAAAATCATCACATGCTGCCACTATACATCTCTTGCACACTCAGACCAAAAACCCAAAAAAAACTTGAAGGAAATAGATTTATGCTAAATGCTTAAAGGCAGAACTTGAATCATTCCAGTGGGGCTTCATCATACATTACATGGTCTCTTTTTCTCTAGCCAAGGGGTTGTATATATACCAATAAGGAGAGAAAGAGGAAAGCTTTTGGTGCTAAGGAGAGGAATCAATTTTGTTGGAAGTCTCCATCTTCAGCTGCAACTAACTTTGCCAATGATTTTCATTAGGGCATTCTAATTGATCCATGTCACCCTCTTGAATGCCCTTAGCTTGTCCTCTTGAAGATGGTTTTTTCAATGGTTGGAGATGGCATTAAAATAGTTTTTGTCAATAGAGCCACCTGTTGAAATCTATTTCGATGCCCAACTTCTTTTCCTTTACTTGTCGTGATGCATAATGGCATAGAAAAGAGTCACTTTCATTCTATTTTACCTTGGAGAGGCATTATTGGGAATCTATGTACTCATTGATTGATCTTTCCATTGGCCATTTAGAATGACCTAGATCATTTATTTGCATCATCGATCTACCTATCATAGATCAGCCGTTGGAGCAAGCTTTATAAGTTAAGTAGTCTTGAAAACCTTATTTTCACTATAAAGAAATTTTTGGGTTTTCCAAGCTCTTCTACTTTAGGTTATTTAGGCTTGATGAATTCAAGTTCTTTAATCTTGATGACTTCGGGTTCTTCTAGATTTAAGTCTTCAGGCTTAGGAAAGTGACCCTTCAGAAAAATTTCAAAGGGCACATGGAGAGAAAAGTGACCCTTTGGAAAAAATTTGAAGGGCACTTGGAGAGAAAAGTGACCCTTTAAAAAAATGATGAAGGGCACTTGGAGAGAAAAGTGACCCTTTAGAAAAATTTTGAAGGGCACTTTGGAGAGAGAAAGAAACCTTTTAGAGAAAGACAAGCCAAATACCTTCAGACTTTTTGTCCAAGACAAAAAGTTTGAGACAAAGGATTCCTTCAGGAAAAGGCAAAGAAATAATTCTTTTGGACTTTTTGTCTGAGACAAAAAGTTTGAAAGAATTCCTAGGCTTGGATAAAAAACCCAAAACAAAGGAAACATTCTAAATGAGATAACGCTTAGGCAAAAGGGGTGAAAAAATACTCGAATAAGGCTGAAACAAAACTTTTGAAGAAGAGAAAACAACTAGTTTCTTCACGAGTCCTTTACAATTGGATTGAAAATAGACAAGAGACTCTGAACTTAGCCAAAGGAAATTTAAAAAATAAGGGTAACAAATTTGGCTAACATTCTTGGTGATTCCTAGGTGAGGCATGCCTACTATGCCAAAAACTAGTCGCCTAAATCCTTTCATTGGGCATGGAGTCAGGCATATAGGCACTTCAAAGAGAACTGAACAAGCTTTGGCTAAAAAACATACTAGTTAGGTCGATCACACACACAAGGTAGAGACATACACTAAATAAAAGGAAGGAAAACACACCTATGCTACAAAGCACTTAGGGAACACAATAGCGAACAAAAGGAAACACACACATCTAAACTAGTATTCACAAAAGGGATGAGCAAGGGCGAACACTTCCTCTTGGATCAAAGGGGTAGCTTGAAACCTTCTTGGATTTATGACATAGAGGAATGGATGAGGCATGTAACCTATTGATTTTTTTCATCAATGCCTCAATCTTTTTCATGGTGTTTAACAAGAACCAATAAATGCCAAACATGTTAGCCAAAGAAATGAACTTCTCTTGCAACTCAACAACTTCAAGTTTCTCACAATATTCTTCAACTTTGACCTTAAATAGTGATGCAACGAGGCTTCCATTCTTAGTTTCCATGGTATTCTCAATGATATTGGCCTTCTCTTCAGCTGCAAGTTCTTCAAGCTCACTAAGGAGCTTTACATAGTCTACCTAATCTTGGTCATTGTCTTCTATGGGAATTTTTTTTCTCTACCTTATCATGTACTTGTCTCTCAACCTAGCAAAGGTTTTCAAGCTCTTGAAAGATATATATTTGTTGTTACCAATCATCTATGTCCTCCTTGTCATCTTGGATCATTACCTCTTCTCTCTTTTCTTCTTGACATATGAGATCATCAGGCTGATGTTCTTCATGTTTCAATGCATTTGAGGGTGATTCAAAATTAGAAAGAGGTATTGAGTCATCTTAAGGAACTACGTCTTCTACCTTGATCTCATGAGACTCTTTTAAGACTGTAACTTCTTGAAGAGTGCCTTAACCACCCTCCTTGATAGTGCACTCAACTTCATGCTTGAAATGGTCATCTACAACTTCATGATCAGATATGGAGTCTTCTCTGAATACCTCTCTCTCTAAGTCTAGGTAGGGTGAGTTATGTTTGATAGCCGCAAGTGGATCTCTAATTATAAGTTTCTCTTCCTCATCACTTGTGTCATCCTCTTGTTCTGCTACAAACTGAATGCGTCCCTCCTTTGATGCTTCCCTTAGTTTCTTGTTCAAGAATACATGGGGTGGGAGGGTGCAAAATGGGTGAATGAACTGAAGAAGGGATGTAAGGTGTAGCGAGAGGCTCATGAATGGATACGAGAGAAAGATAAATCTCTTGAAATGAATCTTGTATAGAAATGAGGCTTTATTTGATTGAGGGCGCATCATTTTCTTCCATAGCCATCTCATGATTTTCATTATCTTCTTGGACTTCTCTTTAACCTCTTTCTTCCCCCAATACTTCATAGTTTGGTCCCAAGTTGGAAGTTTGGAACTAGTAGGCTATTTTGAGGATTGAATAGGTTCTTTTTCAAGGAGAGGAATTGTGGAAGAGAAATATATAGGTATACGGGTTGGGGATGGAGTGTGATGTTCATGAGCGGGCATAGAGATAGGTAAAACCTCTTGAATGGGCTCTTGAGGGATGGGTAAGATAGGATGAGAAATAGGAAAGAGATCTTCTTCATACAATCTTTCATCATCGTCCTCATTTTATTAAGGCTCTTCATAGCCTTTTGGAGATTCTTTTATAGTTGCAACTTGTTCCATAGCCTCTTGGGTTTCCCATCTCTCTAACTTATTGACCCACCATTGAAAAGCTTTTCTTGCCATAGACAATCCTTCACTAATGGCATATTGATTCTCTTCTTCAACATACCCCCACGTGTTCATCAACAACCTGACTGAAACCCTTAACCAATCTAAAAGACCACCAAGAGTTTCATCATAAAACTTATTTAGCACACTCATATGATCTTCCAATTCTAAAAAACTTGGCATAACTGCCCATACATTTTGAGAATGAGAGGTGTAGTAAGCTTGGAAAAAGTGGCTGGGTTATTTAACTTATTCAAGCAAGGTTTTGAAAGCTTCATATTCTACCCCCAAACTAATGTTATTTCCTAACTCATAATGATGAGGATGAGGTAAAGATGGGTCATATGTCTAGTCAACAAAAACATACTCATTTGGAAAGGAACTAGGTTGACCATAGGTCTAGCATGACTCATGGGGAGGATGGTATTCTTGATAGGACTATTGAGAAGGGTAGAAAGGTTCATGAAAGGGTTGATACAGAGGTGTATGGTAAGGATTCTCCTAATAGCCATCCATATCAACTTCATAAGTTGCATGAAAAGACAAGAATTGATCAAAATCTTCATCAATAGACACCTAGGATTCTTACAACCAAAAATTCATTTGGAGTTACCATTGGTGTTTAATTAGATGCTTCAAAAAGTTGATAAGAGAGAAGACACACCAATAATCTTCCCACTATTTGGACCTAGTCCCACTAAGCATGCTAGAACTGTTATCTCCAAATCTTGCACCCTATAAGAGAGTGTTCAGTCCTCTCCCAGATTTGGGCAATGTTGGAACATTTCTAGGCTTGTGGGTATGCCTATCGAGGAAATGGACCTCTAGATTGAAAGGGATAGCTCCTTATATATGCCTCTGCAAGATAATCTATGTTAAAATAGCTTGTTTAAAGTGAAAATAGTTAGACATTAATAGAAAAGGAAATCCTATTCTAAGAGTGGTGATACACTAAAATTATTTTCCACATGAATGTCAGATTCTAGTGCATAATACAACAAAAGCACAAACCATTCCCAAATTCTAAAGATTTTAACAATAATATTTCAACACAGAGGTGAGATGTGTAAAAAATGACACAAGGGAAATGAGCTGAAAGGCAAACTTTGCACATTCAAGACAATAATACACATGTAGAAACTCAATACACTTGGATACACACTGTGTGACCAATTAAACTAATAACTCTTGTTTAGGTATGAAGGATAAAGTGGGCAGAAGGATGGAAAATCATCACATGCTGCCACTATACATTTCTTGCACACTCACACCAAAAACCCAAAAAAATTTTGAAGGAAACAGATTTATGCTAAATGTTTAAAGGTAGTACTTGAATCATTCCAAGAGGGCTTCGCCATACACTACGTGGTCTCTTTTTCTCTAGTCAAGGAGATATATATAGCAAGAAGGAGAGAGAGAGAGGAAAACTTTTGGTTCTAAGGAGAGGAATCAATTCTATTAGAAGTATCCATCTTCAACTATAACTGACTTTGCCAATGATTCTCATTAGGGCATTTTGATTGATCCATGTCACCCTCTTGAATGCCCTTGGGTTTCCCTCTTGAAGATGTTTTTTTCAATGGTTACTCAACCCAATCGAGATGTTTTTAGATGGCATTAAAATGGTTGCTATCAATGGAGCCACCTGTTAGAAATATATTTCAGTGCCCAATCGCTTTTCCTTGGCTTGTCATGATGCATAATCACATGAAAAAGAGTCACTTTCATTCTATTTTGCCTTGGAGAGGCATTGCTAGGAATTTGTCTGTTCATTAATTGATCTTTCCATTGGCCATTCAGAATAACCCAAATCATTAGTTTTCACCATCGATCTACCTATCGTGGATCAATCATTTGATCAAGATTTATAAGTTAAGTAGTCTTGAAAACCTGATTTGCACTGTAAAGACCTTTTTGGGTTTTCCAAGTTCTTCTACTTTAGGTTCTTCAAGCTTGACAACTTTGAGTTCTTCAAGATTGACAACTTCGAGTTCTTTTAGCTTTAAGTCCTTGATTTTTGGAAAGTGACCCTTCAAAAAAATTCTGAAGGGCACTTGGAGAGAAAAGTGGCCCTTCAAAAAAATTTCGAAGGGCACTTGGAGAGAAAAGTGACCCTTTGAAAAATTCAGAAGGGCACTTTGGAGAGAGAAAGAAACCTTTCAAAAAATGACAAGCCAAATACCTTCATACTTTTTATCCAAGATAAAAATTTTGAGACAAAGGATTCCTTCGAGAAAAGGCAAAGAGATAATTCTTTTGGACTTTTTATCCGAGACAAAAAGTCCAAAATAATTCTTACGCTTGGACAAAAAACCTGAAACAAAGGAAACCTTCCAAATGAGATAACGCTTAGGCAAAAGGGGTGAAAAAACACTTGAATAACGCTGAAACAAAACTTCTGAAGAAGAGAAAATAATTGGTTTCTTCACGAGTCCATCACAATTGGATTGAAAATAGACAAGAGACTCTAAATTTAGCCAAAAGAAATTTCAAAAATAAGGATAACAAATTTGGTTGATGGTACCCTAATAATAATGATGATTGGGAGCCTCTAAAAGTAGTTGTTCATTTAAGATATACCAATTGAAGATTGAAATATCTATATTTGAATGAAAATTAATTAATAATTAGAATAAAATTAATGTTTTTTTACAATTAAATTTTTAAAAAATGGGAATTTTATTGGTATCAAGTCGAAGAAAGTCTTTTGTGTACTAAATATGTTCAAAAAATGGATTCAATTTAAAATAATAGTACTTCCAATAATATATGTACTAAACGATATATATTATAAAAAATGTGTAAATATATTTATATTAAATATAAATATAAAATTCAAATGTCAACATCATTTCATTTAGTAGTAAATTTATTAATAATATAAATCCATTTTACAATTTTGAAAACATAATTTTACTACACTTCAGTGAACAAAATTAGAAGTTACTCTTCTCAAAATCAAGAGCAATATATAATTGTTAGACATTATCATTAATTAAGAAGGAGATTGTTGAGCATTGTCATTGACTATTGATTTTTGGAATAAGTATTGTCATTGATGTCAAAATAATGTCATTGATGTCAAAGGTTCTTGTGAAGGTACTTGGTCATGTAATATTTGAGGTATGTACAGGTAACATGATGAAATGAATGAGCTTCAAAGAAGAAGTTGTGTTCCACAAATTTTGTGTAAGCAGTTCCAAAGCTGATTCAAATGAGTTGTGAAGATGTGAATGCTCCAAAGAATACTTAATAGTGTTTGATCATGAAAGAGGTTGTTTAATTTTTTACATGATGTGTTGAGGACCTTGAAAATTATTAGAAGGTTAGCTTCGAAGATCTGTGTATGCAACATTAAAGATGCTACAAAGATCTTAGTCAAGATCTAAAGATATGTAAGAAGCTCTAAATATGCTCTATTGAATATATAAAGAAGAGTGAGTGTATGAGGTTGCTTGAGCATACACAAGAGGCATTGTAACATAGGAGAGTTCTAAGGTGAAGTTTGTAGGGTTGTTAGAAGGTCATATTCAAGGCCTAATGAGACTTGTTGGTCAAGGCTTAGAAATCAAAAGAGAGATGGTGGCCAGAAGGGTATTAGGATTGGTTTCCATGACATTGGTGAGTAGGTGATCATTAAAAAAGGATAGTCAAGTTGTATTAAGAATGTGCATGAAGTTTCACGTCAGAGTTTGAAGGTTAAGGCTTGAAAAAATGTTTCAAGGTTTCTCAAAGTGCATAGAATGAAGAGTTATCTACTCGAGAAGGTTTTTCAAGTGCTCCTTAAAACATGTAGCATCTACATGAGAATCTTAGTTGTTCACGATAGATGAGGAAGGGTTCTATCTCAAAGTTCCAAGGATTGGTTTCTGGAAAGAGAAGCTAAGTTTTATGAATGATCGTTAAGACTGGAAGATGGTCTAAACCCTCATAGAACACTAACAATGACATGATGTTGAATATCTTGTTCTAAAGAGATAAAAATGGTTTTGTATGGTCAAATAAGTGATTTAAGGTTGAATTCAACACTCCCAATCATCTTTAGGTGTGATTGGTCTCTCAAGTGAGTGAGTTGACCTTATAGGAAAGTGTTTATCTTTTAGATATTTTATGTAGCAGACAGAGTTGATAGAGTCAAAGTTGCTAAGTGGATGAAGATCAAAGTATGAGATTTGTATTTTTTTTCCATTAAGGTTTATAGACAGGTTCTATATCTTAGGTTTGCAAATTTTATGATCCAAGTTGGCCAGTCACTAATAGACCTAGTGATGCAGACAGTCAAAAAATTAAGAAGTGAAAATAGGATTCCTTATGTGTTTTCATGTAAGAGTGATGCTTTAAAGTGAATGATGATGTTGTTTTGGACTTGAATAATCTATCCATGATTTTTATAATCTTTGAATTCAGTGCAAGAGGTTGGAACATTGAAGCCAAAATGGTTTATTTGACTGAGTGGAGTCTATGAGAGAGAATATTGACAAATTGGTCTGCAAAACCAATAGTTGCCATCAGTAATTATGATCTATTTAATGGATTTTTCTCTGAGGATGATATAATATCTTGATCATGCATTTAAATCCCTTTAATGTATTTAATCATGTGTCAGAATTTCATGTTTCCTTGACTGTGTTTTGGAGTCAGTTGGCAGTTATGAGTGAACATCTTATGGAGAAAAAGTTGAGCCTATATGCCCTAAGTTGAATCATATGATGAAGTTTGTGATGACCCTGAGGTAATTAGGTTTATGAATATGTGAATTTTTTCCATGTTTATTTGACAAAATTGAGTATATGCCTCAGTTATTCAAGACTATTTTTCTATGTATGCACATGCCTTTTATAAACAGTGTTTTGAGAAAGGTTCAAGTGGTGGTTGGACCTAAAAGGTGTTATGGACCTAAATTAAAGTTGGATAAGGTTTATTTGAGTATAATATGATATTTTCCTAATATGTGAGTGAGTTAACCTTAAAGCCTAAAAGAGGAGTAAGGGTTAATTGATGTATGGCCAACCTAATGTATTGATTAATTCATGATTAATGCATATTATTTTTAATATTTTAAGACCTATTCATGGCTGACCTAAGAGATAAGAATGTATGGCTGACTAACAAGGACATGATCAAGTGACTTGTATAAAAATAAGGCAGTTTAAGCCTATTTAAGTGATGCTTAGAGAGAGCAAGACCAGAAGAGGATAAGTGAATGATATATATATAATTGGTGAGTAAAAGGAGTTCATTAAAACCATCATAGATGTCATGAATATCTTACATAGGTTATGCATATGATGATCAAGGTCAAAAGACCTAATCAAGCCATGAAGAGGGCTAATTGAGCGAAGAAGGTTGAAAGCCAGTTTGAGAGGGACAAAAGTGAGTGAAGAGTTGAAAGAGAAGATCATCATCTATTATAGAAGAAGCAAGTGTTTATGAAGGTGATTGAGTGTGTCAGGTGGCTAAGTTAGAGATAAGTCATCTAGGGGGTAGGTGCCTCCTTGCAAGTGGGTGCTTGCTAAAGTCTACCTGAGTTGGTGCTAAGTTAGTTGGGGTTGGTACTCCATGTGAAGTGAGTGATTCACTAAAGATTGATGTTTGTCTTAAATGACTATACTCCATTTGCTTCATCAATGTTTTTTATTCCCCTTGAGGGTTTACCACATATATTTTTTGTTTATGTGTTTCATGCTTTTATGATTTGGTGATTATGCTTGTTAAGTTAAATGTTCTTGTTAGAATGGTTCATATATGATTAAGTGAAATTGAATGAAAAGTTTTGAATACAAATTCCCCCCCTCTTAGTCAAATTTTTCCCAACACTAATATAATGAAACCTTAGATCAAATATTTTCAATTATGCACATGTAACTAAGCATCAACTTTGTTGTCACTTCCATAATTAAACTTTTGTTAAAAAATGTAGCTTCCTTAAAAATTCCATGCAAGGGAAAAATAAATTCAAACTGAGAATCATGGCCCACTTTTCCAATGTCTATCTTTAAAAATTTACAGGCTCAAGGGCTTTGAGCTTCTTTTTTGGTTTAGAGGGTGACTATGATTTGGTGTTTGATTTAGAGCAGCTACGTTACTACCCTTGGATAGTCACATCTCTAGTTTGTAGATTACTTCCTCAGTTCCCTATGGCAAGACTTTTTCATCTCTTGTCTTTTCTTCTAGTTGTGTTTCTGGGCTTCATAAGGGTTTTCTTACTTATACTACTTCATAGAGTTCTAGCTTCATCACTGACGTAGGTCTCTAGAGTGTGCCTTCTGCTCTTGCCACTCACTCTCCTCTTTTAGAGATAGATTTATGTCCTCCATCATCTAAGGTCAATGTAAGGGTAGGAACAAAGTTTTTTTGTAAGGATGATTTAGAGGTGGATGCTAAGGTCAAACCCCCTCTTGGTGATGTACCTTTGGTCTCTTAAGCTACATACCCTTCCCCTTTACCTTGTTCTCCATCTGAGACTTCCCCTGTAATCTTTGTTCCCTTTGATTATAGGAAGAGGTGGATCTTCATTGATTGTATAAATACAGTTAGTCCTTTTCATGAATATAATAGATTTTGTAAATCTTGAATAGCTTCTAATTCAAATGGAACTCCTCTTTGCCTAGTTGATATGGATGCGGGTGTCCTTCTTTCCTCTTCCAAGGGGCCTCCAACTCTATATTTTCTAATTGGAGATGTCCCAATGACTTTCTCAGCAGATATCCCTGAGGTTTTTCTTTTAGACTAGGTGATTAATGACTTGGATTATAATGTGGGATGTAGAAGCCTTTTTGGTAAATGCATCAGAGCTTCTATCTCTCTCCTTGATCTTAAAAAGTAGGCCCAATCACTTGGAGTTCTATTATTGCTCCTGATTTCACCATGCTTGACTTTGGCTTCTTCTAAGTTATCTTTGAGAGCACCAAGTTATCAAGAAATAGTTCAATTTTTGAGTCCTTGGTTCTTCGACAACCACAGTGTTTTCTTTTACCTTTAGATGCATTTTTTTGACCTAGCCTCCATAGTGATTCCAATTTTTCTTCATTGGACTAGGATTTATAATATCCCTCCTATTTTGAGGAAGGAGGATCATATTAAATTTATAATAAGTCATGTGGGATCCTTTGTGAATTTGGATGATCACTCTTTGGGTAGAATTTTTATGAGAGCTTGTGCGATTGTTGATATCTCCAAGCCTATCACACGCTCAGTTAAGTTATGCTCAAACCATGGTTTATGGATTCAATATCTCAATTTTGAAGGGATTACTTTCCATTATTTTTGTTGTAATCTCATAGGCCATCAAGTGGAGGTGTGTTCTTTTAAGCTCCTTTAGCTATCTATTCTTCATTTGAGATATGTTTTGAGGAAAAATGATGGTGTAATAAATCAAGACTTCTACTGGTATAATAATGCCCATGTTTTATCTTTCTTTGTAAGACTATTCCTCATCTTAAAACACCTAGGGTCCTCTCTTCCCCTTCTAGGGAGGTCCCTTCGAGCCCTATTCCTACTCCTATCTTGGATCCTCCCCTCTCAATTTTATGGAAAAAGGAGATACTTCTTCTTGTGTTATGGGGGTGAGATATTCTAGTGCTCTATTCTCTTCGATCAAAAGGAAAGGTCAAAGATATGATGTTGAGCATTTGCATTTTGAGGATAAAGAAATGGTGAAGGATGGAATGTAGTGGACAATGGATGACCTTCTCTCTCGTTAAAGTAAAATGTTATTCAAAGTCATCAGTTGATTCAACACTTTTGTTATGTTGGCAGCTATGGTGCTTTGGCTACATGCTCTTTTTGATAGCTGGCTTTTGGTTGTAATTTAATTATATTTTGTTGTGTCTCTGCTATTTTTTTTAGTTTGGAGTTTTTTGTGCTCCCTTTAGTCTAGTTCTTGTTTATGATAGTTTGTTGGTTTGGGTGATATTTGTATGGGTTGTGGGACCTGTAAAAAAACCCTCTTCTCTGTTCAAAGCTTGAGCTCAAAAGCATTTACCATTAATAAAAAACTTTATTGTCACTTCCATCTCAAGTACTCTCATAACTACATGTTTGCACACAATATGTGTATCATTATAAGGCTCAAGAAACATAAATATATAAGTGAATTTAAGGGAGAAGTAAATAATTTCAAATCTACTCATTGGATTAAAAATATCATCTCTCAGTGCAAACCTACCCATTTCAATCCATCACATACAAGCACAAGGATTAAGCACCAACAACACTTCAATCTTTCCTATAAATTCACTTCATCTAATCACATTTTAATTGTTTGAATTATGTTTATTAGTGTTATTAATTCACCTAAGTTGTTCTTGTTAGTGTTGTTTCGCTAAAATACTACATTTTTCACAATTTATTTGTCTAAACTGTTCATTTTAATGTTGTAAAACTGAAATACTACATATTTTTAAATGTTTTTAATATTGTATTCATTCTCTCATATAATGTATCAACATCATTGAATAAGATATTGAAATTTTTTTCTTGCACCATAAGTGTTTTTAATGTTATATTCATTTTCTCATACAATATATCAACATCATGTATTCATTTTTCTACTTATAATTGGTTAATTACATAATGAGGGACATCGTTCCTCATGAAATGGAAAATGGTTTGAGCACATTTGTGTCAAACAGTGCTCTTCCCCTAAATATCTTGCCTATCTTGACCTTTTTGTTAGTTCACAATACCTGCACAACCTCATGGTATCCTTGCATGTGCACATAGTACCAAGTGACATACCATACAACACCTAATCGTTATGCAAGGCATTCAAAATTTAACAATAAAGTGGTAACATTTTTATACTATGTGTCATGCCAAGTGCCACTTTGCAAGATTATGCCCTGTTAAAGAACTTGTAAATATATTGCACACCCAAAAGTTCTTCGGTTGACCATGATTTGAATTCAAACTAATTATCCTCATTAGTAACTATCCTCAACATTGGTATTCTATTCATACCAAACTAGTCATAAATCCTTGTAAACTAAATTAAATTCTTTCTTAACTTATTTTTACCACTGAAAATTAAATACTTTCATAATATGTCTTTACCCCGCTAGGAGAAGGGGACCAATAGTTGAGTGGGGTTCAATAGCTGTGACCTCCTTGGTGAAGTAATTCCCTAATTATGATTACAAAATTCTTATTTATTTATGCATGTGTTCCAGTATTTTTGGTCAAAGTACCCTATACATCCAGATAAGTGTCTTATTTTTGTTTTGATAAACAAAATAAAAATTATGAACTTATATTAAAAAACATTAGTACATGCAATAAAAAATGAAATATTATAACTTAAAAAAGGGGTATATCATATTAAAAATAATGTACATTTTATTCAAAATTACATACACTTTGTAAAACATTACATTTTTTTAGGTGCCAATAATTGGAAATGACAACTTTATTAATGAAATGAGAGGAACAAAGTCAAAATTGTATATCTTGATTGTAAGTTATAAAAGATAAAATATCCAATATCCCATGCACTTACACTTTTTTTACATCCTATCATATTCAAAATTCAAATTTTTGACTCTACAATATCTAGCATTAACAAACAATCTCCTTCATTTATTATGTCCACCTACAAGATTAAGGATTCAAAGATTTTTTAAGCCTCTTCATTCCCATGCACATTGAAAATAAAAAATAGGTTTGTGAGATACAATATCTCTATAAATTAAAGAAAACTAGACCAACTAATATTTCATTTGTTTAACATGTCGAAGCTACAATCTATTAAATAATGCATTCTATTTAAAATCCCATTGGGTTCCATATGTTTTCCATTCATGTTTTTATGTTTTATATTTATGACACATTTATATTTCCCTGCGTACAACTTTTCATGGCTTCTCGCAAACACCCACTAAACATTCACACATAAAAATGCTTGTTTCGGTGGAAAGGGATTTTAATTTGGGATGGAAGACTGAATATTTAATGGTATACACGTAAATGTTTGTTTTGGTGCAAAAGTATTTCAACTTGGGATGGAAGAAATGACAATATTGGTATACATAGAAATATTTTTTAAAGACTGTAATGCTTATTTAATTATGCATGTGATTAATTCATACATATTCTAAAACATTTTAGAATTCAATTGAGAGCAAAATATTAGTATACACATAAGCATGTTTTTAATGACTGTTATGCTTATTTTATTATGCATTTCATTACTTCATACATATTCTAACATATTTTAGAATTAAACAAGCATGTTAGAAAATGCTTGTCTGAATAAAATTATCAATGTTTTCATTCACATACCAGTAAATGTTATCATCTTTTAAATTTTATACGTAATGAATGGCCATGCTTGAAGACATTTAATGATATTTTTTTACATTAATATTTTAATTAAATGCCACTATGCATGTCATCAACCACCTATTCGACATAGATTTTTGAAACACTTCTCAAACAATCATGGAACCTTACACCTTTTGTACCATTTACAACATTTCACAGAGCTTGTAGCATTAATATTTCAGATGGACAGAGCATTATTTTAAGGTGTGTGCCTTGTACATGTATTTAAATCCATAATAGTCTTTAGTTTTTTTTAATATGCCTATAATACATTATTTTTATTGTTATTTTAATGGTTATTTGGCATACCTTTACATCTGAGTTAGCTTTTATCAATATGTTCATGGTGTGTCTTCGATATTTTCATTCATATATGACTCAACATTTCTTAATATTTAGATGGAGGTCCTCGAATTTTTCATTGGCATACTTGTAAATGTTATTGTCTTTGTATCAAAATTAAGGTTTTCAATCACAGAGTAGTAAATGTTATTATCTTTACATATCAAAATTAGGCATTTGATTCACAATCTAGTAAATTATTTTTGTATTAATCATGTTTAGGGTGCCATGTTAAAATGTCAGTTATTCACAGTAAATGTGAGATGAAAGGTAATGGAACCTAACAACATTTTATTTAACAAAGATTGTAGCTTTGGCATGTTAGATAGATGAAACATTACCTTCCTTGAATAACTTACAAACTAAACATATGGTAGCGAATCCATGTGGTTATGCTATTTATATCCCTACCTACAACATGTAAATGATATCATGATTTCATAAATAAGCCCAAGGTTTGATACTCCCTCATTCAGCCAATATGTGGTGCTTACCTAAGAACGTAGACTTAAACCACCCAATTTCCCTCCTTCAACCAATATGTTGGAATACACATGTGTGTATGACTGAACAGTCATTGGTATGTGTATAAAAGCCCAAAAGGTTTTCATTCACTACAAGGAGAATTTAAAGTCACCCTATAATAGTGGATAGCATTTATAAACTCCTCTATTACAAGGCGACTTTCATTATTCCTTGTACTTAACAAGCTTATATTCTCATCGGTAAATTTGAGAAGCCTAGAAAATAATTGGAGAGGCAATCACTTTTAAGTAGTAGATTTAACCCTCTACCCAGACAACATCACATATTCAAAGACATGATAAACATTTTATCCCCAATTGGTACATGTGGGAGGCCTCCTCATAAATTTGTTAACATGGTAACAAATCCCAGTAAGGACACAATCCTTGAAAGACAAACTGCAACTCCACTTTCTCTAAATACAACCACTGAAGGGCATAGCTCTATTTTTCCACCTTGGATGATGTAATTTTTGTTTTACTTGTTATCTCATGTAATTAATGGAGTTAAGTTTGTTTTGCAATGTAATGACGTGTATTAATTAAATTAATGTAATTCCATTTACTTTTTATCTACCATTTAACATGGAAATGTATTATAAGCTTAATGAAAGTTTAAAAAACTTCACCTGAAATCGATTTACCCATTGTTATTCACCACTCTTGACTTTGAAATTTGTCATCATTGCCCACATAAAACAAACATCAAAAACACATTTAAACAATTCAAGGAATTACAATATTAGAAACACAATAATTGTATTATGAATCATAATGTAATCAATGTAAGAGTATAAAATTATTACAATCTCTACAAACATTATATGTGTTAAGAAACACAATGAAAAAAATTGAAAAAGTAGTACAATCTCCACAAACATAAAAAGTGTCAAGAAACACAATGTTTGTAAAACTTTCTTGAACAACCACTTAAACATTCAACCTTTACAACGATTAAACTTCTATCCAAAATAATAACACATGAATAAAGTAATTGACAATAGAATGGAAAACATGTCAACAACAACTATGGAAAATAATAGTTGTAATGTTGAAAATGTGAATGAATAACACAACAACATCACTTCACAACAACATATCAAGAGCACAATAACATGCATTCACATAATAATTTGGTTTGATACATTTAACTCTACATTGAGTGATATGTTAATGAAACTCTTATTTTTGATACAGAGACAATAAAATTTACTCGTATGTGAATAAAAACCTTTAGGGCTTCCATCCACATACCAATAAATGTTTAGTTTTCCATCCCAAGTTCAAATCTACTTCCATCTAAGCAAGCAGTAATTTTATGCTCGTTAAATTCTTAAATGTATTCGAATAAGTATGAATTAATCATATGCATAATTAAATAAGCAATAAAGTCCTTAAAAAGGTATTTTGTGTATACCAATATTATTATATGTCCTCCTTCCCAAGTTCATATACCTTTGCATCCAAACAAGCATTTTTATGGATACTAGTAAATATCCAGTCTTCCATCCCAAATTTAAATCTCTTTTCACTGAAATAAGCATCTTTATGTCAAAACATTTAGTGGAAAGTGCTTGGATAACATATCAACAATAATTAAGGCAAAGAATATGTATAGTGTTAAAAATGTGAATGAATAACATAATAACATTAATTCACAACAAAATATCATTAACAAAACAACATGAAATCACAAAAATATATGGTTCGATAAATCTAACTTGACATTTACTGGTTTGTGAATTATAATCTTAAATTTGATACAAATACAATAACATTTTCTTGTATGTGAATGAAAACCTTCAGGGCTTCCATCCACATACTGGCAAATGTTCACTAGCTCATGTTTAGTTTGTAGGTTGTTCAAGGTAGATAACATTTCATTCCTCTAACATGTCGAAGTTACACTCTCTATACAATGGCTTGAACAAGACACGTTAAGCGAGTTGTAGAGTTTATCTTTGGCAACATTAATTGGCCACATCAATGGAAATAAATCTTGCCAAATGTCTTTGAACATGGCCTGTGATTGCATATTAAATTTAATAAATGATAACATTTACTGGTATGTGAATGAAAAACCTTGAGATCTTCATTCACATACCAATAAAAGTCACTCAGATGTAAAGGCATGAAAAAATAATTACAATGACTATAACACCTATTTTTGATTCTATTGCATTTTTGGGAGAGTGACTTGCACAAGGCACACACTTTTAAACAACACTTCATCCCTCTAAAATTTTGATGGTATAAGCTATATGAAATGCTAAAGATGGTGAAAGAGGCATAACGGTTACATGACTATTTGAGAAGAAGAGTGTCGAAAATCCATGTTCAATAAGTGGTTGATGGAGCACATTTTTTTATTTACTATCAACATTAATGGAAACAAAGCATGCCAAACATCTTCGAGCATGGCCCTTTGTTACATATAAAATTAAAAAAATGATAACATCTATTGATATGTGAGTGAAAATGTTGAGATTTTTATTCACATACCAATAAATGTCACTAAGATGTAAAGGCACACAAAAATAATTACAATGAAAATAATAGGCATTTGGGTTCCATTACATTTTGGGGAGAGTGACTTGAATAAGCTAGGCCAAATAGACTAAATATGGCACCCATAGTGGCATTAATAGACCACCGTGCATCTTCAAAAATGTCTGTGACATAATAATAACCCAAACGCCTTCCAACATGGTCTTTTATTGCATAATAATAACCCAAATGTCTTCCCACATGGTCTTTTATTACATAATAATGTCACAAGTGTGTCCCAAGATGGCCAGTAAATTCAAAACACAATATCATTTGATACAAAAATAATAAAATTTACTACTATGTGAATGAAAACTTTGAGGCCACGTCATGAACATATCAATACAAGTTGACTCAGACGTAAAGGCATGCTAAAAACCATAAAAATAATAACAAAAATAATGTATTATAGGCACACACAAAAAATAACTGAATACTACCATGGGTTTAGTTACAGGGACAAGGCACACACCTTGAAAACCCTAATTTTGATATATAAAAATAATAACATTTACCGGTATGTGAATGGAAACCTCAAGGGTTTCCATCCAAATACCAAGAAGTGTTGAGTCAGATGTGAATGAAAACATACAAATATGTGAATGAAAACCTTGAGACCACGCCATGAACATACCAATAAAAGTTTACTCAGATGTAAAGGCACACCAAAAATTCATTAAAATAACAATGAAAATAATGTATTATAGGGGAAAAAAATAACTGAATATTGTTGCGGGTTCAGTTATAAGGACAAGGCACAAACCTTGAAACAATGTTTCTTCCCTTTGAATTTTCAATGCTACAAGCTTTGTGAAACGTTGTAGATGGCAAAAGAGATGTAAGGATTCCATGACTATTTAGAGAGAAGAGTCTAGAAAATCCATGTCGAATTAGTGGTTAATGATGCACATGGTGGCATTTACTAGAAATATTAATGTAAATAAAGCCCATCAAACGTCATTAAATATGGTCCATCATTACATATTAATCACTCACGTATCTTTAAACATGTCCCTTCATTTTTTATTAATGACCCATCACAACTCAACCACACGACTAAGTGCACAAATTTTTAACTTAATGTAAACAATATATGTTCATTTGTATATCATTATTAATCAATTTTTTTTTAAATTAATTAGACATTAAAGTTCTAACTATTAATTACATTTAAAAATGATATATTTAAAGAAAAATAATAATATAACTTAATAAACATTTTTAAAAAAACCTTCAAAATTAATTTATTTTAACTAATAACTAATTAAATTATATAAATCTAAAACAATAAATTATAATATAATTTTTTTCTAAAATTAAACTAGGATAACCCCAAAATTAAAAGTCCGAAAGAATCCCAATCCCGTGATTTCCTTAAAAGGGGAGGGTCGTTACCTCTAAAAATTATTACGAAAAGAATAAAGTATTTATTTCAAAATGTCATTATTTACGGAAATTATTACAAAAGGAACAAAGCAACTTATTTCACAAAGCGTCATTATCCTTTTACACTTTCTTTTTGATAAATTAAATTAAATTACGTTTTTGTTAGCTACATATAATATCGCACCAAGGGAACCCCATGCTTCTCAAATTGGCTCCACCTCATAAACGCAACGATCGGCCGGCGGCGATACGGCTCTGATATTATTGCTATCGCAGAGGCATGTTTGTGTGCATCATCATTGGCAATAAAATCCGTTATTGCTAACATCAAGAAACATGGATCGCTCATTTACGTTGTTCATCAACATGGTATTGGCCCAACAAATTTTAAATTAGTGATGTGCAACTTTAAATTTGTCCTCTACTACCACAAGTTTAAGAAATCCAAACAAAATGTATTGACAGCGAGACGTCAACCTAGGATAGGCATATTTGGAATTTACGATCACCGTTGTATCTAGGCCACATCATATCAAAATGATGTGCTAGATAGATTTAAAAGTTCAATATTGGGGTACCACTTATTCATATCGACTTTCTTGATATCTTGAACTATTTGTGGCATCTTTCAACCTATTGGCAACCACTTCCATATTAGTGGCAGACCCACCACCGTGATTACCTCCTCTTTGGCAAGCTCTTTGAATCCCTAGGGAGCACTTCTCAGTCATATGCACTCCTCCCCTTCCATCAACATTTTCACCTTCCTTTCTATTTCATCCCCTACTATGTCTTTATTTTCATCCTCCCTGCTCCTCAACCTCAAACCAATCTTCCATTTGTCCATCACCAGTGTGTAATTGATGAATTGATCTACCGTCAAAAGAAATCCCTACATCAAAACACTCGATAAAAATCTCTCCATAACAACAATCCATGCACATTGACTCAAAAACCCTCCCACCGATGAATGTGAAAGAAGCTATACCTGCAAGGAAACCCATAGGAATTGAATTTTTTTTACGTAATATGTCTATGTGGAACTATGGTTTTAGTATTCTAATTAGAGAAATGATGTCATGGTGGACTTTTTTTTTTTTTTGCATGAATCCAATTTTATTTTATTTTTTGTTTTGGGTCTCACATATATTGTTGAATTGAATGCCTCAAAGAAATTTATAAAACTCTTTCAGTGGTTAAATGACATAATGGTCGGTCTAGGCCCTGTTAATTCCACTGCACAACGAAGGCCCTATTTGTGATTCGTGCAAGTGAGGAGGTTGAATACTCATCAGTCATGCACTCTTCTTTGGCCACCTCCTCCTTAAGGATGGAAATTTCTTTTTCTTACCCCTCCGGAATTTTTGTAAGTAGAAAAAATGTCACCATGACATTTTCCATACTTTAACTAATGTATTCAGTGATTCTAATTCTTACAAGCATAGATTTTGATATCGAAATATTAAACTTATAAAATGTAATAAGATAATTATATATCATATTATATAATATAGTATATAAATATATATTATATTAAAATTTAAGTTAAAATTCAATATTAAAATATTAATATATTTAATATAATATAATTTAATAATATAATAAAATGTACCAAACAATAAAATATAATATAATTACAAAATTGAAATATAAAATTAATTAATTGTATATATAATATAATAATAATAAAAAAGTATAATATTATATTAGATATAATATATATTACAAAAATATTTTATATATAATATTATAAATATATATTAACTATTATAATTAAATAAAATAATAATATATTAATTATTAAAAAATAATAGTTAAATATCATAAAACATAAACCTCAATAAGAAATTATAAATGACCTAATATATTAAATATTCAACGACTTATTCTTGTTTAAGATCGAACCCACCTATTATTTTACTGAATAAGTTTAGACCCACTTCGTTGTAGATGCAAGAGGGGCCTTCATCGATTGTGTACACAGAGGAGTGTGAGAAGACCATTGTTAATGGTGCGTGCAGAGGACAGCGGTCAATGAGCATCTTCTTCCTATATAGAGTCTACTTGCAGCAGGGGGCGACCATGAAGCAGCGGCAACAACAACACAAGCTAAAGAAACAATAGGCACCCGAACAAGTTTGGGGATCAAACACACCTGGGATTCATTATTATTAATATTAAATCGGTTCACCTATGGATCCACTATGCGGCCCAAAATATTAAATTCAAATTATAATAAACATTGTCTATGCTTAACACCCCACATCCTCCTTGCGGCTCTACGATCGCATTTTTGTCCATATGTTTAAACCATGTTGATAGGTAGAAACAATATATACTTTTGTCTTTGTCTCTTGTGAGATTAATCCTGGGGTGAAACCCCACTGTATAGCCTCTGGCTAATAATATACTCGCAATTGCTTCGAAGGTGTAAGAAAAGTCAGAGGAATTATTTTTTTTACGATTATATGTAATAGGGGTTTTCTTTTCATTTATAGAATATATTATATTGTGATAGACCATCTTTATCATTTACTACACCAACAACATTCTATTATTAATATACAAGAAATCATCCACACTACACAAATTCAAATAATATTAATCAATTTTAAACTCAAATATGCAGGGATTAATACATTCTCACATCTTAGAAATTCTCACATCATATTGTGCTTGCCAAGTGTTTTCTTTTCTTTTGTGAGGTATATTCCTCTTTTAACCAAAATTTAACCCACCACATTTCCTTTTATTTGGGAGTAATTGTCAAGTGAGGGTTCGCTAAAATTAAGGCATTAGTTGTCCACTGCAGGACTTTGAATTCTCCTATAAACAAATATTCATTGTGGTCCACTCAAGTACCATAATTCTACATAGTTGATATAATATAAGAAGAAGACATTAAAATATTCTAATTTATATTTATATTTATATATTATTATTATTTACAATGTTTAATTTATTATTATATTTAATATTTATTTAATACAAAATATTTTTGTAATATATATTATATCTAATATAATATTATAATTTTTTAATAATTATTATATTATATTATATATACAATTAGTTAATTTTATATTACACTTTTGTAATTACATATATAGGGATTATACCTTTTTTTATATTATATTTTATTATATTAGATATGTTGAAATTTTAATATTGAATTTTAACCTATGTTTTAGTATGATATATTATATATTGATATACTATATTATATATTAAGATATATAATTATCTTATTATATTTTATTATATTAGATATTTTAATATTGATGTTTAATCTATAATTTAATATTATATTTTAATATTATGTTATAATTAAGATATATTATTTTATATGTATATATATTTTTAATACTTTTTGAATTATATAATATATTATATTAATCTATAATATATAATATTAGATTATAATATTATTATTAATTAATATTATACTATACTATTATATATATATATATATATATATATACATATATATATATATATACATATATATATATATATATATATACATATATATATATATATATATACATATATATATACATACATATATATATATATACATATATATATATATATACATACATATATATACATATATATATATATATATATATACATACATATATATGTATATATATGTATATATATATATGTATATATATATATATGTATATATATGTATATATATAATTGGTGGTAAAGATTTTATGGGTCCCTGCCTTTATAACATAAGATATCTAAAAAGAACAAAATACTGGTTTGGCTTAACATTTGATTATGTTAAGGCATAATGACCGAACCAAAAAACCAAATAAGTTCATATATCAATCTATCCAACAGTCACTATCCAACAAAATACTATCCAAAAGTCACTATTAAAACCCTTCATACTATCCAACAATCACTATTAAAACTACTTATTACAACATATAGTCCTGAAATTAACCAAAAAGACCAAACAAATAACATTCATTTCAGAATTACTAATTCTATCATTCGCCCATTACATGGCAGGAATTCAATCGATGTGCATGGATTAACAGACATTTTGAAATTGGCTATGTGAACTTCTTGTTTCTTTACTTCAGAAACTACTCCAACCGACACTACCACCTTCTTAGGCTTTGATTTAATAGCTTCCTGCGGATTAGAGAAGACTAGATGTCTCTAAAAGCTACCCTGGTCCTTCAATAACTAAAATTTACCTTTCCACCATGAGGGAGCCTTAAATACCCCCCTCAAAACTCCCTTTGCCAATCATTTGATTGCCTCGATGCATTTTGGCTTCCTTCTGAGCGTCCGCCATTCTTCCAAACCCAAAATAGGCTAAAGCAAATCTTGTACTTTGGGCATACAAATACCCCTGATCCCTACCACTTTTTACTTATCTATGCAGGCCTCATCCACTTCTTGAGCAAAATTCACTAACACTAGAAACATTGATTCCAAAGCACAAAAAAGAGATAAAGGAATAAAACCCAAATTATCCCCACCAGGGAAAGGGAGATGGAGGGTTTCAATCTCTAACAGTAGACCCTGCCTATATTCCATCCATACAAAAAATTCCACCAACCTTTGGACCTGCTCTATATCTGACATTACCAAACAAAGATTGCTTACAAATTGAGAAGCCAAGTTAGAATTAACTCTTACCTGTTTACATGTAGCCAAAGTTTCTGTCCCCAAAATGAGCTCTATAGCTTCCACCACCTCCATCATAGGAATCCAAAAAATGTTGAAAAGATATGTCTAAGACACCAAACCTATAAACCTTGTTTCTCTATTCTTATCTCTACTAAAAATCATTGGCCACCACCTAGATCTATATAGAATTGTTCCATCTCTCTGATTCATCATGCAAAAATGGCCCCCAAGCCAATTGTCATATCCCTAATGAAAATATCCACACGATCATTGTGCTCACAAACCAATCCCAAATAATAAATGTGCATGCATAAAAACTTAGGGTGGCCATAATGATATATCAAGGCATGTCCTTTCACTTGAAAGTCAAGAAATCCTCCATCATCAAAGCCCAAATAGAAACAAGCTTGCAAACACGTCAACAAATAAACAAGGAAATCACCTTTTCATTAGAAAAATAAGGATACATTTTATTTTTATTAAAAAATAAAAATAAAAACACAAATCAGCTCCTATAAAGTTCATAGATTAATTTAATCGAAGTATCTGCAGTCTTCCCAACTAGATCTAACATTATCCATTCTTACATCCACAAGTTGATCAATTGCTACATTAGCAAGATAGTCTGCAACTTTATTGCTTTCCAAAAGCAATGTGAACAGGACCATTCTTCAAAATTTTCCTATTTAGGCCAAATACTATCTAAAATATTAGCTATTTTCTTGGATTTAACCCTTTGATTTTTTAGAGCTTGAATTACAGCCTAAGAATCACCTTCAATCTCCAGAAAGGAGATACCACACTCTAAGGCCATCTCCACTCTGGCTGCCAAAGCCTGGGCCTCAGCTTCATTATTAGTCCCATATGGAAGTTTTAGATATAAGGCTCTAATTAGAGAACCACTACAATCCTTTATCACACAACCTACACCCAAAGCCCTTGGATTTCCTCTGCAAACCCCATCAAAGTTCAGTGTAAACTAGCCAAGTTTAGGTGGGTTCTAAACTTCCTCTTTTTTACTTTTCTTTCCATTCTTATTTACCATTGACCTCACTTAAAACCCTTGACCGTTAGCCCCATCTCACCTTTTGTGCACACAGCAACAAGCAACAATTTAATCATATATTTATGGTGAAGGTGATAATATAAAATGAAATTTTGTATTCCTTCATTTGATGTCATAATGTTCTATGCATGGAGGAGACGTTTTGTTTCACAAAGAGTTTGGGCAATAGAAAAGTGTTGGGGAAAGGTAATAAAAAGCATGCAAGTGGTGAAATATTTCAAGGTGCATTGGGTGGTGATGGTGAGGGGAAATCATAGGATATTTCATGTGATATCGTGCACCACAAAATCCATATCATACACCAGATTTGGATTTATGGTAGTTGTTAGATTTACGTGACTTGCACACATTGCAAAGGGGTATGTAACTTGCAAGATGGTAACTTATTTAATTAGTTATTTTCTATTGTTAAGGGGATGAGGACATCATGAGCGCTAATTTGATTGTGATAGGGATCCATGTCAGATGAGTGGCTTGAATATGCATTACAATACTATTTATGTGGGGACAACATATTGAAGTACTAGAGTTTCTCTTGTAACTTATGTTCATCCATGTTATGAACATATTGACATGTGGAGCATTTAAATAATGCTTAAAAACATACAAAAACACCAAACTTGAATCTCTGGAAAAAAAGGGCAAGGTGATAAAGAACATGCAAGTGTTGAAAGATTTCAACATTCTCTAGGTGGTGTTGGTGAGTGGCAATGAAATATTTCAAGTGTTGCTCTAAAATATGAATGAAAACACCACCAAATTATTAGTTCATTAGTGACTCGGTTGCTTGTTATGTTGTATCACTTACGAATTTATTTTTCAGAATATATGTTAAATAATAATAATAATTATAATAATATTATAATATAATATTATATGACAACATTAATATAATATATAACATACAAGATATAATTTTGTATTTAGGTAAAATGTGGTTTGTACAACATAAGGATGTAAATTGATAGTCATACCTCACTTGAAACCCATAACCACTGCCCCCATCTCACCTTTTGTGCAGACAATGATAAGCAATAATAATTGTATATTTACCACATGCAGGTGATGGTACAAAATGAGATTGTTTTTTCCTTCATACAACGTTTTATTTCCCGAAGAGCTTGAGCAATAACAGAGTGGTGGGGAAGGGATATGCAATACAAAACATGCACGTGGTGAAAGATTTCAATGTGACTTGGGTGGTGATGGTGAGGGGAATTGATAGGGTATTTCATGTTATATTGAACATCTTAGAACCTATATCATACATCAGGCCTAAATTTAGGTTCGTTTTTGGATTTACATGACTTTCACACATTATAAAGGAGTATGTAACTTGTAAGGTGGAAACATCTTTGATTGGTCATTTTCAATTGTTAAGGGTGGATGAGGATATTATGAGCGTTGATTTGATTGTAATAGGGCTCCATGTCTGATGAGTGGCTCGAATCCACATTAAAATATTATTCATGTGTGGACAAGACATTGAGATACCATAGTCTATCTTGTAACCTATGTTCATCTATATTACAAATATATTAACATCTAGAGCAATTAAATTAGGATTACATCCAAAAACACCAAACTCTGACCCATAAAAGAAAGGCCAAGGTGATAAAGAACATGCAAGTGGTGACATATTTTAACATGTGTTGGGAGGTGATGGTCATTGACAATGAAAGTGTATTTCAGGGGATACCATCTTTGATTTGTCATTTTATATTGTTGAGGGTGGACAAAGATGTCATGAGAGCTGATTTGATTACAACAAGATTCCACATTTGATGTGTTGTTCGAATCAATGATACAATATTTTTAATGTGGGGAGAAGACATTAGGGTCTTAGAGTCTATCTTGTTGCTTCCGTTCATTCATGTTTCCAATAAATTGACCCCTGAAATTAAAAAATTAAATCCCTTCTAGTGTTATTGCCAATATTACTACTCCTCAACTACTTCACACTCATAACCACTTAATAAAAATAAATAAAGGATAAATACATATCCCTCCTGGCATTCCTTGCACCATCAAGGGAAATATTGGTTGATTTACTAGGTGATGTGAAGGTAACGGTATCATGGCTAGGTATAAATTTAAATTTTGTAGATAGGTGTTGGGTAGGAATAAAGGTAAAAATTATTTTTGTGCATTTGATAGAATAATAAAAAATAAAGGAAGAAAGATGGTTGTATTATTTGATGTTTTTAAATTTGGCTTGTTTATGTATTTTTAAATGGGATATTTTTTCAATATCAAAATTAAAAAAATTAATGGTAAATTTAGGTTGGTGGAGAATTTTGGTAAGTAAAAAAATTATTAAGGTTTGACATAAGTGTAAGTAAAAATTTTAAATTAGAATAACAACTTATTAATTTTGAGTTGGTAACAAAAATTTGAGCTGGGAAATTTTATAATAATATTTTTAAAAATATTTTTTTATTAGATGGAGTAAATAATTTTTTACCAGAGATATGAACCGGTGTTGGAACACCAAAAGGGGGCCCAATCCTTGATAACACTAAGATGTGAAAACGATAAAAAAATGAGAAACCACTAAAGATGACAAAAATCCAACCATAATGGGACCATGACATAGGCAAGGGAAGGCAAAGTGGAACAAAAACAGGTAGCCAAACCTCTTCTTATAATCAGTGACAAACCCAAAAGAGAATACAATGTCTTTTAGAGATACTTTAACGAATTTGACATACAGAGGATAAAAAAGCCAACACAAAATTAGAAGCCAACGAAAAGGAAAACTGACTAAAGCAAAGCAAGCCTCAACCACATGTTAGGCCCTGTATTCTCTTGCACCTTGAAATAAGGTCTTTCACTGTCTATTGGGATCCCTCTCTCACCAAAACTTCCACCTCTTAAAATGTTATTATGAAATATTGTACTTGTTTACTAACCATTGAATAATTTTTTAAAAAAAAATTTAGATTTATTAAATGACAAATTTTTAAAAAAGAATATGATTATCTTCTAATTCTTGAAATTATTTAAAAAATAAATTAAAAAAATTGAAGATTTTAATTATGACATCAATTTTCTATAATATAACATATAAGAGTTATCTTCTAATTCCTTGATTAAAACTCACTTTTTTAAATTTTTAATGTGTTTATTTTTTTTTACCATATTATCTTCAAACTTATTAATTCTTATAATTTCTTTAAAATAAAAATAAATAATAAAATTAACTTATTTGATTTGAAGCCATCCAAAACTATTACAAACAAGCTCCAGGAACGGTCTTCTATTTAATTATTATAATTTTTTTTTTTTTTTTTAAATGATATATATATTTTTCAAATCCAACATTAATAATTTATAATGATGTAATCCATATTATCATAAATTTTTTATTGATTTTTCTTTTTCTTTTTATATATTTGAAAGTGATATTCCTTACTCAAATTTATTTAAACTAAAATTTAAAATCTATATATATTCGAAGCCGCCCCCCCAAGTCTCCTCTTTATATCCTCCTTTCCCTTCCCCTCCAGTCGGTGCGGTTTGGAAGTCTCCGCTTTATTTATATTGCAGATTCTCTTTACCACCAAAATTGTGAGATTACGCAACGAAGATGAGAAAACCGAGGCAGCTCTGCCACATCAAATTTTGAGACGGTTAACGTTTGGGTTGTACACCTGTATTTACTTCATTAATTCAAAATCAGTAACTACCTTTCTTATACATTTTTCTGCTCTGCTTTTACCTCAATAATTGACCGTCGTCTTAAAAAATATATCAATTACAGCAGCCCAGCAATCTGTCAGTGTGCTTCCAGGCCCTCAACATCTCACAGAATGCCTAATTTCTCTGGGTAGAGATTTTTGGGACTTTTGATTGCGGAGTTCACCACTGCACTGCACTGCACTGTAGTCGTCCTCTGGAAGAGCATAAAAGGTAAATCACCACAAGAATTTTGACATTGGAGCGGCTAAGAAAAGAGAGAATGGTGAACGGTGTTGTACAAGTGAAATTGTTGGAGAAAATTGTGAGATTACGTAACCCAACGCAACGAAGATGAGAAAGCCGAGTCATCTCTGCCGCATCAAATTTTGAGACGGTTAACGTTTCAATTGTTCCCCTGTATTTACCTGGATTAATACAAAATAAGTTAACTACCTTTGTTATACATTTTCCTGCTCTCGTCTGCCTTTACACCAAAAATTTACTTAATTGACCGTAGTCCCTTTTTTTCAAAATGATTTAGAGGTTAATATTTTTGACGAAAGGTACGATTATTTCTTAAATTTTATATCGCAAAACCTTACATAGTCCCAATCAAAACTCGAGTGCTCCTTAAGTGTCATTTTAATCCCAAATCAACATTACAAATATAAATAAAATCATTAGAGTTCGAGAAGATAGAAAATCATTAAAATTTTATGAGAAAGTGTAATATTAAATAAATAAGGGTGTAAAGCGTCAAGTTTTTACGGGAAGTAGAGGTTAAGTCCGAAAAGTATTTTATAGCTTCAAATTCAAAATAAAATGTTCAATCATGACACTGTAAGCACAATACCAACTCCTAAATCTGTGGCAACCAATACCCACATTTTATTTGCAAAAAAACCCAATCATACCCACCTTTATTCTTAACATTGTTTGAAAGCTTATAAAGATCAACTATCTTTCCATCTGAGATAATGAGTAGCATAGGTTTGCCTTGTGCTTGTGGATATTCAATCCTATAGGGAGTTAACACTTGATCAAACAACTCTCTTTGCTCATCCCTATGAGGCAAATTCCTCTATGAGTCTGACTGAGGAGTAGAGTATCATGAAAACTAACCCTCAAGCCCTCATTTGTAGACGATTACCATTCAACGATTGAAAGAGGAGCAGATGCTACCATTTGAATATCAAACACTTGCTCTAAGCTTGGGCGAAAACAAAGTGGCATGCCTTTAGCACCCAGTGCTGAACTTCTCTGAAAGTTTTACTTCTATATTCAAACAAGCAACAACCAATAAATAGCATTCAAAACTGAAGCATTTTAGGAATAACTCTTATAGTTCCCTGTAATATTTAGGTGCGAGTCATCAAAGGCCGTATACATTTTTAAATGAAGTCCTAATTATTAATGCCTTCAGGGGCATATAATTACTCCATGAACCTGAAAAAGCTACTGAGCCAAAAGATCGAACATTTTTTTGGATGTGATACTAAACTTTCTCAAAATCTTACGGCATTGACCATATCATTCAAAAATGGCGAAGAAATTCAAAGGAAAAAACCCAAATGCTAAAAACCGCCTTACCAGATTTCTTCACAAGAAAATTGATTCTCTGGAAGGATTATGAATAAAACCCATTTGATTAAATTTAAGCACTATCTTCAAGCAACCAACAACTGAATAAAAGACTTTCAAAACATGGAGCGTTGCATGACCAACTCCTCTAGTTTCCTACAAGTTCAGGCACAAATCATTCAATGCCCTATAGACTCATAGGTACCAATAAGTGTTCCCCATAAATGATCAAGGTATGTTAACAAACACATGCCATCATTCAAGCAAACCAGAAGAAAACTCAAAGGTAACAATCCAAATGCCCAAAAAACATGATACCTTATAATGGAATTTTCAACTTCCCAATAAATTTAAGCCTTATCTTCAAACAACCTGTAGCTCATGAAGTGATGTACACATTCCAACTCACTGTGAGATATTTGTGGAAGTACTCAACTATAATTAGACACTCCTTCTAGTGGTTTAAATAAACGTAGCTGGCATAAATTGCCTTTTATTTAGTAATTAGAATGCTAAATGTTAGGGGCAGTTAACTGCTGTAGTAAAGATTGGATTTTATTGGTAGTATGTTTTTTCTAATGAGATTTAGGAAGGTATGATATTAAAGGGAAGATAGGAAGGGAGTCGTTGTTTTAGAGGAATGAAATTCTGAGTGTTTAAAAGAAAGAACTAGACCTCTATTCTTGTACATCAACCTTGGTCTTCTCATGATTGAGCTTGTGAATGGAGAAAAAGAACACTTATTACTAACTACACATTGATAAATTTTATGAAGTAAAAAAATTTTAAAAATGTAAAAATATAACTAGGACTAGTGCCCAATACATGTTGTACCAGGATTGCCCCCCTGGGGTAAAGGATCTAGCAACAAAGGTCCTTTTTTAGTTGGGTTAGTAGTTTAATATATTTAAGATAGTAATTGCAGTTTAGTTTCTTGATTGTGTCCCTCTGCCATAAATTTTAGGGGACTCTGTACTAAATGAGTCTCGGTTGTTCATTTGGGTGTGAGCATTCATTGTTGTCACTCCTTCCAATAATGGTCTGTATGCAATTGTAAATAACTCTCCCAAGGGCACATGCTCAAATAGAACCCACATTTTTACACACACACACACACACTTGTAATTCCAAATTAAAAAAACCAAATAATAATTAAAAAATCTATCCCAAAGTTTTTCCATTTATTTCAATATAGTTTTGAATATGGGGGGTTGCAACACATTTACTTGATTTGTCAAAGAGATTTTGAACATTAACAGCTTTCACAACTCACATTTGTCTCATAATTCCATTGCATCATGTACCTTGACTTTACAATTAGGTCAATATGACAAAAATAAACACAAATGCAGTGAATATTTTTCATCATATTTGCGATATTTATTTAGATAGTTTTTGTGTGTTTTTTATAAAATACACCTGACATTACACGATGCTACAAATACTTGCTTTAGGTCATTTTTTAAGTTATATATTGTATCAGAAGCTTTATGACATAATATAGTTTATTAATATCAAATGAAGAAAGCATGAAGTAAAGTTGGTGACTAGTACTCACTGAACCAATTCATCATTTGGAGGTGAAATCATGTAAGATGGTGTAGGCTGCCCACCCAATTGACCCAACAAAGCTAACCTCTACACTATAATGACAAAGCATTGAGTTTAGAATATGAAACATTTAATTTAAAAAGGGTGTTTACAAATCAAGAAAAGTTTGAAAGTTGCAAAAAACATCCATGATGAGAAAAACAGGGATTAGGGTTTATCTTTTTTTTGGAAGAACAAGAACATGTGGAGACTAGAGACTGGAATATAATGTTAATTAACCTGACCAAAACCTGATTTTCTAATTAGGATTCAAAAGTAGACCCTATTGTTTGTCTAATGTGGAAAAAAAATAATCAACAACTAAGGATGAAGTTTATAATTTGATCAATGTGGAATACAAAAGTGAGTTTTTATGATTAATGATCACCAATCATGATCTAGATTTAGAGGAAGACTACCAATAGTTGGACAATGGCTAGGGAAAGTAACTTTGAATCTAAAATGCCAAATGATAATTATGCAAAAGAAAGGTGGTCTTAAGAGCATTCCCTTTGGGCTACAATGGTCTCATAGTCTCCCCCTAGCCAATACAACATAGACATTTCAATTCATACACAAACATGAATAAGATTTCCACATGCCTATGTTACCTTAAAATATGAATGGAAGTAAAAATTAAGATATACAAGTGTAGGGAATTAGCTAAATACATAAAGACTTGTTATTAGAACTTTCAGAAGACATGCGCATTTGAAAGAGGCTCTCCCTCAAATCTTTAAAAGAAAGTCCACCTATATTGGACTCAGACTCCTTCTCTTCCATCTCACATAAATTTTGTAGCCTATCATTGAGCTCGATGAGAGAAAATTGCTTCTCACCCTAAGGACAGATTTTCCTTAGTTTGGCACCTGATTCATCATAGCTGTACATTTTCAAAAACTATGTTTTGGGAGGGCAAGGAGGAGGAATATGCCTTGCAAAAGGGAGTAGGGAATCAAAGAGATTTTGAGAAGAGGGTCTCAGTCTTTGCACTGGATGTAATCTCAGGCTCTCTCCAAATGCCTTGAGAGAAAATGATCCCATCAAGTCATGACCATTCGATTTATTAGGGGCACTGGAATGGAGCTAGTGAAAGCTATCAAGGAGTCAGTTTAGAATGAAGTGGATCCAGTATGTGAAAAAAATTTCACCGTGGATTTGAGAATGTACCATCTGTCAGCGCTCTTCCCTAGATAGTGCTAGTTTTGATAGAGTGACAACATAAAATTTACTTAAAAGATGGTTCTGACACCCTAAGTTAGCAGTCCAAAATAATAGCTTGGCTCGAATCATGTGAGTCCTTCCATAACATGCAAAGGAAACTCACCAATCAATGCACAACATAAATAATATTAAATTCTAGAGTTTAAAAATCTTGCATCTTAACTTTATAAAAGTTTAGCATATTTCTGTGCACAAAAAATGGAAGCATTTGATTAGTTAAAATAACAAACAATAATAAGCGGTTAATGTTCTATGAAAGTTAATAGTCCCTCCCTTTGAGACTAATAATTTGGTTAATTAGTTTTGAAGGGATATAATAGTTTTCATTTTGTTTTAATATTTGATTAAATCATCTATTGTTTAGTCAATGAAATTGTATTATTTTATATATATATATATATATATATATATATATATATATATAATATATATATATATATATATAAAATAAATAACTATTTTTCAAAAAAATAATCAAAACAAACATTTAAATTATATATATATAATTTAAATGTTTGTTTTGATTATTTTTTTGAAAAATATTTATTTATTTAATTTATTATTGGTATAAAATTTTAAGATATTTTTATGGGTTTTATGTTTTTTGAAAAAGAAAGGTTAGAGTATTTATATGTGAGTTGGTTGTTAATACATATAGCCTACAACCGGCTCAAGTCACATTCAGTTCATGAGTAAATTCATAGAGTTGGGGCCTAAAAAGTGGATACATTTTATTTTCAAATTAATTTCAATGTTTCCACGTACATAGTTTAAAAAAAATATGTATGTGGTCTTGGTACATAGGCTCAATAATTATCGATCCAAGACCACATACGTAGTTTTAGTCTTTAAACCCATGTAAACTATATTGTTGTTATAAAAGTGCATACATGAAATAGTTTACTATTACATTGGAATACATTATGTATAAATAAAATAAACATTCAAGTATAAGTTATATTTTATTTATATACTTTTAGGATGTTTGAGAGTGGTTTCAGACCTCTAGGAGCTATAATGCAAATTCTAGGTTTTGGAGGATCCTATCATATTTTAGACTTAGTCAAATTCTAAGGTTTTAGGGTTTTAGACTTAGCCATATTTAAGGGTTTCAAGATTTTAAGGAGACATCATAGGGGATATGAAGGTTTCATGAAGGGATGTAGGTATGATAGAGTAGTATGAGATCATCTCTCATAAAATGCCGCAAGTTGATCCTACCCCATTCCCTTTGCACTCCATAAGCTATACACTCTTAGAGAAATGCATCAATGAGCCCTTAATGTAATCAAGGACCATCTAATGAACAAAATCACACAACATGATTTACAATTTTGGGATACATTTCTAACAACAATCCCACAAAGAAAACACACACCTCACTTCTTTCATTCATGGATCATGGATATTTCTGCTAGATTTTGATAAATTTGAGCATTTTTTACTTTGTTATTTATTTTGGGTTAATCGACCACCCATGTCGATTAATATCTAGGTAAAAAATACTTGCCATTATGATTAGACCCTAAACCCTATATCTTAAATTTGATGCCCTAAACCTTAAACCCTAAATCATAAATCATATACTTAAACGAATCAATTTAGCCCAAATTAACATCTTTTAGAGTAAGAATTAGGTTTACAAGGCTCAATCTAGGCCAAATCACATCACTCATTACCTCAATTGACTAATTTGCTCAATCTATGATGACATTAGGGCTAATTGAGCCCAAAATCACATTATGTAGTCACAAATAGATTTAACAAGTTCAAATTGGCCCCAATTGCCTTCATGATTTAACCTTATATCTTAAAACCTAAACCTTATACCCTATACCGTAAGTGTTAAACATTAAAACCTAAATAGTAAATCAATTGATTTATCGCTAATTAACATCCTTTAGAGTAATAATTATTTTCATAGGGTTCAATTTGGCCCAAATCGCATCACTTATTACCCTAATTGACTAATTGGCTTAACCTGTGATGACATTGGGGCTAATTATGCCCAAAATCAAATTTTATAGTCACAAGTAGGTTTAACGAGTTAAAACTGGCCCTAATTGCCTCTGCAATTAGACTCTATACCCTAAACCCTAAACCATATACCTTAAACAATAAGCCCTAAATTGAAAACTCTTTAAACCCTAAGCCAATTGTTTTTACCCTAATTAACATGATTTCACTAAGAAGTAAATTCACAAGGCTCAATTTGGTCCAAATTACATCACTTATTTCCTTAATTGACTAATTGGCTCAATCTATGATGACATCAGGGCTAATTGGGCCCAAAATCATGTTCTATAGTCACAAATAGGTTGAATAAACTCAAATTATCCCTAATTACCACTAGTAGAATTTGGCAAATAAATGACTACGTGACTAAAACTTTTCTTCATGACAACTAAAATGACTAAATTCTACTAATTTTTTTCAACACAACTATTAATGACTAATTTGATCATCGGGTAAAAAACACAACTAAATAATTAGTCACACAAATAAAAATGACTAAATAATTAGTCACACAAATAAAATTAGACAATATGATATCAAAGTGGGTAATTAGAAAAATATTTTGAATTGGGAAATTATTGGTGGAAGTGGGTTGTATTGCACGTGCAAGGTTAATAATGAATCGGGAAATTGTTGATGGGAGTGGGGAGTATAGTAGAGTGCAAAATTCGATAGAGGTAATTTGATGGGGGAGTGGGGAGTACAATTAGCATTATTTTTGCAATGTACCTTTACAAACAAAAAGATGGTTTGTTAATTATTAATGGAGCTAAAGCCGACCAAAGAGGGTTTGTGTGCTAATTTTATGGCATGAGGTTGTTGGAAATATTGTGATTGATGTCAAAGGTTTAGTATTATTGGTGATAAAGGCCCCATTGCATTTAATTTTGTTTGTAATAAATATATCTTGGCTAATATGAGTTAATATTTATTTAATATTAATGAATATATTTTTGGTTGCATATGAGATAAAAGAAGGGCTCATGAATAAGTCGAAGAGCCAAAGGATGGGACGCATTTTCCCATGAAGAGTCATCTTGGGGAATACCAAGTGAAGACAAAAGAGTAAGGGCAAATTTCTCATGAAGGGACACTTTGAGGAATACGAAAAGTCACCAAAGATAAGGACAAAAGTGGGAAGGACATTTTTGATCATGAAGGGTCACCACATGACTTTTCAAAGGCTTGAATATGAAGGGTCATCCAAGTTTGGTGCCATTTTCCATGAGGATTGAAGGGTCACAAAGGGGGAAGGCCAAAGGTCATTTGGAAAGCTATAAATAAAGGCTTGAGTAGCCATTTGTAATGTGGAAGTGAAAGGTTGATTTGATATTGTAATATCTAGCTTAGAAGAGCAATTGTGAGAGATGAATATGATTTGTATTTGTTATATCTAGCTTAGAAGAGCAAAGGTGAGAGAGAGGAAGGAGATGTTGTATTGATCTATCATTTGTTGAGATAGCAACATTGAGAGATAGGTGTGTGGTATACACAAAGGGGTCGGTGCTCCTATGGGTTGGTGCTCACGAATAGGTGCTGGGTTGGTGCTCGGCAAAGGGGTTTGAAGCTCCTGTGGGTTGGTGCTCACGAATTGTAGCTGAGGTTGGTACTCAGCAAAGGGGTATGGTGTTCTCGTGGGTTTGTTCTCACGAATATATTTGAGATTTATTCCCTGTGGTTTTTCCCACATTGGGTTTCCACGTTATATCTGGTGTCTCTCTCTATCTTGTGTGATGTTTATTGTTTGAGTTTTATTGCATATCTTGAATGTTTGATTAAGTGGAATTTGGTTAAGGGAAATATTTATAAGATATATGATATACTGATTCACCCCCCCTTCTCAGTATACCGTGCTTAACATATGTGTTTTGGGTTTTAGCATATAAGTATAGTAGCTACTTGTATGGGTGATAAAGCTTATTTGGAGAAGACTTGGAGACTTCTGAAAAAGCAGGCAAGGAATTCTGATTTTGCTGTAACAAATTTGAAGTTGACAAGGCCCTCTGCAATGAAGTCAAATTTGGGGATGCCCTCTACAGTGAAATTAGAGGTAATTTGAAACCCTCGTTATATTAAACACAAAATCTATAGCTTTCTGATTGGCAATTGTATCTAGCTAGGAGAACAAAATCGGTGTATTATAAGAGATGAGTTACATAAACAGGAGGGTATCTTGTCATAAGACATTCACTAACATGTAAAAATTAGGAGTTCTTGAGATTTTGAAATAATTGGATGCTTTTATTCATTGTATAATCAATACAATGTAGTCACCATATCTTGAAGTTGTCAATTTGTGTTCCATGTTATCATGCATGGGTATGGTATTAATTTCTAATTTTGTAACCAATTCACCAACCTAATCCTTGAGGGTCCTTTTCATAAGTCTTCATGGCATAGGTAGTGCATGTACATCATAATTATTATGTTATTGGTATGTGTAACTTACAATAGTTACATAGGCAATTGAGTACCAGAACCATATAGGCAATTCTAATTTTAATAGATTATTTTTTCATTAGTTTCCTTATATATTTTGGAGGATATTGGAATTTAAATTGTAATATGCATCCAAATTTTAATTCCTTTGATCACTTTTCCATTAAACCATGGGCTCGTGTCCCTAGCCTTGACCTCAATGCTTGGGTAACATTGTGTGCAAGCCTAATCTATTAATTGCATGGAATCCTAGAAGATGGTCTCATATGGCATAGTGGAAAGTTATGATAGTTCATCAAATCAATGTGGTCACCAAGCTATTTTAATTTATACAATATGTTCACACATGGGGAGTATATCAATTTTCAGAACAAGTCATTTTATCTCAACATGTTAATAATTTATGCTAGTAAGTAATGCTCAAAGTTACAACAAAGAATTCATTAGCCTGTTTGTTAATGTTTGTGTATTCATTAACATTGAAAAGATTTCCATATGTTTAAATGATTGTGATTCATCAATAAAACAAACATAAATTCCATTTTCCATTGCTAAAGCATTTTTTTAATTATCATCTAGACAAGGAAAGCCCTCAATAAAACATGGATAAAAATAACATTTGTTTATTTCCAGTCATAAAAAGAACATATGATTCTGTAGAGTGATGCCTGTAAACACCTAAAATTAGTGCCATCTAGGTTATATCCTTGAGTTATGATTGCTAATTAGCCCTAACTGGGGCATAATCATCTTTAACCAATCTAGGTCCTCTTAATGATTATAACTGCCTATGGGCAAATCATTATTTTGACTTTTATTCTTGATCATAATCGCCTTTAGGCAAATCAGTATCTTTTTTATATCAATGCATGCAAGCATTTTATCATTTGGATTAATCTCAACCACGAGTCAATTCCACCTTTCTTCTTGTTTCTTTTTGAGGGACTATCCATCAACAAATGTGATGGCCAATTCCTCAAGGGGGCATCATCATAGGCTTCCTAAAAACCATTTGGAGCTTTGTTCTTCAGTCATTTTCTTCTTGGCATTTTGGCCATTTCTCATTCTTTGAGAAGACATTGCTTTGCAATGCCTTCTTGAACAGGGGCAAACTGTAGACACCTAAAACTGGCCATCATAACCTCTAATCTAGCTTTTGGCTAGTTTCCACCTAAAATGCCCAATTTGGCCTAAAAACACCAAAACACAGAAAATGATGTGAAAATGACATATTAAAGTGCCAATTTTGGCTAGGGAAATTGGCACTTGAATATGTCATTTTCACATCATTTTTTGTGTTTTAGTGTTTTTAGGCCAAATTGTGCATTTTAGGTGGAAACTAGCCAAAACCCTAATTGGAGGTTATCGACGGCCAATTTTAAGTGTCTACATTTTGCCCTTGTTTGGAAAGGCATTACAAGATAGAAGCAAAGCAATGCCTTCTCAAAGAATGAGAAATGGCTTGTATTCCAAGAAGAAGATGATGACTGAAGAACAAAGCTCCAAATGGTTTTTAGGAAGCCTATGATGATGCCCCCTTAAGGGAGTGGCCATCACATTTGTTGATGGACAGTCCCTCAAAAATAATCAAGAAGAAAGGTAGAATTAACCTATGGTTAAGATTAATCCAAATGAGAAAATGATTTTAGGCATTGACGTAAAAAAGATGCTGATTTGCCCAGAGGCAGTTATAATAATTACGAGGACTTAGATTGGCTAAAGATGATTGTGCCCCAATTAGGGCTAATTAGCAAGCATAACTTAAGGATATAACCTAGAATATAGATTAAAGATGAACGGGTGAAAAGTGATGAAATAGATGAATAGAAGAATGAGATTGATCAGTGTGAATGATTCAGTTGTACCTGCCAATGAGGAGATGCTCATCCTGATTAACAATGATACAATTAGAATGGTCATTGGGTTGATTTGATCAAGGGTGGGATGGAGGGATTTGCTAAGGCATCAAGGAGAAACTTCTGCAGCTCCATTGATTGTAGACCTTCGTGAAGCTAATTTTTGTTGTAGCATATGATGGTAGGATTCATGATAGAACACAATGAAGACTTGGCCAAAATATGCATAAGGAGTGACTCTCAATCCAATAAACACTTTAAAACAATGCACCAATGATAAAAACCATGATGGCAATGTTTGACGTATGAATATGGATAGACTCAATAATAATGCGTGCAAGGAATCACCAAATGCATATATATATAGACTGAGTCAAGGTAACAGTGCTGAAAGCAAACAAATAGGCAAGTGATCATGGTTAGTATGATGTTAGTATGGTTAGTATGGTGTTAGTTACAAAATGAAAACAAGATGAAATAAACACACTAATAGCATAAAATCTCTACGCCTAGACACTAGGGAGAGGTCAATTAACAATCATGAATGAAACACATAACTAAAATGCAAAATAAAACTCTTTTACTTTCCTTGGATGCTTCAAAATACTTGTTGTGGTGGCTTGCTTGGCTTGTTTTCATGAAGTCTTCATCAAAGGAGGCTTGGCTATCTCCTCTTCTCCTTGGCATCTTTGGCTTGTGGCTTGGCTTGGCTTGGCATCAATTTGGCATTATAACACTAGTTTATTGAAGCTTTTTGGAACTAATCCTGCATTATAATTTTGTACTAATTAAGCTTAGAAATGATGTTGTGAGGCCTCCTATTTATAGATTTTTTGATTTGATCAGAATCAACCTAAACCGTCCATCTCAATATTGAGATGTGTGGTTGAGGATTAATTAAATTTTGTAATTATCCTCATCATGACATTGGAAGAAGGGGAAATTAAGAGGCATGGAGGGAATCATGGAAGGCATTGATGAGGCATTAAGGGCATGAATCTTGATATTTGAGGCATTTATGGCCTAGGAATGTCTTTCCAAGAAATGACATCACTTGATAATACAGATATTTAATATTTATTTATAAAAAAAAGTATTCATCAAGTTTCCATGGAATTTTTTATTAGGCCTTGATTTGGGTTAATTAACTCTTAATCATGATTAAGCACCTTGTGCACAAATTACCCAAATTGATCATAATGTCTTGTTATTGGTCCAAAATTTGATTAGATTAAAATTAGAAGGTAACGTTAGATGCATTAGAACTGTATTCCCATTTAGGACATTACCAATAATAAATAATGAAGGCACAAGTCTTGTGTAAATGAGTTGATAGGAAAGAGCAGTCCAAAGCATGCAGGGGCAAATTTGGCATTTTGACTCGAAATAGACTAATCAAATTTTTCTGGCCTATAAATTACATTGCCCCATTTAGGGATACCCTAGCCAAAATTGGCACTTGAATATGTCATTTTCACATCATTTTCTATGTTTTAGTGTTTTTCGGCATTGTGTGTTTTAGGTGGAAACTAGCCAAATTCCTGATTGGAGGTTATCGGCAGCTAGTTTTAGGTGTCTACAATTTTCCCCTATTTGGGAAGGCATTGCAAGATATAAGCAAAGCAATGTCTTCTCACAGAATGAGAAATGGTTTGTATGCTAAGAAGAAGATGATGAATGAAGAACAAAGCTCCAAATGGTTTTTAGGAAGCCTATGATGATGCCTTCTCAAGGGAGTGGCCATCACATTTGTTGATAGACGGTCCCTCAAAAAGAAACAAGAAGAAAGGTGGAATTAACCCATGGTTGAGATTAATCCAAATGAGAAAATGCTTGTAGGCATTGGTGTAGAAAGGATGCTAATTTGCCCAAAGGCGGTTATAATCAAGAATAAAAATCAAAATAATGATTTTCCCATAGGCGATTATAATCATTAAGAGGACTTAGATTGGCTAAAGATGATTTTGCCCCAATTAGGGATGATTAGCAAGCATAACTCAAGGATATAACCTATAATATAGATTAAAGATGAGTGGGTGCAAAGTGATGAAATAGATGAATAGAAGAATGAGATTGATCAGTGTGAATGATTCAGTTGTACCTACCAATGAGGAGATGCTCATCCTGATTAACAATGATACAACTAGAATGGTCATTGGTTTGATTTGATCAAGGGTGGGATGGAAGGATTTGCCAAGGCACCAAGGAGAAATTTTTGTAGCTCCATTGATTGTAGACCTTCGTGAAGCTAATTTTTGTTGTATCATGTGATGGTAGGCTTCATGATAGAACACCATGAAGACTTGGCCAAAATATGCTTAAGGACTTACTCTCAATCCAATAAACACTTGAAAATAATGCACCAATGATAAAAACCATGATGGCAATGTTTGACATATGAATATGGATAGACTCAATAATAATGTGTGCAAGGAATCACCCAATGATTACATATATAGCCTGAGTCAAGGCAACAGTACTAAAAGCAAACAACTAGTCAAGCAAATAGATAAAAAAAAAAAAAAAAAAAAAAAAAAAAAAAAAAAAAAACAAACAAACAAACAACCTCAAATAAACATAAAGCTTGAAAGCAAAAGAAAGCATCCTAACAATGATAATGACCTGGTAAGGTAGATCAAGGATAACTGACTAGGCTTAGATAGGATAAATATTTTTGGATTTTTGAAATATTATGAATGTTTTTGGAATTTTGATGTATCTTAACTCATTAGAGAATGACAAGATACCTACTCGCAAAATGGTGAGAGCGTTTGGCTTAGGTTGCTCATAAAATAGTGAGAGCATATGGGAAGGGGGACTGAGGTGACCTCAAAATGAATTGAGCATGACCCACATAGTCCTAAAATAACCTCAAGTCACAGTAACTCCATCCACACGAAAGGTGAATAAAAACCAACTAGGTCCCAACAAGTTCTCAAATCTGGCAAATGGCCATTCAAATGAAAATAGTAATGGCAAGGTGATGTGGCAATGCATGATAAACAAGTGTTGCCCCTTATTTTACCATGGGTGGTTATAACTAAGATATAATGACATAGGTCAATGATACTAATTTGCCCATATGCAGTTATAATTAGTAGCAAGATTGGTGAAATACTGATTTGCCCATAGGTAGTTATAATCAAGCTCACATAAATAAACATGGATATAGGATGAAAGATATCTTGCTAGATCAAATATCATACTAATTTCATAGAATGTCATTGTAAATATGGATTGGATTGATTGTCAAAAATTGATTGGAATCCTCTCACAAAAGATGCAGGAAGAACCAAATGAACCAAGATCATAACAGGATTGGGTAGGATGACTAAAAATAGGCTTTGGTCTAGATAGGAATGGAATGATAGGATGGTATGGTCTTGCTAAGGATAATGATGGTCTAGATAGATTGGATAAAATGATAAGAGGGTTTCCCCCAAGTGTTGGGGTGATTGGCCAGATACGTGACAATGGCAAAAGGATATGTAACAATGGCAATGGCATGGCAATGTGAAACGGTATGGTACATGTTTTTAGCTTGGGTGTGATTTTTGATTCTATTATTATTGTTGATGGGGAGATGCACATCCTAATCAACAAATGATACAAACAAAATACTTGATCATGTTAATTGCTTTCCCATACCTCATCTAAATAACTGCTCTATCAAGAATGGCCTACAAATTTGGTTGACAAGAATGCCTTTGTGATCTTCCTTGGTCATTGATTCTAATTCTTTCAGGCATCACGACAAGGTATCTTTATAGCCTCTACAAAGGAAAGTGTAACCATGGATGGTAAAAAAGGACAAATAATAGATGGTAGGTTTGATTGTGAAATGGAATGGTAGGTGATAATGGAATTTGGAATGGTAGGGAAACAAATAAATATCAAGACTTTTAGTTACACATAATGTTGCTAATGCCAGATTCAACGTAACTTTGGTTGTGATGGGGATAAAGACTTGTTCTCTTGATAGGGCCACTATATTTTGTTGTTATTTGATCTTCAAATAGCTACCATCTGATTAGGCTGTAGATTGGAAGCTTTATTGATTTGATCTTTGATTTTGTCTTCATCAAGCAGTGAAGAACTTTTGTTCTCAACTATTGGTGCCTCAAAAAGGTTTTCACCAATGAAGTTGTCTTGGTTGTCTTGTAGTGCCTCCGAGAAGGTTTCACTAATGAACATTGGCTTTTGACTTTGATTTTCTTCTGGCACTTCTAAAAATGTTTCACTAGAAGATGCTGAGTTTTGACTTTGATTGGCCCTTAGAACCTCCGAAAAGGTTTCACTAGGAGAGTGTTCTTCTGTTACATGAATGTTGTCTTGGCCTCCTTTTTCTTCTTCAACTGATATGTCACCATGGATGTAGTTCAATAAAGTGTGATTCTCTCCATCCCAAACAACATCTATGGGAGATGGAATGTCAATAATATGGATATCTTGGTTGATGGTAATGGCCTATGGAATAGTAGTGGAATGGGGAGAGGATGCATAATCCTCATAGAAGATACTAGGATAAATTATGTCGAAGTTGAACTAATCATCTCAAAAACCATAGAAGGATCACTAATGTATTCAAATTGATCTGCAAGGCATGCATAACTAATGTTGTAATAGCCATGGACATATTCTTCATCTGAATCTGATTCTAACTCAAGGGACTTTGAATTTGATGTTGAGACTGATGTTGATTTAGATTCTAATTTCGATGCTAAATTTGATGTCAATCCAAGAGTAAAACCTAACTCATAACTCTAATGGGTACTTTATTATAATGATGTCTTGTTGAATATTTGGTATTGGATAACTAACAACCTGTAATGGCATAATGGGCTCCATAAATATTGGCTTATCAAAGTGAGACTCCTCTAGGATGAGAAAAAGGTCAAGAGATAACTCCTCAAAGACTGCCTTGTCAATATGAGGCTCTTAAAAAATAGGCACATGATCAAGGTTATGATTTGCCCAAAGGTGGTTATAATCATTAAAAAGTGACTCAACAAAGATTGGCTCATCAGAGTGAGACTCCTTGATAACTGGTATAGGATCAATAGGCAATTTATCATAGATTGACTTATAACAAATGATTGATTCAATAGAAACATCTTAGAGTGGTTGGTTCTCTTGGCCTTGGTTTCCAATGAGTTAGAAAATACTAGTTTTGAACATAGCTTGGTCTTTGAATAATTGGATGGGTTGAGGTTTAGATGGGATTGGTACTGGATGAGGAATGGCTCATGGTTGAATAATGGTAGGGCTTTGGGGAACATGATTACTCATACAAGCCAAAGGATAAAGTTTTGAGATGGTAATGATAGGGTGTTGTGGGGCTTGATTGCTTGCACAAGCCAAAAGACTAGGTCCTGGAATGATGAAGGGGTATTGTGGAGCTTGGTTGTTCACACAAATGAAAGGACTAGGTCTAGGAATGGTAATGGTATTCTTTGGATATTACGGAGCTTGATGGCTCACATAATCCAAAGGAGGGTTAGGGGTAGTCAATGATTGGGTAGCAAAAGGATGTCATGAAACTTGATTGCTTGCGTAAACAAAAGCATCCAAGTCTTCCTCACAAACCATATCATCCCAATCATGAATTGGATCATAAGTTGGTTTTTGACTGTGTTCTATGTACTGATTTTTGAAAAGAAGGTATGAATCTATATCCCAAACAACATTATTTGTAGTTGGGTCTTCAAAGTCCTCTTCACAAGTCTCTTCATACCAATCAAGGTCTTGAGTTGGATCGTAAGTTACTTCATGGCTTTGTTCCCATGAATGATTAATATAAGGTGGATAGAAATCTATCTCATAAACCATATTAGCATCATTAGGGTCTTGAAAAAATCCATAAAAGTCATTTTGTCCAGCCATTATATTATAAGTCAGATTGTAAGTGACTCTACCATAAGTGTAGCGAGACATATCCACATAAATGATGAAAGCTCCAAAAATAAAAGGACTTAGAGTTCTACAAACTCTAAAAAACTATGTCCAAAGGATAAATGGTTCAAGCTTGGTCTAAATTGGTCAAAAGGTCAAGCTGTATCTCCAATGTGGTTTGAAAGTAGAGCTGTATCTCCAAAATAATTTGTGATAAGATTTGGCATAAAATAGCCTAACATCAAATGTATAATGTTAAATGTGATACACACAAAGGGTCAAGTGTCTGAATAAAAACCAGCATGTCAAAGCTCTAGGTCAAAGTGTTCCAAACAAGTTCTAAACTAGGAAAGGGAAAAGTTGAGTTGCTACATCTTTTTTCCAAATGTGGAGTCAAAAGCCAGGCTCAAATAAATAGGCATGCTAGGACTTTTGGCCAAATAGTGTTAAAAACTAGACTTGAAACAAAAGCTGATGTGATTTGATTTAATCTAACAAGTTTGGAAACAACTTTGACATAGACCCATCACACAGAATCAAATATAAACATGATCAATTGGCATAAGGCATAAGATAAAAGGCTCTTTGAAAAAGGCTTTGTTCTCCAAAATAATGGCATAAATAATGATGAGGATAGGCATTAAATAAACAAACCATCAATAGTTTTCAAATTTGGGTAATCAATTAATCGAAGTTATGCAACCCAAAAGAGAAATATTAGTGTATTAGCCCCATGAATTAAGGCCTAAATAGAAATCAATCAATGTTTAGATCTAAACTTGACAAGGCTAATTGAAAACTTAACATTGAAAACTAGGATTTGATCAAACAATCTAGACAAGATTAGACAACGTGACGACACAAGATAAAGGTCCAAATGGTATACACAAAGTGGTTTGAAATAACTATTTTTGATATAATTTTAAACAAGTCTTGAAAAAAATCAAGCAGCCTAATGGTGTAAGCGTGCTCTAATGATGTGATCAATGCTATGTTTCAAAAGACTTAAAAAGGCTCAAAAATGTTTTGACATGATTTGGACAGCATAATACTACCCTTTGCAACTCAAATACATTGTTTTGACATGGCTTATGAACCAGAAAAACAAGTTTTAGCCTCAAAACATACCAAGAAAAAATGACCAAAATACACTAAGTATAATCATCCAAATCCTAGCAAGGTTTCGATCATTGTAGAGGAATCAATTACATAATGAATTTTATGCCAAATGATGTAAAAGACAGGCACAAAAATTGGGTGACCATGACATTGGCTAGTTATAAAAAGGTCTAGTCCTTTTTACAACCACTACATCCTACTGTTTGCTCAGTGTAGTGCAATGTCCAAATGTAGATACATCCCATGTGAAACTTTAAAGGAGCCAAATGAAGTCAATACCGGGAGGTGAAACCCCAAGTCAAATCTTCCCTAAAGAACTCATGGGATGTAATGACATCCCCCTCATAAACCAAGTTTGCATGAAAATAAATAAAATATAAAATAAAAAGACTTTAGGGTTGTTTTTAAGATCACCCAAACTTTGGCAAGTTTTTGGGGAGTACTTTAGGTGACATTCTTTCTAAGCCTTGGAATAGGCTACTTACAATAGGAATAGCGCTTTTGATTCCAAGGGTTCCCTAAAGGGGAAAAATGGAAGAGCATACACTCAACACCCCTCTTTTTTTGAAAGAAATTTGGATTTAAACAAATATTGTAAACAAGAAACTTTTAGAAAGATGAGTTCATTTTTAAGCACCAAATTTGAAAGATTGAGTGGTGTTCATTTGACCCCTTGGTCTTAGTTATAAATTTTAAAACTAATGCTAAAAACACTTATTTAAGCACCAAAATAATTTTTCTAATTCATTTTAAAGCATGCAAAATATGTTCTAAAACATAATTCATCAAACTTGAAATTTGATAGTTACCTGTCTACCCTTAAGGGATCACCCCAAAAGCAAATATGTTAGATTAGAAACATTTTAAATGGATTTTACAAATTTTATAAAAAATATATGAAAATTTAAGCTAAAATAATTCCAAATTTTGAAAATTTAGGAGAAAACACATGGTTTTAAGAAAAAAATCATCCAAAATGGACTCCGTATGATCCCAAACCAAACATTTTAAAATAGCTCTCGAGTTTGTGTTTTTAAGAAAACACAATGACCAACATCAGTTATATACCACCAACATCGACAATGTCCAACTGATATCTAACCAATGTCTATTCTGCTAACTAACATTAGTTGAGCCAAGTAACTGATGTCGATATTTCCTACTGATGTCAGTTACTGTCTAAACCTGTGGCAACAAAAAATGGCAAAATAAAGTTAAAAAATCAATTTGAAAGAGTTTTAAAGGTCCAAAGTAAGATTTTAAAGATGTAAAATGATATTATTCATGTGTGAGATGTGTCAAGTCCCATCGAGTGTGCCATTATGTGATCTAGGAATTTGACTCAAGAGAAGATGGTTAGTATGGTGTTGGTTCCAAAATGAAAACAAGATGAAATAAACAAACTAATAACATAACATCTCAAGGCCTAAACACTAGGGAGAGCTTATTTAACAATAATGAATGAAACACACAACTAAAATTCAAAATAAAACTCTTTAACCTTCCTTAGATTCTTGAAAATGCTTGTTGTGGTGGCTCGCTCGGCTTGTGCTCATGAAGTCTTCATCAAAGGAGGCTTGGCTATCTCCTCTTCTCCTCATCACCTTTGGCTTGTGGCTTGGCTTGGATTGGCATCAGTTTAGAATTATAACACTAGTTTCTTGAAGCTTTTTAGAACTAATCCTGTATTATAACTTTGTACTAATTAAGCTTAGAAATGATGTTGTGAGGCCTCCTATTTATAGATTTTTGGATTTGATCAGAATCAACTTGAACCATCCATCTGAAGATTGAGATGTGTGGTTGAGGATTAATTAAATTTTGTAATCAAAATTTTTAATTATCTTCATCATGGAATTAGAATAAGGGTCAATTAAGAGGCATGGAGGGCATCATGGAAGGCATTGATGAGGCATGGAGGGCATGAATCCTGATATTTATGGAATTTGTGGCCTAAGGATGTCTTCCAAAGAAATGGGTCACTTGATGATGCAAATATTAAATATTAATTTCTAAAAACAAGTATTCAAAAACTTTCCATGGAATTTTTGATTAGGCCTTGCTTTGGGTTAATTAGCTCTTAAGCATGATTAAGCACTTTGTGCATAAATTACCCAAATTGATCAGAATGTCTTGTTATTGGTCCAATATTTGACTAGATTAGAATTATAAGTTGAAATTAGATGCATTGGAACCATATTCCCATTTAGGACATTGCCGATAACAAATAATGAAGGCACAAGTCTTGTGCAAAATATTTGATAGGAAAGAGCAGTCCAGAACACACATGTGCAAATTTGGCATTTTGACTCAAAATAGACTAATCAAAGTTAGCTGGACCATAAATTAAATTTCCCCATTTAGGGATACCCTATCCAAAATTGGCACTTGAATATGTCATTTTCACATCATTTTCTATGTTTTAGTGTTTTTATGCCAAATTGTGTATTTTAGGTGGAAACTAGCCAAAAGCTTGATTAGAAGTTATCGATAGCCAGTTTTAGGTGTTTACAATGCCCAAATGTATTTCTTGAATTTGAATTTCTATAGAGTGCTTTGTATCTCTTATAGTGCTCTGTATCCTAATTCTATAGAGTGTTCTATATCCTAATTCTGTGAAGTGCTTTGAATTTTGGGTAAGTGTTGAAGAGTGCTGAAGAGAATGAGTTTGCATGTATTAGATCCTGAGTAAGTTGAGTTTTTCAAAAAATATCTTGAAATAAGAAACTAAATTAATACTAGATTACATAACATTACAAATGGATTAATGTCGAAGGTTGACTACGGATCAATACCATGCATATGATGAGAGAGTAGTCGATGAGAGGGACATGGACAAATATCCATGTCCATGTAATGTCTGTCTTGGTGGAAAGGTGAGAAAAGGAAATGTGATTTATTGACATATGATGAGATATGGGCATAGTGGTATAAGCCCTTAGGATTACAATTATTATGAAGATATGATATAATTGCAGAGTGTGAGAGATGAACAGGTAACAAAAATAGATGAAGTGGCACCAAACATAGATGAAGAGGCAAAAATGTTAGATAAAGGGTTTGAAGTTGATAGAATCTTGAATGAGGGTCTAAATGATGATTGGGCCATGTCGATGGAGGATGTTTTAAAGCCTGTGTATGCTAATTACAAGTTAAGTTGTTTGACAACAATCCTTTAAATTCTTAACTTGCAAGTGGTGCTTGGTTGGACAAATGAGAGTGTAGATCAGTTATTGGCATTATTAAGTTTCATTTTACCACCTAACTCCACATTTACAACGAAATGAAGTCAACATAAAAATTAAATCACTAAGCTAGGCTTAGGGTATGAAAACATCCACACGTGTGAATGGTTGTGTATTATTTCACAATAATCTTGCAAGTGAGAGTGAATGTTTGAAATGTCATGAACTGAGGTATAGACAAGGGTTGAAATAAACTATGGTTCCTATAAATTTTATTTTCCACTTTTTAATAATCCCACGATTACTCCAAATTTATAGGTGTAGAGACATTGCTAAACTTATGCAATGGCATGCCCAAAATAAGAACATCGATGGAAAATAATGACATGTGCTTGATTCTAAGACATGGATGGAAGTTGATAACATATGGCCTAATTTTTCTCAAGATCCTCATAATATAAGGTTGGGTTTGGATCTAGATGGGGTTAACCCAGTCTCAGATCAAAGTACTAAATGGTCAACTTGGCCAGTGTTTTTAATAAATTATAACTTGCCTCATTGGTTAGCAACTAAACCATTTTTCTTAATGCTATCATTGATTATACTAGGAAAGAAAAGTGTGACTTTAGATACAATTGATTCTTATCTAGAGCCATTATATGATGAGCTAATGGAATTGTGGAAAGGAATTGAAGCATTTCAATCTTTAAGGGATGGTCATTCAATTAAATTCACTTTAAGAGCTTCCTTATTGTTTATGATTCATGATCTTCTTGCATATGGCACATTGTCTTGTCTCATTTTTCATGGATATCATGGATGTATTACTTGAAACTTTAAGGATTTTGTGAGGCACTCTTTTTTTCAATAATTTAATCACCCGTTACTAGAAATGGTGCTTCACAATTCTCATCTTGACCATTGAAATGTGTGTTTTGTCGATGATATGGATGATCCATTTTAAGGATTTTGTGACGCACTCAAGAAGTTTACATAAGTGTATTTATTGTGGACATTGTTCTTAACTTAAAATGGATCATCCATATCATTGACAAAAAACACATTTCAATGGTCAAGAAGAGAACCATGAAGCACCATTGCTAGGAACGGGTGATTACATTATTGAGAAGGACAAAAAAAATGTCATTTATAATTGAAAATGATAGGATTGTTGGTAGTAGATATGATCCATGTAATGAAAGTGGTTTAAAATGGTTGTGCATATTCTATAAGTTGTCATACTTTAAGGATATAACCATTAGATATACTATTGACTTTATGCATACTGAGAAAAATATAGCCTATGCTATTATAGAAAATCTTTTTGGTGCTTTTTATATTATTCAATCACATGAATACTTTTGACAACTAAAGATTCATCAAAATCTTTGGGTTGAAAAATATGATGATAAAAAATATAAAAAATGTAATGTTCCTTATGTATGGATAAAGGAACAACATGCACAATTCTTATAGTTGATGTCTCAGACTCACTTTCCCACTGAATATGTAAGTAGTAGTATTAGAAGCCAAACTGAAATTGATAGCTTAAGAGGCCTCAAGACCCATGACTATCATCTCATAATCGAGAATATTTTACCTATTGTGGTAAATATATCAAGTTTGGAAAAGGGCCCAAGATTGACAATTATAAGGTTGGGCCTAATATTAAAGAGAATGAGTTTTCATGTATTATATCCTTTGAACTTTGATAGTTTGAGGGAGGAGGTTATTGAAGTCCTTTGTCTATTGGAATGAGAATTTCCATCAACAATATTTAACATTTCTATGCATCTTTTGATACATCTAGAATATGAACTAGAGCATTGTGGCCCAATAAGAATGAGATGGATGTATCCTATAGAATGATATATGAAGGTTTTGAAAAAAATTTTCATACTATGGCAAAAATGGAAGGCAACATGTCTAAGGGATATTCAATACAAGAGGCCATGAGATTTTGCATAGAATATATGAAGGATTTTTAAAATTCAATCGATATGCATGGGATGATGATGAAGATCGAAGAGTTGTAGGTGAATTATTAGAAGGAAATGGATGTCACTTCAAGCTATCACATCAATAAAGAAGTGTGATACATGCCTATATTCTTTAAAACACATCTTCATTCGATAAGTGGCACAGGTAAAAAAAAATTATATAATAATTTATTTACTCAATTGCATTTACACATTTATATTATTAATCTTACTATTTTTACATTAATATTCTATGTAGACAATATGAAGAAGATAATCAAACTTGGATGCAACATCAACCTCAAAAGCGTAAACGCCATGATTTGATTGGAGGTGATTCTTTTCCAAAATTTGAAAAATGGATTGTTAATGCATTCAATGATGCAAAATAAGAAGGTCAAGATATAACAATGGAGGAAAGTGAGCTTTCACAATATCCACATTTATGGGCTATACATTTTAGTGGAATGTGGGCCTATGGTAGTCATTTAAGAGTGGAATAAAAAGATAAAGGAAAAACAAATTGTGATTGTGTTGTTAGTGCTGAATTTCTTCATGAAACTAAGAAGAAATTTTATGTTGGATTCATCCAAGAAATTATTCAAGTGGACTTTGGTGAAAATAGTCCTATATTATTAAAATGTAAGTGGATCTGACCATCCACAGTACAATTTGATGAGTATGGATTTGTACGTGCAAATACACAACAATTTTTATCTGAGATGGATGAGATGTATGTTTCCTCTCTTCAAATTAAACAATCATTTATAATTGATGATGTAAGAATCCCAGGATGGTCGTATGTCATTCAAATATAGTCTCATTCAAAATTAAAATTCATGGAAGTTGTCAATATAATGCCTGATGGGCAATATGTTAATTTACAAAAAACATTCGAAGAAGTGGATGAAGATGATGATGCAGTGTTTGAAGAAGAGATTTTGATTACCAATAAAGAGATTGGGAGAGAGAATGTATTTCATGTCATAGATGAGGATGAGGAAGAAAATCAAGCAGATGAAGACATGAGTGATCATGATTCTAATCTTGCTAGCAATGCAGATGATTATGATGATGTTTTGTCACCTTAACTAGCTTGTCACCTAAAATTTGGTTATATGTATGGTGTAATTTATTATTGAATGTAATAAATATTTGAGTATAAGTATGCTTATTCACTATTGTTTTAATGATACATTTTTAAATGTAATCATCATTATTCTGCTAGTACATTATATACAAAACCTGAGATGTTCACTACTGATTTGAAGTGCATATAAAGTTAGGTTCAATCATTCTTCTTAGTTTTTTTATTTTGGTTGAAATTAATTTTGTGTATTTAGAATATAATTTCTTGTATGTCCTAGATGTTTTCTAGATGCTAGACTTTTTTGACTTTTCTAGAACTACTAGATATGAAAAGAAGCAAGCAAAGTCTAAAGGTATGAAATAATGCAACAAGATATCCGTGAACGTAAACAATTATTTAAAATCTTGGATATAAATTGTAGTCATTTCTCTAATATTTAGATAACTTTAGTTTGTAAAACAAATTCTATCCTCCACATGCATTGAATATGCTTGTGTGAAGGAAACAATAATGAACATCTATGATTTAACACACACACACACACACATATATATATTAGGTGAAAAAAATATTTAACCTATACTATTAAACAATTTATGTGAAAAGACAAGTAGAATTCCCTATCATTCTCCCCCTTACTATTATGCTCCCCCTAACTTCAGTATTGTCATGTTGTTTTGGATCATGCTATGTTTTATTGCTTCAATTCTTCTCCTTTGACATCAATGGCAAAAGTGCTGGTCAATTAATCGCCTGACTTAAATCTCCTCATCAACTTGTAGTGTGAGAAATTTAAAAGACTAAAATCAGAACAAGAAGTCAACGATGAATTATAAGACCAAAATCCTTAAGGTACAAGGGTTCTGAACTTAGGCAAAATTTTGAAAAATGACAACCCTTATGTTATAACCTCCAAAATTTGCCTAGTTTCATTATCATAACTAGCCTTGAGCCCAATGACTAAAGCCCTGATTGATATGCTAAAAGTTTCTCTACCTGACTAAGCCTCCTCATTACAAACAAAAAAATGATCTCTTGGGTTTGAGTGACACTAAAAACTAAAACTAAGAGACTGTAAAATTAGAAAATTGTTCAATCTTTTCAAAAAAATACTGAATGCATAATATACCCCTATATTCCCACATAAAATACATAAAAAATCCAATGTCATAGCCTCACAAGGGGTAAACAATGACACTACAACATGGTGGTGAACAATCACTCAACTGCTAGAATTAACCCACCATCCCATGGGAGTCCAAAGGGGTGTGCGTGGGGTAGTTGTATGAGACTGTCTAACCTGTTATCCTATAGAAAGCAAAGTGAAGGTGTACAATATAGTGGGGAGAGTAAAATGCTAAATCTACCATACCGCTAACTTGAAATGGTCTTGATATGATAGATTAGTACTGTGGTACAAGATATCAAAGCATTTAAATCGTCAATGGTAATGATTACACCTCTAAACATGAATTGTTCAATTTCCCAAGACCAAAGGCATATATTCAAAATTAAAATATAGACAGATTATGAAATATTTTGTAGGAATTGACATTAATAGTGAGGTGATCGAGCTCAATAGAAAATATACTTGGGATTCAATGCCATTTTTGTAATCATTCACACAACTCAACATACCAGAGGCAAGGGAGTTCAAGGAGGAATACTCTGTACCTATTATTTCATTAGTTAAGTTCATATAAACCTTTTGTACTAAGTGTATAAGAATTGAATTTGCTTAATTCTAAAATTAAACACTAAACTATGAAAGGTACAAATACTTTGCAGCTAACCTAGTCAACCTTCAGGTGGTTAGTAACTTAAAGTTATTTGTTTTTAGTCCTGACTGGGTAAAGGATAATATATTTTGTTTTATTATTTTGCTTCTTTTTCTCCTTATCTTATTCATCTTTTGGTAGCACATCCAAGTTTCTATGCATGTGAGGTATCTATACAGTTGCTATGGAGGATCCTCTTCAATCATTTACTTTGTTTCTAAGACAGCTAGATGTGACCTTAAAAACAAATTACTTATTATCATAACAATAGTTGGTTCTGTGTAGTGGTTGCAAGCTTTTATAGGTGAAAGTCTATAGTTACTACGAGCAACCTGTAGGTGGAAAGCTTGTAGGTTGGTAGTTGCTACAGGCAACCTATAGATGAAAGCCTATAGCTACTATGGACAACCTATAGGTGGAAACCTATAGGTTGGCATCTGCTACAGGTTGGAAGCCCCTTTTATTACAGGCTTTTCTCTATAAGTGTTTTGACCAAGTAAGATTCTAGTAGTCTTATTCTACCCTTCAAATGTATATTAAATAAGGTTACACAAGTATAATCTAATCAAATAAAAAGCATCATTAATCCATAACACAACATGTATTTATTAATGCACAAATATAATCATTAATTCATTTAAATGAGTCATAGATAGTTCTAGGGATTCATATAGGAAAAAGATATATAATTGGGTATGGATGAGGCTATAAATAGAACAATTAGTGGCCTCATCATACCCCCCTAATTAACCTATTGCTTGTCCTCAACCAAGCTTTATTTACATTTTGAATCGACAATATTTCTTGAAATCTAAGAGCTCAGTACATCCCATCCCTTCGAAGATATAAAAACCTTTAGCATCATCTATTATTTTCCACCTTTTCTTTTCTGCCTCTCTATTAGTTGGCACATTCCCTTCCCAATTAGGAATTGGGAACCAAAACATGGGTAGATGAAACATCAACCCTAACCAACTTATCCTTATTTTCCTGACATGCTCAATGTACATATATACTCTGTGTATTACCTCTCTAAAGTTATGAGGGGAATGAGGTTCTTTTTGTTTCAGGGTATCTCAAAGCTCTGCCTATCTATGCAAATAAAAAACAAAAATTTGTTTTCCATCTTCCTCCATGAGGCTCAAGTAGTGGTTTTGGACCTCTACTTGTTTGTTTGTGACCCATGCTCATGGAGTGTCCACATTCATAAAAACAATCCATTCCTCTATTATAGCTTCTAAATCAACAGATTCATCTCTAATCGTTAGGGTGGCCTCTTTTTCTTTCTCTTGATAGTCCTCAACCTGTTGTTTTCTTCTTATTTCATTGAGGATGTATGAGGTAAAGGAATTCAATTAGACATCCCCTATGTATATATTGGGGTTCTAATTTGTGTCATGTGGCACAACATATTGATGCATGTAAAACTCATCATTTGTGCTTGAATATTAGGGTCACCATGACTATATACCTTAAAGAAAGACTTAGAATCACATACCATGCAGGATTGATCACTGTATATCCTATCATATTTGAATCTGAGCCACCTTTCTTCTAAGTATACATTATATACCCTAGAGGGTGATCTGCATTCCATTAACATCTTAGTGGTCTCATTCATGTTAATGATCTTCTCTTTCAAATAAGTGATCCTAGTCTCAACCCTTTCTAGGCTTTCTTTTAAATCTTCCTATTGCTCCCTTGCTTCGACATATACTATAAACCTTTGTATCAACTGCTTATGATAAGTTTCATCATCACTGAAATTTTCCTCTAAAAATCTCAAAAGGTTATTAGTTTTTATTGGTCTAGCAGCTGAGAGGCCTACATCAATTACTTCTTTTGCTGTAGGTACTTTTGTAGTGGTCTTTGCAAAAGAAAACCTATTGTGGAATGGTACCAAAGCCAAAGCATTATCTGTTGTAAGTTTTTTTTTGGGTACACTAATTCCATCTGTAGGTAAGGTGGATGAATCTGCTATAGGTACTTCTAAGGGAGTTGTTGCAGGCTCCTCCAATGTCCTTTCCTTTCTTGACTCTTCTTCCATAGATGGCTTTAAAAAAAATTCTACCCCCAGAAGTGTTTCCAAGCCTCTTTTAGCTTTTAACTCTGTTGTTTTCTTCCTCAACCTATATATCTATTCCATAGCTTGTTCCAAAGTTTAGAACTCCTAGTCATGAGGAACTGTGTCTTTCTCTACTACTTCTTTCATGGTCCTTTCTTCAATTAATTATTCCTCTTTTATAGGCTAATATGACATTCTTATATTCTTCTTTTGTAACCCTATTTGTTTGAGTAGTTCCATGTCTTCTTCTCCCAATCTGGGTTGCTTAAATGACTGCATTTCCTCTTCCTTTATAGACTCTTCTTTAGTAGACCATTATGCTATCTCAAACCCATCAGAGGTCTTACAAATTCTAGGCTCCTTTTTCTCTTCATCCTCACTGATGTCTATAGGTGAGGATGTTAGGGTTGACCTTTGTCTTTTAATTATTTGAGATCTCCTAGGAGGAGGTCTCCTTCTCTTTGATGTAGAGGGATTATTTTTCTTAGTCTTATTTTTATTCTTAGGAGGGAGAGCTATTGAAACATGCTTCTCCTGTGTAGCTGGTGATGGAAGAAATTCTTATTGAGGATCAAGTTTTGCGGCATCCCCTTCTTATGAAATTAGTGATGGAAGAGCTTCTTCTCTTTTTGAAGGAGCCATGGTGGAAGAATCTACTTCTTATGCTGAAATAATTAAAATAACAAGAGAAGGAATATCCTATCCAGTTTGTTTTGGTGGACTTTCCTCCTCTGTATCCTTAGGAGGCAGCACTAATTTTATTCATCTTCTCTTACCCATAGAAACTACAGGTGAGACTGTAGTAGCTATGGGCTGACTAGTTTCACTAGTGCCTATAGTATCCTCTTGTGCTATTTTTTGGACTTGTCCCTTAGGAGATTCCCACTCATTTTTTCCCTCCTCTTGTTGAGGTTCACCAGTCCTTAAGGTTAGAAACTATCCCTAGTTAAGGTTAGGTCTAGTATCTCTTATTCCTTGTTTAACTAGAAACCAAATCAGATAATGATGAGACAAGGCTTTCTCTACCCCCCTTTGGTATTCTTTAGACATTTTCTTTAGGATATTCCACAAGTGGTTTGGGACATTAATAGTCCTACCATGCTTTAAATGATTCAAAAATTTGAATTGGAGACTATAGATCAAGGAGTACCTACATTCACATGTAAGATATTTGATGATATACGATGCCACTTCTCTCCAGACTAGAGGGAGACTCAATCTCACCACACCTCCTTTCTTAATCACTAGCCTTTCATTGTCTTGACAAAACTATTGTCTAGATAGTTTGCCATTAGGTTTCTCTTCCCAGTTTTCCCTAGTTCTTGGCAACCCAGTAACCTGGGTTGCCATTTCTTTTGTAACTAGAAATGTGATGGCAAATACTATCACGCGGTCTCCTATAAAAGACCCTACAAATTCTCTAGTAAAAGGTTCTAAAAAATGCTACAATTTTTCAAAATAGGTAGCCCATCTAACCCTGTTGAAGATGGCTCAGCTATCTAGGTCTCCTTGTAATTGCCTATGGTCTGAGGGTTCCCTTCTCACTATTGAACGTCCCATTCTAGCTAGTGTATCTTCTTATCAAAATTTTCATATAGATATCTCTTCAAAACACCCAATTTTACATTTAGATTATTGCCTTTAGTGAAGCAAGTTTCTTCAATAATGGTAGTTTTGGTTGCAGGTTGTAGCAATGTCTTGCTTAGGTCTTTTTGTAAATGAGCTTTGATCTCAAAGTGGAAAACAATAAAATTGATTATTTTTCCCAATTGAATATGGGTGTAGTTATGATGTAATCATGGGACTTCAATATGAACATGCAATTTATCATGTGATTGATTACTCGCAAGATTCTTCCTCGCCACATAAAGTGTCACTTATGCCTAAGTGACATGGTATGTGTAGGATGTAAAAAGATAAGACGTGGTCATAATGAGGGTTTTGAGTGGTGAGTTGGCATAGCTCATGACAAGACTTGATGAATGATGTTTTGATGATTAAATATGTTTTTTAATATAATGCATGATATATTAAAAAAATAAAGTGTTTTTTATGACTAAAAGATACACCATACCTTTATAACCATTTATTCCAAGGATTGTGGCATAGGAAATCTGCATGTGAGTGTTTTCCAAAATGGAAGCTTAGCTTGTTGTTTCCTCATGCAATTATTACCTTGGTAGTCATGATTTTACTATATTATTACCCTTGGGTAACTATGTGACCATAATGTTCTATCCTTTAATTATGCCCTCATCAATCTGCATGCAATCATGATGACCTACATAGCACTGGAGAAGTGGTCTTATAGTGGTATGAGAGACTATTGTCATACTTCCATAAGGTGGTTGCTATAGATCTTTGTTTGTTATCCAAGTCAGATACTTTATAATCATGGAGGAGGGTGGGTGATGGCATTTACTACTCTTGATCTCCTCTGTATGAGCTTGTTGATGGCTTGTTTCTCTTTTGTCTTAATCCCAGTAAATGAGGATGTTTATTGATGGATTATTTGTTTAGTGAACTTTTAATTTGGCAATCAACTGGTTTAGCAAACTTGGGACCTGTGCTCCAAAAAATATCCTAGATCTCTCTTATTGGCAGTGAAATTATTTTCCATGAAGTGACCAAAAGTTGAGAATAGTTTTTTTGTATCCCTGTAGTCATAAATTTTAGTTTGCAACGCTCCAAATGGAGATTGGAATTGTATGCCTTTGTTTTAGAACTTTGTTATTAAAGGGTATTATCATTCCTTAGCAATGTTTGAAGTTTTTGCTCTAATCTTCCTTCACTCCTCCTCTAGCTTGTTTGGGGTCTTCCATGAATTTATCAATAGCCCATAGCCAAAGCCATAGCTCATCATTTGTGAGGAATTAACTTGAATCTACTAAAGAGGTGTATATAGGGGTTAGGATGTACCTACAAAAACTATAGGTTGAGATCATAGACACTGTAAAGTTATGCCTAGTGGTGAGGACGGTGCCCAAAATAACTACATAATAGCTCGTAGCAACTGGAGGAATGGCACTTGTTGTCCTTGTAGCATCCACATCTTCATGGCACATGACTACTAACATATTGACACCTTTTGTATCTAACATCCATTCTGTATCAAATAATGAGAAGTTAATTTTTGTTTAATAAGTCAGGTGCATGGTTTCAAGTTTTCTGTCATCATTTTCTAGTTTCTTATAAATATTTATCGAATGCTTTATATCTCAATATAATCTGTATTTTTCTTGCTTTTACAAAAATATATTGATAAACTCCAAGAAGGGGATAAAGTTTTTGTGTTGGATCTGATTGATGGTGTTGTTGTGGACATTGGGTAGATTCATTCACTATCTATTGTACATGGAGTCAAATTGAAAGGAAAAAGAGATGCAAATGTAAATATTTTAAAGGTCACAAAGACCCCTTGCTTATGAAGACAAAATAGATGGAGCTGTCCATTTGAAAGATAAAGAAGGAACCTTCACATGGTATATGGCCAATAAAATATTTGCAAAAAATGACATAGTTGATATTTATCATGTACTCGTTATTAGACAGCTTGGTCCACTACTTTATGCAATAGTTTGAATGAGTTGTTTAGGGATCTTTATCTTGGTGTATTTATAAGAGTTGGAAACTCTTAGACTTTGACATTTATTATATATATATGAACATCTTATAGTTCATCAAAATTGTATTATATTTTCTATTGCAAATTACCTTTTTTATCATGATATTGAATCGATCTTTTAACTTCTAGCATGTTGTAGCTTGTTCGTATATGTAATGTTTTTATTTGATTTTATGTTTTAATTCAAGTTTAATAATATGTTTATTTCTATCCTAATTAATGGGTGAGTCATCATCAGTAAGAAGATTAGAAGTAGAAAGCAGGATTGGATGCCCCCTCCTCATAGGTGGTTTAAACTAAATTCTGATGGTGCAACGTGTGGTAATCTAGATGCATCTGGGGTGGGATGCATTATTCATGATTATCATGGATAAATGATCATATCCATATCTAATAAAATCTAGGATGGGTCCAATAATGAATTAGAAGCTCAAGATTTGGCAAGCGGTATTGAATTGGCTATCCAATGTGGGATGTTGAATCTTATTATGGAAGGCGATTCGTAAGTTATCTTTGTAGCTGTGGAAAAAGAGAGGCTAAATCATGGTATTTAGATAATATATTGAAGAAAACTTTGAAAATTTTTGAAGTTTTATCTGATGTAAAGTGGCAACACTACTTTCAAGATGTTAATACGATTGGGGACTTCCTTAAAAATTATAACATTAATCAACCTAAGGTTTATAAGTTAGATAACATCAGGGAAGCTTGGGAGGATTTCCATAAAACCTAGTTGATTGATCTTAGTTGATTTCTACTCAGCTATTCCTTTGTATTACTTTGTCACACAAAGTAATTACAAAATGATTGTTGTATCTATCAGAGCCTTTAGTGGTGCATGTGACTACTAACACCTCAGGCACGCTCCCTTTCACTCCATTTAATAATTGCTTGTCAAGAATGTGTGTAAAGTTAGTGAGGAAGAGGATTTTGTATTTATGATTGGATGGTGTTTTAATTAGGGTGATTGATGGATTTCCTTTACATGCAGGAGCCTAGAGGCTTCCCCTATGCTCATTTATTCATATGCTACCATGTTTAGTGATGCATATGTGCGGGTGGCCTTTAAAAATTCTATGTTGTGTTTGGGGGATATTTCAATAGAGAACTAGAGTGATATTGCACTTTCCACTACATGCATCTTTGGGTCAAGTGAAGTAAGGGAGATGATATTTGAGGGACTTATATCATGGGCCCCGTCTCTAACATATTTTTTGGCTGCCCTCAAAGGAAGTGCATGTTGTTATAGCGGATGTTTTTGGGCAAGAGTTTTTGGTTAAGGGGGTCAAGCGTAGGGTAAACTTAGAAGTGACTTCCATCTTTTCCTCTAATCTCATGTACCTAATCTCTGAAGTAGAGGTGGTGGTGAAGGTGGTAGATTTTTATGTTCGCTTGAAATGTTGAGTTGGCCTAATCAAGAAAATATATTTGCATGATTTGACACCTTTCCCATCCCTATCATTCTTAAGGTAGGATAACATAAGTGTCATCCCTACTTCTAATTTTTGTTCTTTAGAAAATAGATTCTTGATTCTCTTAAATTTTATGGAGGATCTCCATAAGAAGGTCGTACTACCTAATATGAAGATTAGTAAAGTTGTTTCACTATTGATGATGTTACAAATGAGAAATCCCATCCTAGAGTTGGTGTTGTTACGTAGCCACCAACATGAGTAGAAGAGGGTGGAGGCAGTGAGGAAGCTGGTCAGATGGGTGCTACATGAAATGTTGGAAGAACCATCCTGGTATAATTTGGAATTGGTGGAGGCTATAAAACATGGATTGAGGGAGGTGACAATGTCCTCTATTCCTTCCTCATCTAGGGGCTTTGAGTGAATGGTCTAGGTGAGGGAACTAACTATGGTGGGGAAGGAGGAATGTAAAGGGGTGAATATGATGTGGTGATACTATTAGATTTGGATGAGGAGGGAATCATAGGTGCTAAAGTGTAAGCTGTTAGTTTGGTGTCCCTTTTAGTTTTTCATATTCAGTCTGTCTAGGCTTTTGGGTTTGTGGTTGTTCCCTATTCTACAGGGTTTTTGCATGGCCCTTTGATGTTTCTCTTAGTCTCAACTTTTGTTAGTATCTATTGTTTTTTGGTTTTGGTTGGCTTTGTGCCAGGCATTATAAAACTTTTTACTTTGCAAGCTGGGGGCACAATACTAACCTCGTCATGATCTAAAAAAATGTGTTTGTTTCTATATTTTTATTTGCTTTTATGTTTTAATTCAAGTTTAATAATATGTTTATTTCTATATTATACAATTTATGGTATTTAATAAATTATTCACGTCATATAAATAAAAAATTACTATTAAAATAGTAGTAAATATAATGATTATGCAATTAATAAATAATGTATAAAAATAATTAAATAAATTACCAAATGACGGTAATTAAAAATTAAAATGACTAAATTTACTACCAATTAATGGAAATCAGTTAATTAAAATGACTAAAAATACTACTAATTAACATCAATTAATAATTAAATTTACTAAATATACTACCAATTGACAGAAATTAGTGAATAAATATGACTAAATATATGACCAGTTGATGACAAAATAATGATTAAAATGACTAAATATACAACCAATGGATGGAAATCAGTTAATATAAATGACTAAATATACTACCAATGGATATAAATTAGTAAATAAAAATGACTAAATATACTATCAATTGACAACAATTAATGATTATAATGACTAAATAAATGATTACAATGACTAAATAAATGACCAGTTAACAATAATCAATGACTAAATATACTACCAAATTGATCAATCAAAACAACCAATAAATGACTAAAAGTGGTTTAGTCATAAATTTGGTCACGTTATAAATGATCGATAATAAACTACTAATGGTCACGTGACCAAGATTAGTCATTTATATGTAATTTTTAGTAGTTTTTAAGTCATTTATTGTTGTTTTTCTACTAGTATACCTTTGTAATTGGACCCTATACCCTAAACCTAAAAACCTATACCTTCAATAGTATGCCCTAAACTTGAAACCCTAAAGCATAAACCTTAAACCCTAAACCAATCAATTTAGTCCAAATTAACATATTTTAGAGTAATATTTAGGTTCACAAGCCTCAATTTAGCCCAAATAACATCATTGATTGCCCTATTCGGCTAATTGGCTCAATCTATGACAACATTGGGGCTAATTGAGCTCAAAATCATATTTTGTAGTCATAAATGGGTTTAATAAGTTCAAATTAGCCCCAATTACCTTCATGATTAGACCCTATACCCTAAAACCTAAACCTTATACCCTATACCCTAAGTATTAAACCCTAAACCCTAAATTGTAAACCATAAACCTTAAATTAATTGATTTATCCCCAATTAACATCCTTTAGAGTAATAATTATTTTAATAGGGGTCAATTTAGCCTAAATCACATCACTTATTTCCCTAATTGACTAATTCGCTCAACCTGTGATGACATTAGAGTTAATTATTCCCAAAATCACATTCTATGGTCAAAAGTAGGTTCAATGTGCTCAAATTGGCCCCAATTTCCTTCATGATTAGACCATTACCCTAAACCCTAAACCATATACCTTAAATCCTAAGCCCTAAACCTTAAAACCTAAATTGTAAACTCTTTAAACCATGAAAAAGTCATTTTAGCCCCTAAACCAATCATTTTAGCTTCACTTAACATCATTTTGACTGAGATTTAGGCTCATAAGGCTCAATCTGGCTAAATTCACATCACTAACTACCCCAATTGACTAATTGGCTAGATCTATGATGACATGGGGGCTAATTAAACCCAAAATCATATTTTATTGTCACAAACAAGTTGAGTAAGCATAAATTATAGCTAATTACCTTTGAAATTGGAACTTAAACCCTAAACCCTAAACTATATACCTTAAACATTAAGGCCTAAACCTTAAACCTTAAACCTTAAATCATAAAACTTAAACCCTAAACCAATAGATATATCCCAAATTTACATCCTTTAGGGTAAAAGTTAGGTTTGTGGTGCTCAATTTGGTCTAAATTACATCATTGATTGCCTTAATTAACTAATTGGTTCAATCTATGATAATATTGGGGTTAATGGAGCCCAAAATCACATTCTATAGTCATAAATAGGTTCAACAAACCCAAATTGTCCCTAATTACCTTTATGGTTAGACCTTATACCCTAAAACCTAAACCCTATGTGTTATACTCTAAGCCCTAAACCCTAAATGCTAATCCCTAAATTGTAAACCCTAAATCAATTGATTTATCCCTAATTAACATCTTTTAGAGTAACAATTATTTTCATATGTCTCAATTTATCCCAAATTAGATCACGTATTCCCTTAATTGACTAATTAGCTTAACATGTGATGATATTGGGGCTAATTATGTCCGAAATCACATTTTTTAGTCAGAAGTAGGTTCAATGAGCTCAAATTAGCCCCAAAAGCCTTTGTTATTAGACCATATACCTTAAACCCTAAATAAGAAACTCTTTAAACCCTAAACTAATAATTTAAGCCCCAATTAACATCATTTAGAATAAGAATTAGATTCATAGGGCTTAATTTAGCCTAAATCACATCACTAATTGCCCAAATTGACTAATACTTAAATTTATCAAAATATAACTAAAATGTTCACAATCTAAAGAATAAAAGAAGTGATGCATGTGTTTTCCTTATGGGATTATTGTTAGAAATGTACCCCATAACTGGAAATCATGTTGTGTATGCCTGTGTGCATTAGATGGTTCTTGTATACATTAGGGGCTCATCGATGCATTTTTCCTAGAGTGTATGCTTTAAAAGGTGCAAAGGTAATGGGGCAAGATCAACTTATGGCACTTTGTGAGAGATGTTCTCATACTATTCTATCATACCTATACCCCTTCATGTAGCCTTAAAACCTCATATGATTTCTCCTTGAAATATAAAAACCCTAAAATATGGTTTATTCTGACACCCTAAAACCTTGGAATCTAACTAAGTTTGAAATATGATAGGATCCTCCAAAACCTATATTTCACAGTATAGCTCCTAGAGGTCTGAAACCATTCTCAAACATCTTGAAAGTATATAAACAAAATATAAATTAAAGTATAAGAAACTTTATATCCCTATCTAAATGTAAACTTATACTTAAATTTTTATATTATTTATATACTATGCATGCCAATGTAATAGTAAACTATTCTGCATATGCATTTTTATAACAATAATACCACGTACGTGGTTTTAAGGACTAAAACTGTGTATGCAATTTTAATAACTAATAGTAAAATATTCTATGTATGTGTTTCTATTGTTTTATATTTAAAACACATGCCTCAAAGCTTAGGAATGGGTTGGATTCTCGATCCTAAGGCATGAACTTGCATGAACCTGCAAACACATAGTTGAATGCATGTTTTTAACTAAAATAATGTAACTTCAGCCATGCTAGGCACTGTGAAATTTGTCAAACTTTTTCTTTAAAATATGACTACAACATTTACTACACTCTCCTCTTTCTCTCTCTCTCTCTCTCTCTCTCTCTCTCTCTCTCTATATATATATATATATATATATATATATATATATATATATATATATATATATATATATATATATTACTTTAAGGTTGTTATATATATCTATTTCTAAGTATGTCTTTTTATAGTGCTATATGCCAAAACTATACATGTTCATCTTTGTTTATGTATCTTTTAATTCATTGATTCAAACCAAAAAAAAATACATGGTTGAAAACTAAACCTAATTCTATACACATTCAAAAAAAAATCTCATTTTTGATATTTTTTGAGGTAGTTAGGGGGGCCGCAAGGTCGGTTATATTTCAAATTTCTGATGTTTGACCTACTTATACTTGACCATTTCAAAAAAAAAAAAAGTTTAAAAACTAGACTCTAAATTTTACAATTCACGTTCCCATGACATCTTCTAATTTAGAGTTTAGATGTCTCAAATAATTCATACAAGTTGATATTTCTTATTTTTCAAGAAAGCCATGTCCATTTAAGACCTCCTTTTAGCACCCCAATTCTATGCACTTACCCTCACACACAAAGGCCCCTATATCTAATGATATTCTTGATATGATACAATAACCAAAATTTAATTATTTTGATAAATACATGACAATTATTGAACCCCTTCAACAGTGATAGTACTCTCAATAGTCAAATTATTGATTTGATAGTTGTTGTGTAGGTCCAATCTCTATAAAAATATTGAAACATTTCATCAGTAAATGATGCCCAAAAACCCCTCTCTAGTAAATGACTTGATGTCCATAGATGTCAATAGTATTTATCTTTCACTTAAACTCAACTCGAAATTTGATGAGACATAAAAAATTGGGTTGTTGTTTAAGGGCCCTGTCTTAGTCAACGCCCTACCTGATTTATGGAAAGTTTTATTTTCTAGATATGCATGTCAACATTCAACCCCATGTATATGATAATCCCATCCTTTATCCATATAATATTATATCTTACAATATGCAACTAAGGTAAGATGTATATGCTCTTTCCCTTATGTAGTATCTTTCTTTTGGTACAAATATGTATCAATGGATCAAGGGAAGAATATATGTTATTTCTTTGACAATACTTGATATCACTTTATATGATTATGATAACCTCTGAAATGTATTAGGTGACATGTGTATATATAGGCATTTTAATTTAAAATTATAACCTTATTTGCACACAAGTCAAAAACATGGAAGAGGGAAAGCTAAAAATCATGGCACAAGGAAACAAGGAAAAATGGAACAAAAGACCCACAACCAGCATCATTAGAAATAAAATGTTCTAATATTGGTCAGAGCACTATCAAATCATTCTAATTCAATTCGAGGTAACAAAATATTAGGAAACAAGGATCAATAATTTTAGAGATGATGAATATCTTGAGACAAACAAATAATAGATATGAAGGTGTTCATGAATAAATGATGATATCGAAAAATTGTTTGAGGTCTAATGTAAAGGAAACGTGTGTCATTAAGAGTCTAATATGAATAAATTGTACCTATTTTTGAAAACATGATAAAAATGCCACAACTACAATAATTATACCAACATTAGGTGTCTATAAGAATCTACTAGTTGCTTGCATCTCATACATGGGGCAAGGGCCAAGATCTTCATTTTACAGTGAACTTTTTACCAGGGCTACATATATGTTGATTGTCAAACTTTTTAATAATCAATGTTTTCTTAAAGTAGGCCCCTCATAGATAACCCCCATTTTATGTTCTTTTAATGTATCTTAGCATGGATTAGGGTTTATGACAAAGGAGAAGTCATTATGGAAGAGATGAAGCCCAACTTGATAATTTACTATTATAAGGTCTCTTAGATTAGATTAGGATTTCTTGAAAAGAATAAACCACTATGGAAGATCAACATCCCAATTTGATAATCTAAGTGAGATTTTTTATCAAAAGACATAAATAAATGCTTTCACAAAATTTCAATTGACTTTGGCATCATCTCATAGAAATCAAACCCTATTTATCAAAATCAAATCTATTTTAACCCCTTCTCATAAGATGAAATCTTCCTCTTTGATTTCTTCAACCTCCATTCCTAGTATATCTACTAACATGGATGGTTCTACAGCTAGTGGGCCTCTTCCAAGACCCGATCTTCTCAATTCTTCCACTGGTGCATCATTTGCTACCCATGGTAATCATGCCTTTAGTGCCACTTATTCTTATCCCTCTACTAGTACATCTTTTTCCACATAAGAAAATCATGCTACTAGTACCTCACTTACCAAAAATACTTCTCAAGCTACTACTAACACCCATAGTGGTACCCAAGCCACTATTATTGATTCCAATGCTTCACATAATGCCAATAATACCACTCAAACCCATCAACTTCTATTACAAACTCCTAATCAAATTAATGGTTTCCAAGTTAACAATGTAAATGAACTAATGCAAAAGTAAAATCATCTTATCCATCTTTAAAACCACCCTTAATAAGTTCCATGGGGAATGCACAACCAAAATTCTCCCTCACCTCCTCTTCAGGATTCTCATGTTAATCTTATCCCTCAACCTCCTCTTGTTAACAAAAAAATCGAACAACTTTAAAATGAGCCTCTTACACCTCAAATTACTAATATCAATATATGAGGTATGAACCCTACCATTACTTACAATGGGTCAACTAATCCTACTCTCCACTTAAAAACTTTTGGAAATCTATACAAAGACTTGGTCAAGTTAAATACTTTTGTTGCTACCAAGCTATTAGTAAAAACTCTTATGGGTGATGCTTTAGATTGGTATAACCAAATCAAATCTCATTCCATCACTAGTTTGGAAGATTTAGTTAATGCTCTAGTCTAAGAATTTCAAACTAGTGATCTCCTTGAAAATACCTTGGCCCATTTTATCAATTGTAAGTAACTTGAAACTGAAACCGTGTAAGCTTTCATCAAATGATCGAAGACCTTGTTTAAAAAATGTAAATATAATATGGTGGATGATAACTTCTTTCATCTATTTACCAATGTTATTTTTTGCAAATTGTAATATCAGGTTCAGACTCTCTCTCTCTCTGTCTCTCTCTCTCTCTCTCTCTCTCTCTCTCTCTCTCTCTCTCTCTCTCTCTCTCTCTCTCTCTCTCTCTCTCTCTCTCTCTCTCTCTCTCTCTCTCTCTCTCTCTCTCTCTCTCTCTCTCTCTCTCTCTCCACAAACTTTGGAAGAGGCCATTGACCAAGCCAAGTGTCAAGATTTCCTCATGCATTAATTCTAGCCATCCCAACCTTCTATGGGTACCCACATATTAATAAAAAATAATAATCATCATGCCATAAATGATGGTGTCACTAAATCTTATGACACCATTCATATTATTCAAGCTATTATTCCCAACCAAGCTCCAGAACAAGCTTCCCCTCCAAACCACATTACTAATCCTCATTTACCTTCCACAAATAACATCAATGTTTATAAACCTTTATCCTTAGTAGAATTAGAAAAATGTCGACCATGGGCTCTTCTACGAGAACTTGATCCCACTCATCCCATAAAATCTTGGTACGATCCTAATAAATTTTGTTGGTTTCATGCTAGTTGGGGTCACTCTCATTAGACTTGTAGGTAGTTTCATTATTTGGCTATGGATTTCCTTTTCAGTCCCAATTTTGACCACAATTCTATCATTCATAAATGTTAACAAGCCTATGACATTTCCTTCAAATCCCATGAAACATAAACTAAATCTCAAGCTTTGAACTAGTCTAATGCTCATTTGGCTATATATAAAGATCCTCTTTCAAATCACCAAGACAACCCACATAAACTTACCCCTTATACCAATAATGTTGATAGTCTTTTTGACCCAAATCCTAAAAAAATTGTGGTCAATCTGACTAAGATGTGAAGGGTGGTTGCCTTCATTAATCCTCATCCCATCCACACTCCTCAATTGTCTTGCAATTTTAATGTTATCCAAGACTCTTCTCCAACTCGCTTAATAGAGTTGGGTCAAGAAGACCTTATATATTTTAATGAACCAATTCTAACACCTCCCTCAGATAACACTTCTCATGCCATTTCTACCATTCCTCCAACCTCTTTTCCCATCACCAATGATACTCAAAATTCTATCCACACTTGTTCTCAAACCAAACTTGAATCTACTACCCCATCTTCTCAAGACAATAAATAAACTTGTCCTCAAATTAAACTTTCCACATCTTATCAACATAAATTCACATGCACTTTGATTCCTCCTTATGCATGCCTCCTTTAACACTATGCACCTCTTTCCAATAGTTCTATTATGGATTATGATGAGTGGGATCCTATCATATAACTTACTAATCTCCCATATCAAATCCCATTTCTTGAACTTATGTGAACCTCTTCATGTCATCATAATCATCGTATGCAGGTTTTTTTCAAAATGAGCATCCCTCATCTTCCCCTAGTAGGACATGAAGCCACCTTATCCAAATAAAAAGAGAGTATTTTACTACAGTGTGAAGATATGTCCATACACGTTGATGAAATAATTGACACTTCTATTCCCTTAAATTCCCTATTACTTTTATTATCCCCAATGAGATTCTGCTTTGTGCGTATGATCTTCCCTTTTTTATTAGTGTCCAAATTGATGATATCCAATTCAAGAGTGCCTTGATTGATGATATTAAACTTTATTCTATCCTATAATATTTTACTTAGTAGGCCATGAACTCATCGCATGAGAGTAATTACCTCTTCTGCTTGCCTATGTGGAAAATTTCCTCATAATGGAATAATCTATAAGATTCAAGGTGATTCTAACCCATAAAATTTCAAACAATTCCAAGACCATGGTGTATTCAAGAATCCTACCCTTGAACCCTTTCCAAGCATTCCATTTCATGAATCTCAACGGTTTAACTTTCCTATCAATTCTACCCAAGGTTACAATGGTCACCCTAAATTTATTAAGAATATACCCCTAACCTCCTAGACTCTGATGACAATGAGATTGAAGAGATCAATATGAAGATTAAAATCTTAGATCTCTCACCTCATCTCATTTCTCAACTTCCCACTTGTTTGCAACCTCGTTCCTATTAACCACCTAGTGATGATATACCCATTGTCTTAACTAAGACTCGACATTCCATTCATCACACCACATCGAACGACAATGTCATCTCTACCTATGCCATCAATATTGATACACTTGATTATGATGATGGATATACCTTAGATGATCCATTCTTAAGAGGTCTTGTTTAGGCCTAAGATGCTAAAATTATTTGTTGTCGTTCCTCTTTGCTTCAATCTTTTAGTTTTTCTTTTATAATTCCATATTGTCTGACTCTTAATTTTAGCATTTTTCCTCTTGATCATAGGGTATAGATGGTTCACACTCCTCTAATTTTTGAAGAGCTTCATAGGAGTATGCTTATGGATTGTGCTATGACTAGTCCCTATTGCTTTACTTGATACCAAGACCCCTCTAGCTAACTTATCCCTAAGATGCTTACAACTATCCTTCACCATTATGTGCATTCTACCCCTCCCTTAGCAGAGCCTAGTTTGGATCCTATTCCCATTCCCTCTCTAGCTGAGTCTCTTCCTATTTCAGATCCTATTGCTCCTTCAATCAATCCTTGGCTAGTCTCTCCACCAACCCCACCTTCCCTTGGTGATGGTTTACTTACTTTACTATAGCTTTCTCCTTTGTCCACAAAATTGGCCAATCAACCATATTTTGATATTTATAAAGTTGTTGATCATTGGACTAGAGACTGATCATTATACTAACCTTCCTCAACTTTTCTTTCCACTCTTCCTATTAGTAGACCTAAAAAGTCTACTAACAAGCATATCTATTGCTTCCACAACACAAATAAGCATTCATCCATGCATTATTGTAAGCTATGGAAATATATCAACACCTTGCATCCCACCACTCCTCAACACACAAAAAAGGCTATACCTCCCCTAAAAATATTACTTGAATATCTTCCTAAATATGGAGAGGTATATTATCTTTGGCACCAATGAACTACTCATCATACTGATCATTGTTGCATCCTTCAATAGCATCTCAAAGATCACCTCATGACCATTCCTGTGCCTAGTACCCTTCCTCCCATAAGTTTCCCTTACAAGAAGGCTCCCAATTTTTCCCCCATGGCTCCACCACCTATGGTCCCTTCTCCACCTACTATTTTTCCACCCATGATTCCCTCACTCATGGATCCTCCCTCACCCACAGATCATACTCCACCTATGACCCCTTCATATCCTATAAAGTCCACTCCCTTTCCTTCTCTTGAGCATTCCCTACACAATATCCATCAATAACATAATCCTTTAGGCATTCCTAAATTCTTCGTTGAGGAGATTTGACATGAAGTATTTTCTCAAATTTCTCTGAAGATTGATGATACTTTGGTTGCAGTATGAGTCCAACTTTATAGAGACTTATAAGATGTTATGGATAATGTGTGTGGATAAATATATCAATACTTATGAACACAAGCATGGTGTTCTTTTATTTTTTTGTTTCATTTGGATTGTACACATACTCCAACTTTAGTTTTATCTATATTATATCATTTGACATTATGTCCAATTCTTATCTCTCTTACATGATGACTTTTTTTTCACACTACATGTTACTTATGTTGTTGTTATTTTTCTTATGTTCTCTTATAGATACTTTTTCATGATTACATACTTACTCTTCATGAATTCCTTTTCTATGATTATCTTGTTCTATTTTCATGATTGTTTGTTATCTTATCTCTATAAACAAGGATAATTATTATTGTGACTTGGTTATACAAACCTTGCTCCCTTTAGTCAATCCTCATTTACCATGTGATCAGTTAGTAAACAATTCATCTCATTATAATCTCCTTTTACCAGTCCACCTTGGATCTCCCCTTATTGCCCTGTATTACCTTTTTCAAACTAAGCATACATATGGTTGAGACTTTGAGATAACATGTTGGTTCATAGTTAAGCCTAATTGTTCTAGTTAGTCATATCTTTGGATACTTAGCTTCCTTTATCCTAAGCCTAAATCTCATTCATGTGTATTACTTTATCTCTTATAATTGATCATTCTAAGTCCATATGGAGGAGTAATCTTAAAATCCATAAACGCTCAAAGCTAAATCATTTAACAAAAGACAATGATCTAAAAGGCAACATTCAAAATTTTCAAAAGTTAAATCACACTAAAATACGGGATTCTAAGCACATCTCCTTTTCCTAATCAAATCTCAAACTCCACATTTGGCTTCATGATAGAGTCGAGGTCCATTGGGGTGTGATAGGCTAGTAGATTAGAAAAGGAAAATAAAAAAATCTTTTAGTGTTACCTACTTTCTTACGTAAGTATCCAATCTTCATAGTAGACCAATGACTCTGTAAGGGGTCTCGAAACATATCATGGGAAGGTAGGTCCATTTTACCTTTCCAATTCAAAACAACCAACATGAATTGATCTTAGTACCACATTTATTTGCTTATATATATTTGTGCCTATAATGAACATGTATCCTTTGTATATTGATCATCGCTAGTCACTTAGTGTCTTTTCATGTCCTTAGTGTGCCTTATGTCTCATAAGGTCTTCTCATTAGATGATTACATTATGATTCTTACATTCCCTTTTTCACTCCCTACCACCCTAATATTTTTTCTTGAGAAATATTGTTTTGTTTATTGATCACTCCCCCTAGAGATTCCATTTGTGAGTTGTAGTGTAAGACCTTGGAAAAGACCAGACCTTCCTCACAAATTATCAAATTTTTACATTACCATTATAAACATCCCCTTTTTACCATATTTTAATGTTGTTTCTACCTCATTGGTGTTCCCTTTACGAATTGCAGTGTAAGACCATGGATAAGACTTGGCCTTCCTCACAAAATTATCGAATACCCAAGTCACAATGAAATTACATGTGTCAAATATGAGATAAGATGTGATTGATTATGAGTTACACGTCATTGACATGCTTCCCATCTTGATTTAGTATGTTTTATGCTTATTTCATTAATTTTTCACTTTTATCTTTGTATTTTTTGATTGTATGTAAGCATCCAACCATTTTGATTAAGTTTTTCATACTTCCCAACTTGAATTAGTGTGATTAATTTAAGACTATTTTGCCAATTTTATTTCTTTTTTATACTTCCCAATGTGATTTAGTGTGATTGATTGACTTAATTTTTTTTTATTATACCATTTGCCTTTCATGTGCTTTCCATTTTTATTGCATTATTTTCATACTTCCGAATGTGATTTAGTGTGATTTTACTTGTTTTAATTTGGTAACACTCTTTTTCATGGTTTAAAAACATTTTTCCCTCTTGTATACCATTTATTGGTTTATTATACTTAGTCATCTTTTGTTATTACACATTTCCCATCGTGAAATAGTGTGTAGTGTATTTATTTTTGATTAATTATCTTTTTAACCATGCATGTGTACTACACACTGCTAGAAAAGAAAACACTCCACATATATTTCCTATAACATATACATCAAAATCAAAATACATCTTATAAAAATAAATATATCCATGCATCAACAACCACAACCAAAATATAACTTATAAGATCAATATCCAACTATAAAAATAAGCTATCTCTATATATCATGTGTTTTTATAAAAAAATACAAGTACATCACTCCAACTTTATGGGTGGGCTCTATCATGTCTATCTCATGGCCTAGCCACATTTCCCATAGATGCTTTAATCTTTCCCATTTATATAGTACAATGTAATGAGGCTATCCAAGATCTCAAACCTGCTACATATTCCTATAGGTTGGCCACCTGAGCCTGTACCTATCCCAACTAGATCATGGTAGCCATATGTGTGGCTCTCTCCTGAGCTAGGGCCTACTAAGCTTATGCCTCTCCTACTCCCACCCCTGTTAGTGGTTGCAATCCATCCTCATGTGCCTATATCTACCTCATAGCCTCTCCCACCAATCTAAACCATCCCGACTAAACTGGGGTAGATGGTACCACAAGATCATCCAACATGGTGGGTTTGTAAGTAACCAACACTCCATCCAAAATATCACGGTGTGCTACCATGACCAAGGATCTCCATCTGACCTCCTCAGCCACAATATCTAAAAAATTCAAACAAGATATATATCAAATCACATAGACATCTCAAAATCTATTTATCTACCTACAATCATATACACACTAGTATTTTATCTTAAAGACTAAGAATTACAACATTTATTACCTATCCCAGTCACGAACTACCATCTCCCCATTAGCTCATCTTCCAAGCATGATCTCTCCATCATCTTGTCCCCCAAGCACCTCATCTATAGGATGTTTCCCTATCAAAGCAAAACCTAGAGTCACCACCTATGCATGTCTTAGGCCTCTCCTCAGTGGTGCTTTTATCAATTAGATTTACCCTAGGTCAACTACTAGGTTATCCTATATTACCACTCTTTGTGCTCGATCCCACCAATGGCATCTCCATCGATGATGCACTTGAGGTGGTCTCTACCCCTCCTATTATGCCTATTATAGCACCTACTATAGCTCTACATCCACACCTATTCCCTCTCCTCTTCTAGCTATTAGCTATCATGATTGCCCAGTCCATGGTATCACATGCTATGGATTGATCTCTGATCTATTAACCCTTTCCTCCTCCTCTACTCCTCATCTCTCTTGTATGCCATACCCAAAATGTGGGCACTACTATAGGATCTACTATTTGTAGGAGTCCAAATTATCATGGTAGTGTGCCACTGGTTACGACTCTACCCATTAGGTATAATGGTCTATGATTCACACTTGAGCTACCCTTAACACTATCGTCAACCAACTCAGCCTAATAGTATAAATATGTGCATAGAGATGATACACAATCTCTCTTCATGTGATTTTATACAACATTGGCACATTGGGAACAACCCATGTTACCTAGTCTTGTCTCCATATTACAACCTGAGATAACCTATCATATACCACATGAGGCAACCCAACTAGTTGATACATTAGAAACCTCTCATATATCCATGCACTCAATAATACCACTAGTCATATGGTCTTCTTCTCTCTGGATAGCATCCCATACATATTATGCATGAGATGGACCCAGATGATAAACCCAAAATCATAAATCACCCCCTGATCCAAAATATACTTGAATAAGGATATCACATATAGTAGTTCCTTACCATCGAACTTGTGACACAACACTCGTGTTGTTACAAGTCCAATCACAACATTCCAAATATTTAGAAACTATGTAATATATACATTGAATAAGCTCACCTTCAGCCTTAGGTAGATCTTATCGGATCACATCACCCACTAGGTTAGTGCTCATCTCTCCTTCAGATCATATGGTGTCCCTATGATCATCAATATCCCCTATAGGTAATTCAAGCAATGCATGGACATCCTCTAATGTGATACCTACCTTTATGGTATCCCCATCCACCACTCATCAAAAAATGTTGGTCAACCATTCCCATGCTCTGAGGAACATGACAATGAGATCAACACTCAGTGGGATGCATCTCATCTCCATAATTCCTTCCAAACCCAACGTAACCAATCTAGCTATGTTCACATTTGTCAAACACTCCAACAAATTAGGTAACCATGTCACATCAATCAATCACCAAAATCTTTGGTGTCTCTACAAAATATCAAATAACAAAGGATGTATTAGATATCCATATCATTCATAATCAAACTACATTTTTACAAAATCCATAAAAATAAACTAGTTTGATTTAGATTATTCATTTTTCTACCAAGATTAACCTATTACAAACTACATTGGCCTTTTTAGTACGAAGTTGACCACTATGTGGCTTGATAATACTATATCGGCCCCTTTCAACCTTTGCAGTACTATATCAGCCACTTAATAACTAAGTTAGCTCATTAATACTAAGATATCCCTTTTTAGACCTTAACCAACTAAGTCAGCTACTTACTACTAATTTGGCCCATTAGTTTTTCACTTAACCAAGTCGGCCACTTACTACTAAGTTGGCCCCTTAGTTTTTCATGTAACCAACTAAGTCAGCCACTTACTACTAAGTCAACCCCTTAGTTTTTCACATAACCAACTAAGTTGGCCATTTATCACTAAGTCAGCCCACTGGTTTTTCTTATTTTCTACCAACTAAGTCAACCTGGTTGACCTTATTTTTTCATTATGATAACTTTTTGACTAATTTTCATAAATGCCTTGGGTATTTATTGGTCCGACTCCTTCCTACCCAATACCCCATTTAACCCCTAGTGTACTTAAAAATTTTATAGGGTTCATTCTAGTATCTAGATTTTGCCTAATTATCAAATTTACATAAATCACTCAATTTCAAATATAAATACTCAAAAATTTGAAATTTTTAGTTGCTTATCTCTGTTGGACTTGTTATGGTCGCTATGCATCCTCCCCACCTCAGTTGTCGTCTCCTCACCATTTTGGCTCTCTAGGCTCTCACTAAGTCTCTTAGAGCTATATTTTTCTCATAATAATAAATAATACCAAATTAATTATTTTTCACCCTATTTATATTTAATATTCAAAATTATTTACCCTTCAAATATTTACTATTAGATTTCTTATTTTGATCATATATTTATCTCTACAAACTCTTTTTACAAATTATAAAATGTTCTAGAATCTTGACATTATAGAGAATATTTTCCACTATTATATGCCTATGTTTCAAAAAAATTGATTTTTTGCTCTTTTTTCACTAATCTCTACAGGGTTTCCTAATGTTCCTCACATTGGACATCTTCACATCTCTTTCTTTATCTAAAACATTAAGGTAAGTAAAGGTATGTGTTTTTCAATTTTGTCCTTTCATTTATCTTATTTTCTCTTTATTGCACTTTATTCAGCTTCAGTGTTATCTGTCACTATGTTCTTTTCCCAAAGCACCATCCCCTATTGCTCCTACATGACATGTGATGAGATTCTAGTGGGGCATATGTATACATATAATATTTTCAAATTTTATCAATTACTGACACTCTCTATATTACAAGAACCCATTGAGGCTCAATCTCTCTGAGTGCATGCCTTAAGGGGTACACTGGGAAAGTGGTGGGCAGACCATTGGTGCTTCGTAATATTGTTGTCCCTTTTTTCCACTTGATATCGACACACTTGTCTCCTAAAAATCATTCCCCTAAACTTTGTTTCCTTTTTTTACACCCTCTTCTATTCATTTACCACCTTCATTATCCCCTTCCCTAACCTAAACCTCTTTTTGGTAGTTTACATGACTATTTCATCCACATCGACCCTATATTGTTATTTGCAAAGCTTACTAGGAACTAGGTTGGCCATGACCGACATAGTTCATAACCTAGTTAGTTTTTGTCAATTACAATACTAGGTCGATCAAGTTGACCTTGTTGGCCTAAACTTTTGGAAAGGTTTAAGGTTAGATCCACCTATATAAACACATTCATTTTTTCATTTCTAAGAGAAGAGAAGAAGTAAGATATCCTATGCATATGCTTATCCACCATTATACTTAGGGAGAAAGCTTAGTGTTTCATATTTTCTTTGGAGATACGGATCTTGTCTTGTGGAGAAGTCTTTTGGATGCATCGATAGATTATGTAGCCTAGAGCTGATTTAACCTTGTCATCCTTACATACCATAACAACCTCTTGCAAAGCACCTTGGCCAACGGAGATATTGAGGCTTGATGGGTTCATCTTCAAAGTTTAGTATCCCTAACTTTAATCCTCCTTTGTAAGAGTAGATAGATATGCATTTTCACTTCTCTATCATGCATTAGGATTTTGTATACATTAACATGAGTATATATTTTCTATTCATGTTTACTATTAGTGTTTATTACCCCCCAATTTATGCCACAAGCTTTGGTGAACACTAGATTAAATTTTGATTTATTTGTTATTAGTTTAGTGAATATGAAAACATGGGACCTAGTTAGGGTTATTGCATAGTTTTGCTTAACTGGAGGCTTTGGAACCCTCCCTAGTGCTATTACTGTGGTAAAATATCCCTTGATTAGGTCTAGTAGATCCATATTGGTCATGACCTCGATTATCTAATGTATCCCCAATCATAAGTGTAAATAGGATCTATCTTCTCTGAGCTATGATTGATTTGTAGATCTACTGCATTTCCCATTGCATACACCTCCTCCCTGCAAACAACCATGGAACCTACCTGAAAGTTATCAATTATGCAACATTTTATAGAGGAATTTCAATTGGTAGAATGGAGGGATGAAAACTATTGTTATTGTGCCTTCTATGTTTATTATTTTTTAGCAGGTCTTCATATCTGACTAAATGTTTACTGGTATGTTAACAGAGTGATTAAATGTTACACACTGATAAATCTTAATTATTTTTCTATTGAACCCAAATGTTTTTTGCATTCAAGCTCATGTGTTATGAATTCCTAATTATAAACATTTTAAATGTAGACTAATGTAGTTATTTTTCACATGTTTTCCATTCACTCTACCCTATTATTTATAATGCAACACATTTTCATTGGGTTGAGCTCAAGATGGAAGACACTTGGGTCAATATTGTGGAAACCACCACCATTTTCCACATGTCTTGATGGGTTTTCTCTATTACCATGGCAATTTAATGTTGTCTTACATGCCATGAATAAACATTCCTGGTTAATTATATTTTTGCATGGTTGTTATGGTTATTTTTCCTTGTATATACCTATTAAAGTTGTATGCCTTTTATGTTCCTTAGTTTCTTGACATGTTTTCTTTTGTGTGCCTTCACATCTGAGTAAATGTTTACTAGTACGTTATTGGAGAAATGAAACATTACACCAACAAACATCTCTCCCTACATTTTTTGTGGACTTACTCCCTACAAATGGCCATGAAACCTATTCGAAAGTTATCAACCATGCAATATTTTGTAGAGGAATTTTAATCGACAGAATGGAAGGATGAAAGTATTATTATTGTGCCTTCTATATTCATTATTTTTTAACATGCCTTCATATCTAATGAAATATTTATTATTATGTTAATGGAGTGATTAAATGTTACATAGAGGTGTGTTGCTTGTTAATGAACTCATAGTTGTGTTCTTTTTATTTTCGTGTGCCTTTTATTGTTATTGTGCCTTCAAAGTGCTTGTTGGAAGACACTTATTAGAGGGATGAAAAGTTACCCAATTCTGAACCCACATCATCCACATGTTTTCATTCACACCTTGCTCCAAAAATTTTGGTACTTTAATGGAAGCCTTAGATGTTTTCTAAATTCATGTCATTGTGTGCTTCATTTGTATGTTGGATTTCTATTTCCCTACATGACATGGGTTGGAAGATGCAACATTAGTTACTGTGTAGATGTAAGCATTGAAGGTTTTCATGCACATACCATAAACTATTATTGTCATATGTACCAATCATTTAATGCTGTTATTTTTTCATGCCCAATTCTAAACCCACATCGTTCACATGTTTTCATTCACATCTTACTCCAAGTTTATTGGTTTTCTTTCATATCTTCCTATCAATTAATGTTGTGTTTTTCATTCACATTTTATAAGATATAACTTTTCTTTGTTATATTTATTGTTAATAAATCACTTAACATTTTCTGTTGTGTGGATGGAAACCTTAGACTTTGTTGATATTTTATTCTCAATTAATATGGGTCACTCATATAAAATGATGTGACATGTTGAAATGCGAGTGTGTACGCACTTGATGTAACACTTAATGGAATGTGGTTGAAAGCCATAAGTGTATTGATTGTGGTACATATCAATTAATGTTTCTATGTTATTCATTCAAATTTTATAAGTTAATAATATTCTAATGTTGATGGAAGCCCTGAAGGTGCTTCACTACATGAAGCATTGATAGTCACTTTATAATAGTGCATATCATTAAAGACTCCTTATTTACATGGTGTATATCAATGCTCCTAGTTGTGAACAACCATATGTTGGGTTTTTCATAGTTTTCATGTCAGTTAATGTTGTTATTTTTTTCTCCCTTTCTTACCTATCTAGTGGGCTCACCTGTGGAGGCAGAGTTAAACCACGAGAATTAAAATTATGACCACTATTAATTTTCAAATGAACACATTATTTTAGTTGTGTATTAAATTAATATGTCATTAATATGACACCAAGTGCCATGTTGGAGGATGAGTATTTTCATAATAATTAGCATTTACTGGTATGTGCATGGAAGCCACATAGGTTTCCATTCACATATCAGTAAATTTTTATTTCTTTCTATCAAAATTAAGAATGTCATTAACATACCAGTAAATATTCAATCAGATGTACCAAACAAAATCCTTCTCTCAACTCATTAATATGCTTGTCATATGTTCATGTGATTTATTGTAACTATTTTATTCATTCATAGTTTCAATTATGTAAACTTTATTTCCCCTAGTTATTTTTATTATGTTTTCTATTCTATTGTCAGTTAATTATATAATTTATTGAATATTTTTGTTTAGCATGAAGAATGTAAAGAAGAGGATATAGTATGTCCAAAAATGGCCATGTGCAATTATGAAGAATAGAGGAATCAAAATTCATGAATATGTTGATGAAGATATTATTAAAGTTACACAACCCACTTCAAATCATACTATATACCCCTGACCAACCAAGTAGAGAAGGAAGCCAACATAAATGTTACCGCCAATGCGTATGTGTCATTACAGTCCAAATGTATAGTGTAAGATATAAAATGTGTAATGAGAGATTTGGACCATAATATTTACTCCATGAGGGCCTTAGTAGTTAAGTATGGCATCAAAATAAGTACTTTGTTGAATTAGATGAAATGAATCATATCTACCAATAAGAAGATCCCACCCACTAGTCTATCATACTGTAATTTATTAGAACACAACCAAAACCTATCTAACTACATCGATCCACATAAGGTTCCACCTAGAAGCCTATCAAGGTGACAAACCCATATTGTGTATTGCACATCTCCCTAATGTCCAACAAATGTTGATGACCTTCGCTTAACAATGAAGGTGATATCAACTCTTGTCAACTTGTATTGTCACTGATGACTGATCGAATACCAACCAAACACTATATCTTCTTTATCACACAAGAGGTGAGAAGATATGCAACATGAGAAACAAAATCAAACTAACATTGTTTGATCCAAGTCATGAAATTAGATATAGAAATCCAAAAATGGAACTAAAATCAAGAACACAAGCCAACAAATGCTACTACAATAGATCTCAGTCTTGAGCCTAGTAGCTCACACAAGATGGGTGAATCAATGATCATTCAGAGCAAGCTGTCAGGTCTATCAGGACCATAGTACTCAGCCACATAAGATGCCTCTTGATTAGAGGATGTGTCAAAATAACCATAGTAACAAAAATATCTACCACTATAATGATCCACACAATTTACCTCAGCTTTCTTTTTATGTAGAGAGCAGAGTCATCTATAAGGACATACATCTACAAGATGTCTAATACCAACACATTTGAAACATTTTGGCTATTTCCTATGTAATGAGATCCATAATAAGTTGAATCACTATAAGAACCATAAGAGTGAGAATAATGCCTATGGTGATGTTTTTGTTTTGAAGATCTTGGAGAGTTTTAATGAGAATGGTGGGGAAAGTGTCTCAAATAATAACTCAGAGTATGTCTCAGAGAGTGTTTCAAAGAATGCTTGTGAAACTTTCACTATACATGATAATGATATCTATTTTGGGACCTATTTTTTGTATAATGAGCCTCTTTAGTAGGCACACTCTTCTTCTTTGTAAAATATCACTTATGCTGAGTCAACAACTAACAAATAAAGTCAAATGTGGAACCATTAATCTTATCACTAAGCCATAGCATTTTAAAAAATTGGTGTATTTAGAACAAAGGCCATGCAATTTGATAGAAATAAACATGTCATCATCAATTTTACCCCTTATATTACAATAGTCTTATTTCAAATTTTTCATGGGAGAGAGATATTCAAATACATCTTCTTCAGTGGTAAGTCTATTATTAAGCAACTGCATTAAGAAATCAATCTTCTTATGGGTAGGTTATTTTTCATATAGATATTTTAATAATTTCCAAGCTTTTTTGGATTTACCTTTAATGGATTAAATATGGATAATTATTTGAGCAAAACATGATGATTTCAACAAAGCAAGGACACATTTATTACGTCTTTGAAACTCAAGTAATTTTGTAGCTTTAGTTGGTGGTATGGTTTCTTTTTCCATTATTTACCACAAATCAATTAAAACAAGCATTTTTTCCATATTCATCGACAATTTCTTGTATTTTTTTGGTGTTAAACATCCATTTTTAGAAATTAAGCTCAAAATGTTTGCCATGGTGCTTATCAAAATAAGGAAAACTATTGGGGTTTAGCCTTTATCCACCAGATAGATTATGATTACAAAAGTTCTTAGACTTAAAAAAATGTAATGTGCCTTATAACTCCTATTACAACCATATTTCTCCATTATTTCAACTTTTCCAATAGAAAATAAGGTCAAAATGAAATTTTATCAATAAATAATTTGAATGGGTTTTGAACCCTTGACCTCCCTTTTGACAAATACTTGTAAAATCTATATGACCAACTCTACTACTATGAATATTTAAATTTGGTAGGAGAAATTTCAATATAACCAGAAGTTATCTAATTTAAAAAAAATAGAGAACAAGATTTAAAAATTATAAAAAAAATTATCTTATTATTGATTATACATGTAAAACAAAATAACTATGCCTTTTCCTTTGTTGGGCCCATGTAGCGTGAGGTTTAAGAGATTTTTGGGAAAAAATGTTCTTCTATGTCGAATGATTTCACTACTCTTTCAATTTAATGTGCCTTCAATATATTATTATTATTTATATCTTTGATTCAGCCATTGATTATTGATCAGATATGGAGTTTCAAATTTATATGAAAGTTTTAAAACAAAATACTAAAATAACTATTATGGATTAACACCCACTCCTCTACCATTACTAAATCCTAAATTGGTGCTTTCACTCTTGAAATCAAGGAGGCAACTAAAAATCATTCAAATTATCCTTGAAGCTCAGATCCAAATTAATAAAATCAAAACACTCTCATATCTGCTTCTTTGCTAAGTAAACGTAGTTGTCTACAATGATAGTGCTTCATTTTCCTTAATCTGTGTGAAGGACACTCTCTACATACTTCTTAAAATAGGAAAGGGCCTTCCTCAAAAGTAGTCTGCTCATCTAAGCTACCATTTTTTCTTCCCTCAAACACCATACTATTTTATTTTTGGGAGTAAAAATAAGAACATATATTTCTTTAATTTTTAAGTTTCCATGGCTGTAAATAAACACTTTCTTCGTGCTTCAACCTAGAAGCTTTGATACCACTATTCAAGATCAAAATAGGAGGAATAAATAGCAAAATGTATACAATATAAGCATATATTTTCATGTGCATAATGTACGATTTTAAAAGGAAGCTTAAGAGAGATGAGACTTGGTTATAAAACCAACCAATAGGTAAAACTACTTGAACATTAACAAAAATAAACAACTTTGGATAAATAATCCAACAATACCATAATTTAGTGTCTATAATTTCCTCCCTTTTGTTATAGTAATGAAAATTTTAGATTAAAAGGAAAAGGTATACTTGAATGTGTACAACACACTTTGTCTTTTATAGGAAGCTTCAATTGTGCATATCACTTTGAAGCTAAACATGCAACAAAAATATGGTAGTTATTTTCCATAGATTGAAATTTGAATTTTGAACATGAAAATTTAAAATTAAAGAGCAAGAAAGGAATACACCTATGTTGGTGAAAACCATGTTTCCCTTGCAACTTGTTGGAGATTATGATTCATTTTTGAAGCATTAGTTAAATGTGTTTTCTGTCAAATCACTTGGATAGTTATTCCTATTATTTGACCATGGATAAATTGAGGGTTACAAACCCCCAATTTAGTGTAATTATGCATGCCCTTGGGTTCAGGAGATATATGTGCCAACCCTTATAAATGTGGGGATAAGTACATGATGTGATAACCCAAATAACTACTCAAATATGATAAATAAAGGGAATCACATGACGTGTTAACTATAAATAATGCCATGGCTACTGATCATCACTAAACCTCAATGTATATTACCCTTTACAACATGAATCAACCACTACAGATGAATTTTTAGATTCAAATATGCTCACTACTCAATATGGATTGAAAAGGTTTTTGAAAATACACAACTATAATAGTGCTTATTGTAAAATATTTAAATGTTCATTAACTAATACCACACCTCATAATTTTTAAAGTGTGTATATTTTCATGAACTGGAATTATGACCCCTAAATCTATACCAACTGATATAAAATGTTATGTGTCTATATGATGAACTTGAGAACCTATATCTTATATGTATGTAAATGTAAAAAAACTAGAATTTATGTTCATGTACATATGCTCATATATATGTACTCAAGTGTGTATGAAATTATACTAAAGTATCTAAAAAGTGTGTGCATATGCATGGCATAATATCCCATAATATATATTAATGTGATAATATCTACCATGTAAATGAAATCATATGATATCTAAATCACTCTAAATCTTTGACATTTGTATTATGATTCCCAAAATGTAATTTCGTTTTCATGGAGACTTGTGTTTCAATGATTAGTCCACTATAATTCCACCCTTTTGAGATGAGGTATGTGTCATATAAGTTACTTATCTCAAAATGTATTATGTCATGTATAAAGATAAAATCATGTATAATCATGTGAACATGTGGAGAGTATGTCATCATAGTAATGTATATGCCAATCAAGTAATGTATGTAACCTATGGATTTCAAGCCATATAAGTGTCATGTCTAGATAAGTGTATCATTTAAGCACATAGTAGTAAGCATCATTGAAAGATAACTGAATAAGACTATACAATAAAATTACATGTAATGGATCATGTCACCTATCAATCTCAGTAAGCTCAATAAGTGCAACAAGCTTAACAAGCTCAAGAGCTAGTGTTACACATAAGGCCAAGGGACGCATACAAGGGACATTAATATGTTGTAACAATCAAGACTAAGGGACATAAGTAAGGAATACAAATATGTCACAAAAAAGAGACATAAATATGTCACATCAAACTAACCCAAGGGCCACATGTAAGGGACATTAATTTGTCACAATAAATAAGGCCAAGGGTTGCACATAATAAATAAGTAATGATTAACCTATCATGCAAGAGTAAAAACATCAATGAAACTTAGATAAAATAAAAACTATTCTACACCATCAATATGTATCAATGACACATCCTATTAAAATAGCATATCTATGTAACACTATGTAATATATGGGTAATTATAAAGACATTTGTAAGCAATAGTTTTAGCTTGACATGATAAAGAGGTCATAAAAAGATAATACCTATTAGTGAAACATGTGGAATAAGATACCCCATGTATTATCATGGCCACTAGGTAGAGGAAAGTCCAACACCTTTATATTCATGTGTAACATGTATGTCCTACATTACACTCATATATCATAAAATCCATGTTTTTATGAAAATAATATGCCGTCTACCAAACATGTGATAAAATAATATATGTAAATAATATAATCTAGTAATCATGACATGCTTAGATCCTAAATTTGATTTGTTAAATATTTAAATGTTTTTACATTTTTTAATATTTTATATATTTTATAATTTTGATTATTTAATAGTTAAAAAGTGGCAACCAATGATCCCATCAATGGGAGGACCATGGGGAGTGCCTATATTGAATAATGTAAGGGTTGCCTATTGAGGAAAAAGGTACCAAATGTAGGCATATCAGAATTAAATAATAAATTTCATATGTTGTATAGTAATTGTCATGATCACTACTCATAGAATCACGTGTATGATGGGTAACTCTAGAAGGCCTAGGACATTATAGGGTCTGATGTATAATAGGTAATGTCTCACTCCTTGCATTCATTATGGAACACATTGAACTACCTATGGTACTAATTGATTATGTGCTATAGGAAATTATGGCCTCCGTAAGCCCTGTATAACTCTTTAATATTAGGGACTCTAAATAGTTGGATTTCTAGTAGACTCAACTACTCTCCTCTAAACTAGTTGTAAATAAATATCTTGCATATGTGTAACCATAGGATCTATATAATGATCTTTTATGGGTGTATCAACCAACTACAGTGGTGGGGGGTGGATGAGGAAATACCATTGGATTTAGATGGTACTCATATTGTAAACCTTTAACTATAACTATATTATTGTCATGTATGTGATTGAGACATTAATGAACTGTATATGGTATTGCATGAAGATTTTGAAACTAAAAACATCCTATCAACATGTCAAAGACCTTGTTACTTTGTAAAACTAAGAATAGAGTGGATAATATGGCATAACCCACCTAAAGAGGTAACACCATATGTCTGAATGTATTCACATCAAGTTTACAAATATATTTTACCTTAATTCACATTAATATGTATTACTTAATCAAATTAAGATACAAATTAGTATGATAATATACTAAGATATGGCATTCAAGCATACGTCTAAATGTAAAACATTGAAACTGAATGCAATGATCTAAAAAGTTGCATATGCTAACATCTTGTGTTATTATTACAACATTGCTTATATCTTAGGCCCACATTGGGAATCTATTATTGTTCTTGCATTTTTTAGATCTTAAGTTAATATGGGACATACTACCCTAGATGTTATATTTCTTACATTCTTGGCTATGTGGGGAACATTGCTCATATTGGGGATCAATCAACAATATGATTACAATATGTAAGCAATAAATGCAGAAATAAATCAGATAGATAAGTAACTAGAATCAGACTTAACAAGAAACAAGAGATACAAGAAACCACCCTGAAAACTTGTATTCAACTCTTTACAGAAGGAACTACAAATAAAGAAACTTCTTTTCTTCCACACCTCTCTAGATGTATAAATCTCTTTCCCTCAAGAGTCCTCTCTCTCAATTACAATCTATTCCACAATCTGGAATGATATACAATCTGTATTCTACTTCTACAGTATTGTCTTCTTCTTGTCTACTTCTACAATGAACTATGAAGATCTATCTCTATTATATAACTATAGAGACTCATGAGCATGCACTTACAACTGATAGATGCACCTCCTAAACAAGGGCTCTAACTAACTCTACTCAAATTAGAAATGCAGGCTTACAACCAACACTTCGTTCCTTAACATGCAAACACTCTGTTCATGCACGAAAATAGATTCTAGACGCCACAGGTAACTGACGTCGATTCCTGCCTGCTTGCACTTGCCGACATCGGCCGATCCTGGTTTCCTCCTGACCGACGTCGGTCACCTTTGGTCTGTGTCTGACCATCATCGGTGACTATTGAATGCTAGCAACTCCTGCATTTGCTCATGGGTGAAGCTTTTAGCTCCATACTCTAACAATCTCTCACTTGGAGATAAACAACTGCACCAGTACCTGTACAGCAACATCTTCTAGCTCCTCCATCTTCAACTCAATCATGAAGACCAATGAAAGTTGAATGAAGATTCAACTTCTCCTTTGTAACCGGCTTAGTTAACATATCCAAAGGATTCTTATCTATATGGATTTTCTCTAGCTTCAACTCACCATCCTCCAATACCTGTCTAATGAAGTGGTACCTAAGCTATATGTGCTTTATTCTTGAATGAAACGCTGAATTCTTAGCCAAATGAATTGCACTCTGACTATCACTGTATAGTCTACAACTCTCTTGCTCCTTTCCAAGCTCTTCCATGAACCGTGTCATCCATATCAGCTCTTTGCTAGCCTCTATGACTGCAATATACTCTGCTTCTGTAGTTGACAAGGCAACAACCTTCTGCAACTTTGATATCCAGCTAACCGTCGTTCCACCTACAGTGAAAACATATCCTGTGGTGCTTCTCCTACCATCAAAATCACCTGCCATATCTGAATCTACATAACCATGTAGAGAAGTATTTGAACCGCCATAGCATAAATGCCTACTGCTGGTTCCTTTCAGATATCTAAGGATCCACTAAACTGCTTTTCAGTGTTCCTTTCCTGGATTGGCCATATACTTACAACTCCCACTGCTTGGGCAATATCAGGTCTAGTACAAACCATTGCATACATTAAACTTCCTACTGTAGAAGCATATGGAACTTTCCTCATGTACTCTACCTCATCATGTGAATTAGGACACTGTTCTTTACTTAACTTGAAGTGTCCAGCCATAGGTGTGCTTACCGGTTTTGCATCCTGCATATTGAACCGTTTCAACACCTTGTTCACATAATCCTCTTGAGACAAAATCAACTTGTGATTTTTCCTATCTCTCTTAATATTCATGCCAAGGATTTTCTTTACTGCTCCCAAATCCTTCATAGCAAATGTGTGAGCTAATTTCACCTTAAGCTCAGAGATATCTTGCATGTGTGATCCTGCAACTAGCCTATCATCTACATACAATAATAGAATAATATATCTACCATTATTCAATCTCTTAAAATACACACAATGGTCAGATTGACATCTACTATAGCCATGCTCAGTCATAAACTTGTCAAACCTCAGATACCATTGCCTTGGAGCTTGCTTGAGGCCATAGAAGCTTTTCTTCAATCTGCACACTAGCTTCTCCTTACCTTTGACCTCATTGTAGACACCTAAAAAGTGTCTAACCCTTGGTCTTCCTCTCTCCCCTTGGTCCCTTGCTACTTCGACTATCCCTAACCTACCTAGGTCTTATTAATTAAAAATAATCATTTATTAATAAGTCCATTTTCCCTCTCCTTGCCACCTCGCCACCCTAGGATACTCTCCTTGGATCCCCTTCATTCCCCACATGGCCATTTAATGCCTTAGACTCCCATTCCAATCTCTTCACTCGCTCATTTAACCCCCGTCGACCGTTTCATCCTCGCATTCATTTGACCTTGCGGCTGGAAAACGGATAGAAGGCTATTTTTAGCCTTTCTCCGGCCTTTTAGCCGCTGACGTCGGTCAACCGTCGACCGACGTCGGTGATATTATCGGTGTTGGCACCTTTCATAATGGCTTCTGCACCGTTATCTCTCTCTCTTGGCTTCTCTTCACTTCTCTGCGTCTCTAGCTCTCGCATCCCGACTCTTGAATCTTTGGCATCAAACCCTTGTATCAGCAATCTCTCTACCAATCAATCTGACTCTCTCCCTCAGGTACACAGCAAGCTTCTGCAAGTGAACAACAGGGATTCTTCATCAACAACAGTCTTCACATCCAACAACATCAACAACAAGATCAACACCTTCTTCAGCAGGGCACAGGTAAGTACTCTGTTTATTTTCTTTATGCTTTCTAGTCATTTCTAAACTAGATTTAGCACTTCTTTCCCTCAGTTCTGACTGTCACCCAGACTCGAATTCCTATCTCCCTGATTGGCTTCCTCTATCTCTCTGTCCCTCTCTGTCCATTTGACTCTCCTGTATCTCTGCTCAGACCCATCCACAGACCATCCTCAAATCAGACCCGGACCATCCACAGACCAAGCCCTGACCAGAACCTGACCAGACCCGTCTAGAGGCCATTGCCCCGACCGACGCCGGTCATTACCCCGACCGACGACGGCAACATAGCCGATGTCGGCAGACCCGACAACCGATGTCGGTAGAGACCACCGACGCCGGTGACTGCAACCAGGCCGACAGCTTCTTCCAGGTAAGCCTTTGCTTCCTTTTCTCTTTCAGTTTGCTATCATTTCAGTCTATTTTAGCATTCTGTCATTTATCAGTCATTTATCTCTTATCAAAATAGTGGGTTGACCTCCCTTAAGGAAGTTCTCATACTTCTGGGAACAAGCTTTTGCTTGGCAACCCACCGCCTATCCATCTAACATTTTCTTGTCCAAGTTCCTTTTCTTTGCAGGTGTCATTCCTCCACAGCCAAAGAGGGGTGCTCACAAGCATCTGGATTTACGGTGCGCAGTCTATATCCAGGTACTTCCCATGCCTTGACCATTTATCTCTTTAGTTTCTTCTCTCTCTTAAATCTGAAAAGCGAATTAGCGATAGAAACACTCATATCCTTCCGGCTGATCCATATATATTTCTTCATCCAAATCTCCATGAAGAAACATTGTCTTAACATCAAGTTGCTCGAGATGCAAATCATCAATAGCAACTAAAGACAATACAGTCCATATAGAAGTCATTTTAACAACAGGAGAAAAAATCTCACCAAAGTCAATACCTGGTTTCTGTGCAAATCCTTTCACTACCAACCTGGCCTTATATCTCATTTGTCTATTCTCACCTTCTTTCAACCTGTAGATCCATCTGTTCTTTGGTGTCTTCTTCCCTGCTGACAATTCAACCAAATCCCATGTTTGGTTCTCTCTCAAGGAATCAATTTCCTCATTCATGCCAAGCTCCCACTGACTCTTGAAATCCACCTGTATTGCTTCATCAAAACTCTCTGGTTCTCCACCATCAGTAAGCAATAAATAAAATAACAAAGGGGAATATCGAATTGGAGGTTTACTTACTCTTTCTGACCTCCTGTTGGGTGACTGAGACTCATCCACAACACGCTGTCTGGCTAAATTCTCTGACAGTGACTGACCTCGGTCACTTTCAGGCCTATAACTGACTGTCATCGGTTCTGCCTAATCGACGTCAGTTCCTGCCTGGCTAACGTCAGTTCTTGTACGGCCGACATCGGTCTTTGTACGATCGACATCGGTTCCTACCTGACCGACGTCAGTCTCTGTGTTTTCCTTTCTATGACTTTTCTTTCCCGTGAGCTTATTTTGAACTTTCACCTTCTCCAAATTTGCATTGCTCTGCTCAGGTTGATCCAACTTCTTGAGCTGATCACTATACATCACTTTTTCATTGAAAACAACATCACGGCTCCTAATTATCTTGTTAGTTCCAAGATTTCAAAACCTGAATCTGAACTCATCTGAGCCATAGCCTATAAATGTGCACCTCATAGACTTAGCATCCAAATTCTTTCTATTTGCCTTATTAATGTGCATAAAGGCTTCACAACCAAAAACTTTGAGAAATGATAGATCTACCTTTTTACCTGTCCATGCCTCTTCTGGAATTCCACCATCCAGTGCTGTAGAGGGACCTCTGTTAATCAGGTACACTGTAGTATCCATGGCTTCTACCCAAAACTCTAAGGGCAATCCAACATGCAATCTCATACACCTTGCACGCTCCATGATTGTTCTGTTCATCCTTTCAGTAACTCCATTTTGTTGAGGTGTTCTTGGAATAGTCCTTTTCCTACGGATCCCATGCATATAACAATACCAATTGAACTTGTGGCTACAAAACTCACCACCATTGTCAGATCTCAGGCACTTCAATCTCTTGCCTATTTCATTCTCAACCATAGCTTTCCAAATCTTAAACGTGTCAAAAACATAAAATTTATTCTTAATACAATAGATCCATACCTTTCTTGTAGCATCATCTGTGAAAGAAACATAGTACTGTGATCCTCCAATAGAAGCAACTTGGGCTGGTCCCCACACGTCTGTGTGAACAAGCTACAATTTGTGCTTCTTCTTTGTTGACCCAGTCTTAAGAAAACTCACTCTCTTCTATTTTCCAAAAATACAGTCTTCACAGAAATCTAGATCTATGCTTTCTAAATCTGGAAACATACCTTTTGACTTAAGAATTGTCATTCCCTTCTCACTCATGTGGCCAAGCCTTTGATGCCACAATTTTGCATCTACATCTGAAGTAGATAATATAGAAGGAGAATTGTCAGTAATACAATTACATAAATAGAGAGTACCTACTCTCTTACCTCTGGCCAATACAAGTGCACCCTTGGTAACCTTCCAAGATTCAGCTGTGAGAGTTACTGTACAACCCTCATCCCCTAACTTTCCTGCAGAAATAAAATTTCTCTTCAAGCTGGGAACATGCATGACGTCTCTCAACACCCAAGTGTTGCCATTCTGCATTTTCAGCTGCACTTTACCTTTGCCAATAATTTTACAAGGCTCATCATCCCCTAAGTAAACTATTCCAAAATCTCCATGGACATAGTCACTGAAATATTCTCTATTAGGGGTAGCATGGAAAGATGCACCAGAATCTAATACCCAAGATTCTATATTAGTATGCAAAGAGAATATAAGAGCATCTTGTGCAACAATACCTGCCATCTTTGCTTCTTCTTTATCTTCATGTTGTTTGTCCTTTTTAGGCTTTGACCAGCAATCTTTGCTTATGTGCCCTATCTTTCCACAATTCCAGCATTGTGGCTTCCTACCATTTCTAGATTTAGATCTACCTCTCATCTTGGACTTAGATCTTGATCTCCCTTTCTTGCTCTTCTCTTTCTGTCTTCCCCTGCTCTCAAAACTTAAAGCGTTCTCTGATGTCTCTTTTGTGCTTTTCCTGCGAATTTCTTCATTCAAGATTACACTAACCACATCATCTACTTTTAAAATATTTGAAGCAGAAGCAGTATTACTAACTGCCATTACTAAGCTGTGCCAGCTTTTTGGTAAAGAGCATAAGATTAATAGAGCTTTAATTTCATCATCAAATACTATTTTGACTTAATTTAATTGATTCACAATTCCATGGAAATCATTCAAATGATTAGATACAGAACTACCTTCCTGCATCTGCAAATTAAATAACTGCTTCATAAGATATACCTTATTTGAAGCAGAGGGTTTTTCATACATATTTGCTAAAGTAGTCATTAATTCTACCATAGACTTTGCTTGTGATAAATTAGATATCATAGTGGATGCTAGACTCAATCTTATATATCCAAGAGCCTTTCTATCAAGAACTTCCCATTCTTCATCATCCATGCCTTTGGGCTACTTTGCAGTCCCTCCTAACGGTAAGTATAAATCTTTTTGATACAGATAATCTTTTCTCTACATTCTCCACAATTGATAGTTCTTGCCATTGAACTTCTCCATTCTTAGCTTACTTTCTTCTGCCATTGCTTCTCCCACTCAAACAGAAATCCCTGTGAGTAACCTGTAATCAATACACACTAACCAGATCTGAACTACCTGTTAGTGGACCAAAGCTCTGATACCACTTGTTGGTATCAAGCTTTAGAACCTGCAACCTGGCTCTGATACCACTTGTTGGGGATCAATCAATAATATGATTACAATATGTAAGCAATAAATGCAGAAATAAATCAGATAGATAAGTAACTAGAATCAGACTTAACAAGAAACAAGAGATACAAGAAACCACCTTGAAAACTTGTATTCAACTCTTTACAGAAGGAATTACAAATGAAGAAACTTGTTTTCTTCCACACCTCTCTAGATGTACAGATCTCTTCTTAGATCTCTTTCCCTCAAGAGTCCTCTCTCTCAATTACAATCTATTCCACAATCTGGAATGATATACAATCTGTATTCTACTTCTACAGTATTGTCTTCTTCTTGTCTACTTCTACAATGAACTATGAAGATATATCTCTATTATATAACTATAGAGACTCATAAGCATGCACTTACAACTGATAGATGCACCTCCTAAACAAGGGCTCTAACTAACTCTACTCAAATTAGAAACGTAGGCTTACAACCAACACTTCATTCCTTAACATGCAAACACTCTGTTCATGCACGGAAATAGATTATGGACACCATAGGTAACCGACGTCAGTTCCTACCTGCTTACACCTGCCGACGTCGGCTGATCCTAGTCTCGTCCTGATCGACGTCGATCACCTTTGGTCTGTGTCTGACTGTCGTCGGTGACTGTTGAATGCTAGCAACTCTTGCATTTGCTCATGGGTGAAGCTTTTAGCTCCATACCCTAACAGCTCATGTGCTTATATTGATTGCATCACACACACATATGGGGAAACTTATTTATAACATACATGATTTGAAGATGACATATTTCTATGTTTTACATCATTGGTTTTTTAATCTTATTTTACAAATATTGCTTATACCCCCTCTCTTTTGAGATATATTCTTCATAGGTTCATGTCACATCTCAAATTATGGGTACACATTCCACTCATTATATTTATCTAAACTCTAGGAATTCAACACAACATTCACTTCCATAGAAGGGGGCATTCAAATTTCACTGACTACTAGACATACCCAAGATGTGAGATCTATTCCCACTATGGGATATATTTAGGATATTTTAGCCTTTTTTGTAATACTCAAAATATTACTTTATCTTAATTTTTTATCATTAAAAGTTGTACACATAGATGTATACAAGATAAAACATAGATTCAAAGGCATGTGATCTCATAGGGGAATCCACACACTTCCATTGAAACCATGTAAATCATTTTAAGTTTATATATATATATAGATATAGATATAGATTATTGGTGTTTGCATTTATTCATGTGTAAATGTTCTTATAGAAGTGATAGGTATATTGGAGTTTCCTTCAAGTGCTTCAAGGGACTAAATTTTTTTATATGCACTCTATATTTTTTACTTTGATATGTATGCACACGTGCATGAAAGTGGGGTATTGTGTAGAAACCTAAAAATGGTCAAAAGGATTTTAATTATTTTAAAATAACAATTGGAAAAAAAATGTCTAGGTCGAGCTCCATTTTACTTCTAAATTTTGCTAGCGTTAAGGCTGGCATTAGTTTGACTACAAACCTAATAGGGAAAATAGGAATGGGGTTGAAGTTAGCAATCATAGCAATGATTGATGGTAAGGTTGGATTAAAGGAAGTAAATTTTTGAGAATGCAAGTCTAAACCTTCGGTGGTGGTGATTATGTCATCAACAGGTAAGGAAGAGTGTTTGGCTAAACCAATACCCATGACGACAGTGCCAAAGGCTAACATAACCCATGATTCTTACTGACCCCTTATGGGAATGTGTGTGGAAAGGGACAAAAGGAAACTTTAAAGCTACTAAAGCATCTTGTAAATGATCAGTTGGTTGGGCAAGAAGGAGAGGTGTTGACGTAAGTAGGGTCGGGCAATGTTAAGACTCAGGATCTAATTTTGTCTCCCCATAGGGATATTTTGGTTGTGGAAGGAGGGGTAAATCATTTGATGATGTTGATTATCATTTGGGGAGAGGTAATGATGTTGAAAAGACACTTAAAGTAGTAAAAACTAGACCTTATGTCTCTTTTGGTAATGAGGCAATTGAAAAGGTGCTTTAGAATAAAGAGTGGTTTGTTGCTTGAGGTTTAATTTGTTGATTTGAGAGTTTTTGGCCAAGTCTACATGTGCTACACATATGGGTCTCAAATTAATTAGGGTCATTATTACAAGATATCTTAGAAATCTACCCCTATGTTAAGGGTTTATTCATAGTGGTTTTTTATTGCCTAGAAGATTGTAATAGGGTTTTTTATGATAAATCTTGGAGTTGGGATAATAATTTCCTCATCACAAATCCTTGGTTCCCATATTTAAATCCCCTCTTAGAACCCTCTCCACCAGACTAATTTAGGTGCAATTATCACATTTGTCATTGCAGTTTTGGGTTGATTCATGCCTTTTAGCCATTGGTAATGCTTTGGGTGAGTTGATAGTAGTAGAGGCCTTTACTTCTCATTTCTAGCACATAACCTTTACATGTATTTTGGTTTATTTGGATACTTCCCAATATCTCCCAACCATAATTAGATTAAAATTCAAGGATTGATATTAGATTCAAACCTTTGATTATGAGGGGGTTCCTTTTATATGTCAAAAGTGCTTTGATAATGGGCATGTGGCTGCAAAATGTCATAAATCCAAGCATAAATTTTAATCCCCTTGGTGGAAGGATTCTCTCCCCTCCCATCTCATATTATTTTTAGCCAACGATTATGATTCACCTTTGAGTAATATGGTGGAACCACTAGAGTAAAAATAGGGGATGCAATAATTAATTTCAACATCTTTACAGAGAGTAGTAGGAATTTTTTTAAAGAAGGCTTTATAGAAAGTTGAGGAGAATAATTTGAAGGAGGTTTAATTTAAAATGATAAAAAATATTGATGTTGATGCATTAGGTGATAACCCTCCTTGTGGGGATAAGGTAGGAGAATCATAGCAAAAATGTGAGTAGACTGCAGTTAGAAAGAAGGAAAAAGGGCAAATAGGTCAGATACCAGCTTCTACGTATCTTTTCTCTCACATTTACAATGGAAGAGTAGGGACTTAGTTGATTCCTAAGGTCTTGTTATATCTTTGGGAGGATTACAGTTTGCAGTATTTGGTCCTTGGGTCTTTGGCTAGTTTTTAGTTTTTTTGTTGTTCTTATTACTTTTGGTTTGTGTGGACTTGGTCCACTTTAGTTTTCCTCTACAGAGATTTTCTTATTGTATGGTTTGGTTTTCATAAATAAAATGGGTGAGGGACCCACCAACCCTCAATCACCTATTTAAAAAATAGTTTTAAAATAGAATTATTCTATGGTACTTGTGTATTCATTGATTATTGGTAAAAATAGACGTCATTGGTCCTCCTATTTTTCCCTCTCCTCTTCTTCTCTCTCATTTTGTTTCTAGTGGTCCCCCAAAAAAATATACATGGTATGTTTTGGGAGGCCTTGAGTATTTTTTATGTTATGTTTTCCTAGGGGTTTCGGTCTCGTGTGGGTCTCATTTTTTCCTCTTTTTCTCTTGTTTGATTCAGTTTACATGCCAATTGGCTCCTAATTTAAATTATATATATATATATATATATATATATATATATATATATATATATATATACAATTGATTTAATGCACCAAGACATCAAAGAACATATAAATGAAATGTGAAGTCTAACATCTAACATATATTTCAAAAGGATCTATCAAACATTTATAATAATTCTAGAAAAACCAAGCAAGCATTTGAGAACATTCATGTTAGATTTGAATAGTTCATATTAGTGACACATTGCATCATGCTGGGTTTTTTGGTTGAATCATTATTCTGTTTACTTGGTGTGTTGTTTTCATTACTGTACATAATTGAGGAGCATGAAAAATAGTTAGTTCATAAAAGCCCTACTAAGACTAAACACAATCCCCAAAATAAATCCTTTTCCTTATCATTTCTAGGTGTAGTTCCCTATTGGATTTTGAATAAGTGTAATTTCTTAGTGACTGATACTAAATTTTTAAAAACTAAGTAAAGTTTTTGGAGCCCTAAATTTGATAAACACATTCATAAAAAACATTAACACTTACATTTTAAATCCTAAAATGGCACTGTCTATGATCCCAAGTCCTAAAAATGTTGTGTATAATTTTAAGGAGGTTCTCTATTTATTTTGTTTAACTAGTTTTTTATTTTCAAATCATATTAAACTATTCTAAATCTTATGAAAATTAAAATATTCTTCTAAACCCTCTTTTAATCTTTATTAACTTTTTTTAATAAATTAATTAAAATTTGCTTTACAATTTTATATCCATTTAAAACATTTGATTTAAATCTATTTATCTATACTAAAATATCTATATTAACATGTAATGCTAAAGAAGAGTAGTAACTCTAGTATAATTGTAAATTCTAGCATTGAAAATTGGAAGGCTTATGTATATGTCTCTAATAGTTGAATGCCAACATTGTATCAAATATAAGCTTTTGTAATGGTGGTTAAAAATACAGATCCTGAACTAACAATATGTTTAATTATTAAAAAATTAAACATTTTTTAAAGCTATGTTTTTCTCTCCCTTTACCTTGTAAATGTTGATGCAACAAATTTGATCTTGACATTCACAAGGGGGCACACACATGCCAAGGAAAGGAGATAAATATGATGAAGAGCAATTTTGAGGATAAGCCTAAGGTTCCTCTAGTGCATCCTACACCAGTAAGTGTAAAAGTGTTAAGTAATGATAGTTTTTGAAATAAGATGATTCATTCTTTTTGTAATAACCTCAAAAGCTAATAGGCCACCCTTAGCTGGGAAATGACTGGGGTAAAGACATTTTACTATCAAAGTATTTAACTATAAATTGTCCTAAAGATCTAAGTTACATCACAAGGAATGGTGTAGTTTTTGTTTTTGGTAAAATGGGGTTTTGTAAAGAGAAAGAGTGTAAATCAGGAGTCATTCTTTACTTGAAACTTATGAACGTTAACCCTATCTCATATTTTGTGAAGGAAGAATTATGATATATTAATATGATATTTTTTGTTGGAGGTAATAATGAAAAATGAGGTGTTGTGTTCCTTCATATGATGTTACAATGATTTTTGTGGAAAGGAGATGTTCTATTTCATAGTGAGTTGGAACAATGGTAATATACTAGGGAAGGGAAAGGAGATACATAACATGAAAATGGTAAAATATTTGAAGGTATGGTAGCGATAGTGAGAGGCAATGAAAAATTATTTGTTCAAGCAACAATAATCTAGTGTACATGGTGGAGGTGATGGTAAAAAATGACGTTGTGTGTTCCTTCATACAATAATGCACTATTTAGGGAGGATATGTTCTATTTCACAGTGAGTATTCAACAATGGTGAAGTGATGGGAAAGGGCAAGGCCATACAAATCATGAAATTAATTAAATATTTCAAGGTGCACTATGGGAAGGGGACCAATAGTTAAAGGGATCCCAATGGTTGTGATTGTAGTTATGACCCCTTTCCCTAGTCATGAGTTATTAAGATTCATTTGATTGGGTGATATGGGTTGTTTAGTTGTAAAAATTACTTAAATGCTTTAGTGTAGGACCATTCATGTTTTGAATAATTAATATTAAAATATGAACCTTTCTATACTATTACTGGTCCAAACTAGATGTGTACTCCAATAAAAAATAAAATGTACATCATATTCAACAAAATGAATATCATTTTCAACAAAAGGAGTATCAATTTCATTCATACAAATATCAAACTCATTAATACAAATATGAAGTCTAAACTAAAGTAAAACTTTCAAAAAATTACATCATTTACTTATATTTTAAAGGTATAAACATTTGAAAAACATGAACCCCAATAAACATTTTGAGCCCCTCAATTGTACTGTTGTACCTTTGATTATAAGGTGCATGAGAGAAAAATAACATCTGGTCCACTTAATTTTAATTATAACCTATCAAATTCAAAATTCAAACATTTGGATTCAACATATGACTCCACCAACCTCCATTCATTGGCATCCCTTGAAAAATTAAATGAAAATACACATCTAAGTCTCACCATTCATAGACAATTTGAATTTCAAAATTCAAAATTCAAATTTCAAAATTCAAATTATCTTCTATAAATCAAACAAAACTATAGAAATGCCAAATTTTTATTTGTAGAGAGTTTAAATTATAGAGAGATATTTATTTACAGAGAGTGTCAAAGTTGAATTAAACTGTAAGCATACTTCAACATTCAAGAACCAACATATTTAGAGGATCATGTTGCAGGTTAGAAGTCTACAGTTTGTAGACTGACACACCAGTAGATTTTATTTTTTTCTATTGAACCAAAATGATTTATACATTCAAGCTCATAGTTTATTAATTCAAAATTATAAAAAAAATTAAATTTAGACTAACGTAGCTATTGTTCACATGTTTTCCATTCACTCTGCTATGTCATTTATATATGCGATACATTTCTGTTGGGTTGGGCTCTAGGCAAAAGTCATGTGGGTCATTACTATGGAAGCCACCACCATTTTCCACATGGTTTGATGGTATTTTCTCCATAACTATGAAAAGTTAATGATGCCTTGTGTTCCATCAACAAATGTTCTTGGTTATTTATATTTTTGCATGGTTGTTATAGTTAAATTGTGCCTTGTATGTTCATGTTTTCCACTATGTGCTTTTAACGTTCCTGGGTTTCTTGGCATGCTTTCTTTGTTCATATTTTATTTGTGTATCTTCACATCTGAGTAAACATTTTTTGGTATGTTAATGGAGTGATGGAATGTTACACCAATAAATGTCTCTCCTTACCTTTTTTGCATACTGATGAATCTAAAATATGACTCATTATTACTATCAGTTTTCTTCATTTTCATTCCATTACCTCTCCTCTGGACTAAACAATGTAAGTATCTTAGGATTGTATCTAATCCTAGTGTATTAAATGGATGCTTTATCTTATTAATATAATAAAAGACTAAGTTACTAATTATGTCATTTAATTTTAACTCTTTGCATGTTTAGTCTCTTAATTTTGTGTATATATAGATGATATAACAGTCTATAAGGAATAAGGACCTTTTGATTATCTTCTGAAGCAACCTATATGAAAGATATTGACATTTGGCAAGCTACAAACTCATTGTATAAACTTAGCGATGAACTTATCCACTAACTATAGACTCATAAAGTCTACTACAATAAACTCCCCCAGTAGCTACAGACTCACTCAGTTCATAACTACAGACTCATTTAAGATTATATTTCATTTTTCATTGAAGCATTATATCATTCCTATCAGCCAAGTATCCTTGTTACAAACTTCTTCAACATTTAGGATCCTTAAAGCATGTTTCTATGGACTTCACCAAGTTTTCATAGAAAATAGCTGCAGACTCTACTAGAACTGCTCTAGACTCTTCAAGTCTAGCTTTTGAGCTTGTAGAACAAAAGATTTATACTTTTTATCTTTGTCAACATACTTAAATAATTATTTGGTCACTTACTATTTATAGTATTGATATAAATAGTATATCTGTAAATAGACTTTATATATATATATATATATATATATATATATATATATATATATATATATATATATATATATATATATCAGTCAGTGTAAATATGTCACGTAGTCTTTTATAAGGTAAATCAATCTAATAGATCTAGGAAGTCATTCTTAGTAAATAAGCATTGGATTTTGTAATACACGGGCCTTCCTATTTCAAACCATCATTCACCTATTTTGAATAACCATTGAAATTAGGAGATTTATCTTGATAACAACAGATTGGCTACTGAGATCAAGGGATCTACAGTTACAACGTTATATAAGTGGATCTATATGTCTTAATAAAAAATATAGAAGAGATAATTAATATATTATTATTCATTTAATATTTTAGCACAATTACAGTGATATTCATGTAATCTATTTTGATTAATTAAAGAAGATATCTCCAATTTTTAAGTACTAAGTTTTCTTTTCATTCATGTTTCCAAGGCGAGCAAGGGTCCACTCTTCTTAGGAATCAGGAACATATTTTTGTATGGTATTTTATATATTTATAATTTTCAGTAATTATAAATATATTTTATTTTCATCATCTGAAGGGAATTATCTTTCAGTTCTAAGAGTTAATTCAAGATTGCAAATTAGTGTGTTTACTTTCACTAGATCGATTACATTCATCAAGTGTGTTTACTTTAAATAAATTGTTAACTTTCATCAAAGATGTTTACTTGCAGCAGAGTGTTTATTTTTAGCAAGTGTGTTTCTTTCAATAAATTAGATTCTACAGTGTTTTAATTATGTAAGTATGTTTCTTTATTGCATAAGTAAATCCTTTCTAGAATAGATTAGATTAAATATTTAGAAAGGACAACAACCCCCCAAATCATCTTTGTAAGACCTACAACCATAAGCCTTGTTGTAGATAGCTTTTGACATCATCCTTGGTTTGAATGACATCAATAGAAAAAGTTGATTAAATGAAGGGATAAATGACACCCATCATTTTTGGCATCGTTGTCAGGGAACTATAGGTATTAGTAAGGTATCCTTATTGTTCTATAGCTTAAAAAAAATGAAAAATAAATAAAAAACAATAAAAAAATCAAATTTATAAACCAATCTAGAGACGCTAAATGAAGGTTCATCTCCAAAGATCTTGAGATAGGCCCAAAAGAGGAAATAATAAAAATTTTGACTGAGAGATCTGAAAGTGTAAGAAAGACACTAGAATCATGTTTAGATTCATCAACAGAATTAGGATCATCCTCATAAAGAAACCCTGTAAGAAGACTCACATTTGGGAGATCTTCTCTTATAAGAAGAATTAATCTTGAGAATCCATTGTCTGGAACATTAGGTCTTGAACCTCAATCTTTGCAAGATCAAAAGGAAGTAATAAATTGGATCTTTAATATAGGCTAGGAAGAAATATAAACCATGGTTGATAACCAAAGAAATATAGAAAATCCTAAAGAAAATAGAATGCAATTGCAACAAGATAGAACCTTTTCCTTTCCTATAGTCATAAATTCGATAGATCAAACCTCTATGAAAAATATTTCACCATTAATTTTGCCAAATTTTAGGATTAATTATTCAAAATATCCAGATCAATTCCTATTTGAGTTCAAAGTGTTATGCCAAACCTATGATTATACAACTAACAATATAAAAAATTTGTTCACTTCTACACTTAAGGAGGCAGCTAGGAGGTGGTTCATGGGCCTTCTAAGTGATTCTATTAATACATGGAGAGGCATGAAAATTGAATTTCTTGATAAGTATCAAGATTAATAAAGAGCAAGGGATAGGAAAGAGGTTTTTTTAAAGATCAAACATAATGAAGATGAAAGTTTAGAAGATTATCTGGATAGATTCACATTTGCCCACAAACGTAGTGGTTATCTACTTACAAAAGAAGTAGTGAAAATGGTCTTTCCTAAGGGACTAGTTGATGAGTTTAGGGATGCTCTAAACTTGATGGGTAAAGGAGACATTGTGAAATTAACATTCCACCAGACTTTAGATTTATGTATTAATTATTCTATTACAAAACCAAGCATCAAGAAATGAAAAATAGGTAAATCCAATGAATTCAGTCAAATGATAGAAGAATTTGCTAATTTAAAAACTAACATTTTGGTCCAGTTAAATATTACATTAGATGATATTCAATTCAAAGATAACTCCACCACAATACCCTTATCCATCTACTATCTAAAATGTAAGTTAAAACATGCTCTCAAAAATTATCCTTTGGATAAAATAAAACTATGTGGGATATGTGATAGTAAAGATCATACACAAACCATTGAAACCATCTTTCTATTTTAAAAAATAAATTGAAAAAAAATGCACATGCCATAGAAGATTTGAATTATATCCAAAGACAAAATCTATTTCTATAAAACTAGACCCAATTTTAGTTTGATCCAAGAAATCTAATTAATCCATGGATGACACTTTGGATTACTCAAGCACGACAACCTATGTGGGGACAAGTACACCCATAATGGGCCAATAAAAAATGATGATGCTTCAACAACCATGGATACCCAAACCACAATCATAACAATGGGGGAATACTTAGTGGAACATCTATCCAAAGTTTAACCCCCATATAAATTTTTCACCATAGTAAGCTTTGATGGCACCCCCTGTAGCTCAACCTACATAACAAGTTAATCAATCCTAATTATTTTCCCAATCAGTGTCTAACCCCAAGAATAAACCATCATCCCTTATCTATGTAAATAAATAATGATAAACCATGAATGTAGGAGATTTTTAATTTATAAACATGTTGACCATTTTTGGTTCTAAAGGCCAAAAATTGGTCTCCCTTTTCTTTCCTTACTGTCCAAGTCTTTAATGTCTTCACCTTTCTGTAATTGTGCTTTCGCTTTTTTGAACATGCCTGTTCTGTAAAGAGCCAAGTGACTTGAGATTTGTATATGTTTCAAGTTGATCCAGAGGTTTATTTCACTATAGGCAGCTAGTTTTCACAAGCCTTTTCGACAAGGGAATGGGCCAACATCAAAGAGATATAAGTCTTTTACAAAGCTCTAAAGACAAAGTGCCCAAAGGGATTTCTTCAGACATTTTATCTGAAGAAATTCACAAGGAAAGAGACCAAAATTTGGAAGCACATTTCCTTAAAACTAGAAAAGTGGTTCAACGTTGGGGTTCAATGATATGAAATGAACTACACAGACCGACCACTAGTCACATGATCTTTCCAGGAGCTTTAAACTTAGAAAAATTGAAATATTGAACTGTTGAACCATTATAGGTTCAAGCGGTAGGTTCAATGATACATTAAATTCACAAGGGAATTGAGTGAACATAATTCCTTGCAGAACATAGAGTGTTGAACTATTGAATTATTGAACTATTGAACTCTAAAAAAGGGTTCAGGTTCAATCGAAAGGTTCAAAGTCATAATTGAAAAACCTAAAATGGCCTAAGAATTTCACAAAAAGGGCAACAAAATTTCTTCAGAGGGCACTTTGGTCAGGAAGGACCAAATCAAAAGTTATGAAGGGGCATTCCAAGACCCAAAGGGCCCTTGTAGAAGGTAGTGAGAAAATTCATCAAAGAGAAAAAGGCTACGGATTTCTTCAGACATTCTGTCTGAAGAAAATATAAGGGAAAATCCAAAGGCACAATTCCTTCAAACATTTTTTCTGAAGGAATTGAGAATCAAAGTAGCTCGAAGGGCAGGTGTCCTTACGGGGGACTCTCAGTGGACCAAGAAGGGACCTTTTCTAAAGACCAAAGGGATGCCTTCCCTTTAAGAAGGATCAAATGCAAAATCTTGAAGGAATTGGAAAGCTGGAGAAATTACCAAAGGGGTGATGGGCCCAAAGACGTCAAATTTAGCATAGTGAACTAGTCGTTGGAGGTTCAAACGTCTGGTGATAGGTGTGTGAACGTCAAATTCAAGGTAACAAAATAGCAGTTGGTTTTTGAATAGTGACAGGCCCATAAACATCAATTTTGATGGGATGTGTTGATCGAGAAAGGAGCCCAAAGAGCCAATAAATGACAGAAGATAGCCCTGAGGGCCAAAAAGCCAAGAAAAGACAAAAGCCAAGCACAAGAGCAGATAGAAATGGTCCAGATGGCATAGAAAGCATCGACACAAGAAGTTATTACAATGGATGAAATTGTCTCTACCAAGTGGCCACCAAGGAGAGCATGGGAATTCAATAAAATGGCCCATTTTTTCCTCATTTTACATCAATGAGTAGACAATTATGTGTACTTCATTAAGAAATGGCCTTATCATTCAAACAAACAAAGTACCCATACTCTTGAAATGATATTTAATAAGGGTTAGGCACCAAAGTCAAGACTTATGACACCTATAGCATGGTTCCTTCAATAGTTTCCTCTTGCTAAGGTGTTCAATGCAGCATGGGCCACTTGTTTTAGAAAGCACCAAAGTCTTCTTCTTCATGCTATATATATTGTAACCTCTTAGTAGAGGAAGGGATATCTCTCATTTTTGTATGGCGCAGCCCTGCCAAAATTTCACCTTGAATCAATAAGAAAGTGTTTTACCTCTATCTAATTGGTTATGATTTTGAGTGTGTCTAAGTATCAATTTTGTGTTATTTATTTTAGCTTGATGCTCTCACAAATTGACACCAACACACCTACTGTATCCAAATCACCAGTTCTACAGGTTAATAAGAAGTGCTACATCTGGAGTGTAGAGACAGAAAAGAGTAGCTATCAGACAATGTGTTTTCTATAGTGCCTATGGTAAGTTACATTTCCTATGTGTCTTTATTAAGCCTCCCTTTATAAGCTCCCTATAGTATAGTCTTTTTCCAAATAAAGTGTATGTTCACCCCCTTTCTAGTTTGAAGTGTGAATAATTGAGTATATCAAAATCATTTGGTGCATCACCCCTTAGAATAGTTTTTTATTCTAGGTATTTCTTCTCTCTTTTCACCCCCCATTGTTTGCAATAGTAGTAGAAAACCTTTAGAGATGCATCAAAGGGAGCTAGCCCTTATCTAGAGATTCTCCCCCTAGTTTTTCTAGACCCACAACAAGAGGGGAGTCTCCATTATGTTGCGTGGAAGACAGGAGCTCAGCCTCCTTTCAAGGGTGAAATCCATAGCATCAACAATTTTTGGCATGTCTGATGGGACCTATTTTGTCTAAAGAGTTGAATAATTTTGGTGTGTTCTTCAACCAACCAGCCTTTGGAGGCTTTTCATCAACATCAATGGCGACTCTGAGTTGAATCAGTTGGTTAAGCAGTCCTGGTGTCATCTAGAAATCATAGTTTGGTATGTATAATTCCATTACTCAAAATCATGGGCCTTGTGTTCCTTCATATGACTTTGATCAAGCTCAGGTTGTTCATGGAATCACCTCAAGCAAAAAGGATACATACAATTGTGAATTTTGCTCTTTGTAGGTTGGTGAAACATTGTAGGCTTTGCCTCTTCCTCCTCAGTTTGAGCAAGTCCTTGACCAGCCTAGCTATGATCCTTACCAGCCTTGTGTTGATCCTTACTAGGTCCAATATGACCAGTCTCAAACCTGTCATGAGATATATCAGTCTTATGCCCAATCTTCTAAGTGTTTTACTTCTCATACTGAACCTAATATTTTTGCCAATCAACCCATTTTCACTTTCAAACAAGCACTGTTGGGATATGAAAAGTATGTAGTGGAGCTTGACACTAAAAGGGGATATGGCCAATAAATTCCTAATCATTTCATCCATCAAGTGATAAATGCATTAGATCTAGTTAAGAGTGAATGGACTTCTATTGAAAGAGCCAATTGGCAAAGGCTTACAAATGAGATGCTAGATGTGAGTGGTTTGATTGCATCTTTGGAAGAGAAGTTGAGTATTCATGAGGGGCAACCTTACCAAGTCTATCAACCTACATACCCACTACCCTAAGTTTCATATCAGCCATACATAGCCCCTACTCATGAGCCAACTCAGGCCTGTCAAATTCCTTTCCCCAATCATGTTGAATAGAATTTTGAAACAATAAATCTTGGGTTTAAGGCCAATATTGATAAGTAGATTGAGTTGGCAAATCTTCACATGCAGTAGTCTATATTGGCAGCAAGGGAAGTGGAATCCAAACCCTCAATACCCTCTCACATTGCAACCCCATCACCCCAAAAGGAGACTTCCTATCCTAAGATCATGAGCTGGAGTAAAGTAGTTGAGTCATGGAGTAGCAAGGAGGAGAAAGTCATTGTTTGAGAGTGTGAGGTACAAAATGAGGCTAGTCCTTCTCAAGTCCCTCCCACCCTTCCTTAAGAAGCTTCTTGTACTCCATGGTAGCCTTCATGCACTCCCCATTTCCATGATGATTCCTATGAGCTCTAAGAAAGACTCTTTCAAGAAAATCTAGCTGAGCAAATTGAGGAATTAGAGGCAAAGGTGAGATTGCTTAGTGAAAGTGAGATGGAAGTTTCAGACCTTAGAGAGGAGCCTATGCCAAAAGACACCCCTTCTACCGTTCCTCAAGATAATTTTGATATTGATGAAGTGTTGGTCAAGTGGAGAGAATAAAATCAAGTGATTTTGGCCCAAGGTCTACCCCTATTTTCTCATGAGCTTTCAAAAGGATCCCCTAATTTCCATTCCCAACCTGATTTTGACAATCCTTGTGTTCCACCTCCTTACCTAGTAAATGAAGAATGTCTCTCTTATGTTGAGAAATCCATCTTGAGGGAAGTAAGTGAAGAGGAGTATGCTCAATTCATGACTGATCAAGGAGACTTCATGAGTGTAGATGAGGAGGAGACTGCCATAGGTACCCCCCTTGGTGAATAAGAAGATAGGTCACAAGTTTTTGCCTCTATCCCCGATGAGGAAGAGATGATCTTTGACTCTTTTCTCACTTTGCAAGATGTCATGGAGGAGTATGGACAGATTCTTGATCATGTTTTGAATGATTTTTTTGAATTCATTGGGGTAGGTTACACTCTTCTTCAAGGAGGCTATGAGCTGGCTAAGTGTGGAGAAGGCAGCATTGGGACTCAAATAAGTATGCAAAGGGGTAGCAATATTTTAGATTTATCCTTTCACGAGGTTGGTGAATCTGAAGATAATAGTTTTGAAGTCATCAAGGAAGAACCTATTTTGAAAGAGGCATATGAAGAAGAGAGGATCCAATTTGTAGCTACCCAAGAGGCTATCATGGATGACAATGAGGAATGAATCATCATGGATGCTCCCTTTGAAGACATCATCAATAATGGAGAAGACACAGGTCATGCATATATGTGGATTTTCCAGAAATATGAAGAAGAGGTTCACAAATTTTATTTGTCAACAATGGATGATGAGGAATGTAAACATGGTGAGCTCTCTCCTCTCATTTTTGATGAACTTCCTTGTTACTTTGATGAGGAGAATGATTGTGCCATGGAACCCAAGTTGGATGAGGATCAGGAGCATGTCTTCGAACAACTAGAGACTCTTGTTTTTAAGCAAGAAAAGGAGAGGCCTATCCATCTTGATGAAAGATTTGAAGAAGAGAGCCTTGAGCAAGAAGGTGAAGTTCTGTGGGATGAACAAGTAGTTTATGACCCCATTTCAGACATCACAACAATCACCCTCCTTTAATAAATCCATGAGGAGTAGAAGATAATTTTGACAGTCTCTTCAATGAGGTAGAAGGGAACAAGTCAATCCATGATGCATATCAAGGGATTTATGAGCTAGATGATCCTTATGATGAGAGCCAGTAGCCATTGACTTCTTGGTGAGATACACTATCATGAAGGGCTAGCATGAGGCAAGCTTCCAAGAGAAAGATGAATACATATATGTTGGAAGCATGTTTGACCCTGATTCATTTGGATACAATCCAATCAAGGTGGCAGACAATAAGAGCAAGTCACCAAGTCTCCTTTCCATTCAGCCACTTGTTTGGCACCATAAGTTTTCTTGCAATGAAGGAGACTTAAGAAGTTTTACCTTTGATCTAGGAGGGAGGCAAATGTACCTAGTTAGCTATACATAATACTTTACTTTCAGTTATGTGTCTTTCATTTTCCCTAAGTGCTATAGCACATGTGTGTGTAGTTTTTTAGCCTTTGTTATGTGTGTTTTCCTTTGTGTTTGAGGTAAAAGCTTTGATTGGTTCATAGGTCTTGAGAAGGCTCTTGCTAACCTTTCAAGCTACATCCTAAATCCATTCCCAATGGACTTTGAGGCTACCAATATTCTTTAGCATAGCATGCATGCTTCCCCTAGGAATCACCAAAGTGTTGACCATTTATGGCCCTACAGGCCAAAAATCAGTCTCCCTTTTCTTTCCTTATTGTCCTAGTCTTTAATGTCTTCACCTTTATAAAATTATGCTTTCTCCTTTTGAATAGGCCTATTCTATAAAGAGCCAAGTGACACGAGCTTTGTAGATGTTTTGAGTTGATCTGGAGGTTTATTTCACTGTAGGCAACTAGTTTCCACAAGCTTTTTCAATAAGGGAATGGGCCAACTTCAAAGAGATATAAGTATTTTACAAAGCTCTAAAGACAAAGTGCCCAAAGGGATTTCTTTAGACATTTTATTTGAAGAAATTCACAAGGAAAGAGACCAAAATTTGGAAGCACATTTCTTAAAAAATGGAAAAGTGGTTCAAATTTGGGGTTCAATGATATGAAATGAACTACACAGACCGACCAATAGTCACATGATCTTTCCAGGAGCTTTGAACTTAGAAATATTGAAATATTGAACCGTTGAACCATTGTAGGTTCAAGCGGTCTGTTCAAGTGGTAGGTTCAAATAGTAGGTTCAATGATACATTAAATTCACAAGGGAATTGAGTGAACACGATTCCTTGCAGAACATAGAGTGTTAAACTATTAAACTGTTGAACTATTGAACTCTAAAAAGGGTTCAGGTTCAATCAAAAGGTTCAAAGTCATAATTAAAAAACCCAAAATAGACTAAGCAGTTCAAAAAAAGGGCAACAAAATTTCTTTAGAGGGAACTTTGGTCAGGAAGGACCAAATCAGAAGTTTTGAAGGGGCATTCCAAGACCCAAGGGCCCTCTAAAAGGCAGTCAGAAGATTCATCAAAGATCAGAAGGCAAAGGATTTCTTCAGACATTCTATCCAAAGAAAATCCAAGGGAAAATCCAAAGACACAATTCCTTCGGACAAAGTGTCTGAAGGAATTCCTTCGGACATTTTTTTTGAAGGAATTGAGAACCGAAGGAGCTTGAAGGGTAGGTGCCCTTACGAGGACTCTCAGGGGACCAAGAAGGGACCTTTTCCAAAGACTGAAGGGATACCTTCCCTTCAAGAAGGATCAAATGCAAAAGCCCAAAGGAATTGGAAAGCTGAATAAATTCCCAAAGGGGTGACGAGCCTGAAGACGTCAAATTCAGCATAGCAAACTAGCCATTGAAGGTTAAAACATTTGGTGATAGGCACATGAATGTCAAATTCAAGGTAGCAAAATAGCTGTTGGTTTTTGAATAGTGATAGGCCCATAGATGTCAATTTTTATGGGATGCATTGGCTAAGAAAGGAGCCCAAAGAGCCAAGAAATGACAGAAGATAGCCCCGAGGGCCAAAAATCCAGGAAAAGACAAAAGCCAAGTGCAGGAGCAGATAGAAATCATCCAGGTGGCATAAAAAGCATCAGCACAAGAAGTTATTATAGTGGATGAAACAGTCTCTACCAAGTGGCCACCAAGGAGAGTATGGGCATTCAATAGAATGGCCTATTTTTTCTTCATTTTACATTAATGAGCAAATAATTGTGTGTACTTCATTAAGAAGTGGCCTTGTCATTCAAATAGACAAAGTGACCCATGCTCTTGCAGTGATATTTAATATGGGTTAGGCACCAAAGTCAAGACTTATAACACCTAAAACATGGTTCCTTTAGTAGTTTCCTCTTTCCAAGGTGTTCAACACAACATGGGCCACTTGTTCTAGAAAGCACCAAAGTCTTCTTCTTCATGCTATATATATTGTAACCTCTCAGTGGAGGAAGGGATCTCTCTCATTTTTGTATGGCACAGCCCTGCCAAAATATCACCTTGAATCAATAAGAAAGTATTTTACCTCTTTCTGATTGGTTATGATTTTGAGTGTGTCTAAGTATCAATTCTATATTCAGTTATTTTAGTTTGATGCTCTCAAAAATTGACACCAACACACCTAGTATAGCCAAAGCACCAGTTCTACAAGTTAACAAGAAGTGTTACATCTGGAGCACAGAGATAGAAAAGAGTAGCTATCAGATAATGTGTTTTTTATAGCCCCTGTGGTAAGTTACATTTCCTATGTGTCTTCATTAAGCCTCCTTTTTAAAGCTCCCTACAGTCTAGTCTTTTTCCAGATAAAGTGTATGTTCACCCCCTTTCTAGTTTGAAGTGTGAAAAACTAAGTAGATCAACATCATTTGGTACATCACCACTTAGAGTAGTTTTCTATTCTGGTTTTTTATACTCTCTTTTCACCCCCCCCATTGTTAGCAATAGTATTAGAAAACCTTCAGAGATGCATCAAAGGGAGATAGCCCTTATCTAGAGATTCTCCCCCCAATTTTGCTAGACCCATAGCAAGAGAGGAGTCTCCATTGTGCCACGTGGAAGATAGGAGCTTAGCCTCCTATCAAGGGTGCAATCCACAGCGTCAACAAAAAATTCATCTTAGATTAGGTAGAATAATTCAAGAGCCTCCTATCACCATCTCTGAACTGCCCAATGAAAAAACCAAAATAGATTCACCTCAACCCATAATCAAAAAAGAGAAGTCTATAAAAATGTTTAAAAAGGTAGAGAAATATATTACCGCTCCTCTACCTATTCCTTTTCTTGATAGATTGAAGGAAATTGAAACCAAGGAAGAATTTAATTTGATTTAAGAATTAATAAAATTAAACATTGAAGTGCCCTTGTTACAAGCCATGAAGGATATTATAAAATTAAATTAAAATAATATGTGTCAAAACACTTGGAATAAAGAAATAATACCCAAAGACCATACATGTAGATGGTAAACTAATTGATCTTTTCGTAGGAAAACTATTGCTACACAAATATGCAAACCCAAGTAGTCCAATCATAAATGTAACCATAAGGAAGAAAGAAATGCCTAACATTCTAGTAGATTTGGGTGCAACAATCAATGTAATTACAACTGATACTCTCCAGGTACTATCTCTTATGGGGATACAACCTCCCTTTACCATTCTCCAAATGGATGATCGGTCAATTTTTAAACTAGAAGGTACTATAGAAGATGTAGCTGTAATAATTTAGTCATGGAAGTATCCAGTAGATTTTATGGTGCTGCAACCTAAATCTAAGAAGGTAGGGTATCCCTTCATTTTAGGAAGACTTTAGTTATCTACTATAATAGCATTAATTGATTGTAAATCAAGTGATATGATTATTTTTCAAATGGTCTGAATCAAAATGAATATCCCTATATCTCCATGCAAAACCCTCATTAGATTACACTAAAACACTTTGGCTAGATGAACTAGAAAAAAAATAACAACCTTTCATCTTTAGCCATGATAATGATACAAGGATAGGTGTAAGAATTAACTGATGAGTTAGCATAATATCTAGAAAAATCAACTAACCTCATGAGCCTAGCTACAGATGTGGCTAGTCTATCTGCTATGAACTCTGCTAGTCTATCTATTATGGACTCTACCAATCTATCCACTACAGACTCTATCAGTATAACTACTACAGAGTCTGCCAATCTGTCTACTATAGTCTTTGTCCAATTATTGGATATGAAATCCACTAGTCCATCAGTTATAGACTCCACCATACTTCTTACTACATACTCAATCTTTGGACATTTAACATATGACCACATACCATTGCAAAAAAGTATTTAGAATTGGGTAGAAGATAACCAAATAATTTTTTCATTGCATTTCATTATCCATTTACCAAAGTCATTCCTTCATGATATGGACTTGAAAAAATATATAACTACATTTCATCTGTTATTATCATATCCATGTCCTCCTAATTCCTTGATGAGTGAATTTAAACAAGTAACGTATGTCCATCTTGATACTAAACAGGTTATGATATTACCAGGAAAAATATTGAATACAAATAGCTGGTTATTCCATTATCAAAAAATGAAAGTTTTTGATGTCCTAGAAAAATACACCAAAGCTTTTGCTTGGGATTATACAGATATGAGAGGAATTCATCCTAGTGTTTGTACCCATCACATTTACACAAGCCAAGATAAACCAATTAGAAAACCACAAAGATGGATAAATCCATCATTAAGAGATATAGTAGAGACTAAAAGTGAGAAATTGTTGGATGTAGGATTTATTTACCCAATTTTAGATATCCAATGGGTTCCTCCATTGGTAATTATACCAAATAAAAATGAGAAATGGAGAGTGTGTGTAGACTATCAAGATATAAACAAAGCCACTATGAGAGATTATTTTTCTCTTCCTTTTACTGATCAAGTTCTTGATAATATCGTAGGGAAAATACTTTTATTTCCTAGATCGATTTAGTGGATACAATTAGATAACAGTGGCAACTGATAATCAAGACAAAACCACCTTCTCCTGCCCATGTGGTACATGTGCTAACATAGTCTTACTATTTGGTTGTTTAATGCCCCATTTACTTTTCAATAAGAAATTTTAGCCACATTCTTTGATTTAACTGATGATTGTGTGGAAGTATACATGGTTGACTTCACTACTCATGGAGATACATTTGATGAGGCCGTATACCATCTTGACAAGATCTTAATAAGATGTGAAGAACACCAATTGTCACTAAGTCATGAGAAATGTCTAATGATGTACTAGGACACCACATGTCTACTAAGAGAATCCAAGTGGATCTTAAGAAAATTGAAATAATTTCTAACATACCTGCCCCACATAATCAAATTGATATCAAGAACTTCTTAGGTCATGCTAGTTTTTATAGACATTTTATAGAAGACTTCAGTAAAATTACTGCTCCCAAGTTTGCTTTGTTGGCAAAGGATAGTGAATTTATGGAGTGACAATTGCCAACAATCCTTTGATGCCATTAAATAAAAATTGAGATCTACACCAGTATTGAGGGGACCCAATTGGGAAAAACCCTTTCGCATTTACATTGATGCTTTTAATTATGCAATGGGGGTAGTTATAGGACAAAAATATGAGAATGATCATATTTATGCCATTTATTACATCATCAAAAATCTCAAACCAATTGAAAGGGGTTATACAACCATAGAAAAAAAATTCCTTGATGTAATTTATGCCATCAAAAAATTCAGACACTATATTACAGGTTACAAGGTCTTCATATACATAGATCATTCAACCATAAGGTATTTCATGAATAAACCTATAGTAGGAAGAAGAATCATAAGATGGTTTTTACTTTTATAAGAATTTTATATAACCATAATTGATAAACTAAGAAAATTTAATGTGATTGCAAAAATTTTGTCTAGAATAAACATTGTAGGTAGTAAAAAACCAGTTGAAGATAACTTTCCAAATGAATAACAGTTTATTATTTTAGCAAAATCTCCATGGTTTGATGATATAGACAACTATTTGGTAACAGGGAAGTTTCTTTCTCATCTTACTCAAAAAAATTTTAAAAAAGTTTAATTAAATAAAGTTATTCTTTTAGGTGGATTAATGGCATGTTATTTAAGTATGTACCTGATAATGTGTTTTGAAGATGTATAGCAGATAATGAAGTTTATGGCATCATTAAATCTTATTATGATGTATCAGGAAGAGGTCACTATTCAATAAAAATAGCCATGCATAAGTTTCTAAGAGTAGGATATTATTGGTCTTCCCTTCATAGGCAAGTAAAGAAGTATATCAGATAATTTGATCCATGTTAGAGGATGGGATAGCCTACACTATTAGTGGAGATGCCTCTTCATCCATCAGTAGTATTACAACCATTTGAGAAATGGGGAATAGACTATGTTGGTCTTGTAGATCTTCCATCTCAAAAAAATGAATACTTCTTGGTATGTACAGATTATATCACTAAGTGGATTGAAGTCCAAGCCTTGTCTTTTACTAGAGAAGAAGTAGTAGCTTTTTTTTCATATTTCAAGATCATGCAATGGTTTGGTATACATGAAGAGATAGTTTCAGATCAAAAACCATAAGTTATATATAATATGATCAAACATTTCATGGAAGTTTCCCAAGTTAATCATAAGAAGTCTTCTCCTTACCATCCACAGTCCAATGGCTAAGTAGAAGTTACCAATAGAGAGCTAGAGAACATTTTAACCAAGATAGTCAACAACATTAGAAAAGATTGGGTAACTAGAATATTAGAAGTAGTATGGGCCTACAACACTACTTAAAAGACAACCATTGGTTTTTCACCTTATGAGTTAATATATGGTAAGAAACTTTTACTTTCCATTGAATTTGAATAAAAAAACTTAAAAAAAATAATGGAAGTACACATTGATTTGGATAAGGCACAACAAGATAGAATTCTCAAACTAAGTGAACTTGATGAGATAAGAATAAAAGATTTAAAACAAATAAAAATGATGTAGCATTAAATAAAAATATAATATGATTCCCACATCAAAGCAAGAATATTTCAAGAAGGAGATTGGGCACTCTTGTTTGACTCCAAGTTTCAATAATTAAAAGGTAAGTTGAGAACAAGATGGTTAGGTCCATATCAAATAGAAAAATATTTAATAATAGATCAATACAATTACTAACAATAGATAAAAATTAGAAGACTTCATTGGTCAGTGGACATAGACTCAAATTATATCAGAAACCTGTCAATAAAGAGGATTTTTTCAAAACATTAGGCATGAATTGGTTTTCATAGAAGGACCTAGTTCTTGCATGATAAAAACATCATGATGGTAGATTTTGTAAAAAATAAGGAGACCACTTCTTTGTTTTCTTCTTTTAATATATATATATATATATATATATATATATATATATATATATATATATATATATATATATATATATATATATATATATATATATATATATATATATATATATATATATATATATATATATATATAATTCAATAGTAAAAATCCTTTTCAAGATTCTATTGACAATGCTCATTAAAAAACTAGCTTACTAACTAGTCATGTATTGAATAAAGAGCCTTGATGTGAAAACCATAAATGGTTGGTCAAGGAAAAAAAATATATATATATACAAAAATCAAAAAAAAAAAATGATTAGTTTGTTTTAAGTAATAAAATCATTGGTTATTTATTTGTATACATTCCTAAAGACTAATTCATGCATTTGTTCTCTATTTAGAATCAGGGGACAAAAAAAAAGAACAAAGACTATGAGTATGATTAAGTATGGTATTTTATTTATCTACATTAGGTTGGTATAAGTCCTTCTTGTTCATGCATGTTCATGTTTAAGAGGATATTTAAAGAGATGATGTCTTGCAAACTTTCAAAATAATAACCAACTAATATTGTTTGATGACATGGAAAGGTAATAAGTAAAAGGACACACAAGTAAAAAGAATGTCATGTCAACTTTTTTCACATGTACAAACTATCCACTGACTTAGTTCACAGCACTATAAATAATAATGACATGTTTGATAGTGTACAGGTCTAATAAGTGTGATAATACATTGAATCTCTTTCAAAGATAGTTTCATCTAAAACCTCCATATCATATCATGATTGCTCTAGATCATGTCAACAGCTGCCAAGACAAAATTAATAACCATTTTATTATTTCCTTTCATTTTCATTATCACTGATTGTTTGCACTTTTTAAACCACCCCCAACTTCTAGAAAATCACTAGAGTTGTTATGAGACAAAAGAAACGATCTAAACCTGAGTCCATAACTGGGCTGATGAATGATGAAATTTTTGTAGTAATTTTTGAGGAAGTTGGTTGGATTTCATTTTTGCAAAAAGTTGAAGGGAATGATGAAACTTTGGTGAATGAGTTCATTACAAATCTAATAGAAGACTCCAATATAGTTAGAGGCATCAACATTCCAATTTCCAGCACAATCATCAATGAAATTTTTGGGATTATTGAAGAAGGTAAGAGAATACTTGGGAGAACTCTTTTTTCTGAGTTAATTGCATAGTTCAATGGGAATAATTAAATTTATGTAGCATGCATACATAATCATCAAAGAAGGCAAAATGGATTAGCATGGAAACCCTACCTGAACTTTGGAAATCTATTTCCTCTTAGGTTATGAAATATTTCATGTATGAAGGTCAATGTAGTGTTTTGGGGTGTGAAGCTATGAGAATAATTCTTCACCTCAAGTATGGATAAAAACATATTCAACATAGATTTAACCTACCATTATACCCATATAGATCCATTCAATTTTTGGTCACCAACAGGCAGCTCCAATACATCATCATGCCCTTATCCATTTGATTATTCAACATCATTTCCTTCAACAAAGTAAATCAACATGGAAGAATTTTTGAAAATCTAAAATCAGTCAGTCTTCAACATATCTTCCAAAAGCCTCTATAAAAACACCAATACCAATTCAAAAGAATAAGCTTCCTCTTCTAGGGTTAGGGTTTCACATCTAGTGAAATATGATAGACTAAGTCACAAATAAAACTTGTGATTGAATAGAGTTCTCATCAGAATCCAACAAAAAAAATTAAGACCTAAGGTTTCCTAGTCTCATCTAAACCTTGAATCTAAATATATATTTTTAGTAAGCACAACATAGGTACCTAAAACAACTGAAGCATCACAAGTAGCCAAAGATACCTCTTTAAAGGAGCCTAGTTCCCTTGTGTAGATTAAAATAAGATGCATATAATTAATCTTAGCACAAAATGATGAGGAGATAGAAGCAATTGTAACCCTTGATAGTCTTTGATAATCACCATTATTTTCTTCACCAACAATAACACTTTATGAAGAACATGCCACAATAGAAATTCTTGAGTCAACAAAAATAGCTCCTATTGATGAAGTTATTAAAGAAGGAAATATACTCACAAAATAAATTCTAGTACAAGAAAGATAATTTCCTCCATTTTCTTCAATTCTTGATATAAGACCAGTACTAGACAAAGGGACAAATATTATGGTTTCTAAGAAGAACAACCATCAAGCTACACTGAAGATCTAGAATTCCAGCTCATCCTTGTTCTATCTAAAGATGATGTCATCATCAAACAACAAGTAGTAAATATTATTGATCTTTTGACTCAGCTATAATGTAAGGATTTTATCAATTATTCTTTAACTCAAGGATTAGACAATTTTAAAAATAAGGCTTTAGATCACATAAATAAAATCAATAGGCTTAAAGAATAGGTAACTCATTTTAATGATTAAATGGTAAATTATTGGATATATATCACTAAATTAGAAGAAGAAAACCTATTGTTAAAACATCAACTCTAGAATTCTTAGTAACAAGCTTTCTATGCAAACTTCATCTTCTTCTAAACCTTCAATTGATCAAGTATGTCAAACTATTGTTTCTCATTTTGACTATGTAGACAAATAAAATTAGATGTATTTTGAGTTTAGGGAACTCAAAGAATAAAATAAAGCCTTAGAAAATGAAAAATAGACAATGAAGGAAAATCTAGAGAAACAAAAATAACATACTTGAAAAATTGAAGGTAATTTACAAGTTACATGCCAGATAGGGGAATACCTTCTATCTTGTAGAGCTCCCTCTCCCTCTTACATATTGTATCCAATGAACAATTTTATAGGTGGAAGCTATTGAGAATATCATGTGATCTACCTTATAACATTGAAGATCCTCCTATATTTTTGAACATTTTTTAGGAATTCACTCCAGAGCAACATGATTTATTGTGTAATTTTCATTTGTGTAATCTGATATTAAGATACTATAATAAGTTTATGGTCAATCTATATGTGGGATAAGTCCAGTTAAGAGCTCTTCTGTCACTTATAAAAATCAAATAGTTTGAAAAGCTAGACATGAGGAGTATGTGAAAAAATTCAAAACTATAGGGTTATGTATTAGAATTGCTTTTGCTAGTGCTAATAATTTATTGATTAACTTCAGATCTACTTATTTGATGAATCCAAACATCAATGATTATTACTTGTAGGCTTTGTATAACAGTATTGTCTCTTTTGATCTATATACAAGATAATATTTTGATGATATATTTACAGTTAGTTTCAAAAATTAGGACACATTGACAATTCCATTGAAGATAAGAGAGGTCATATCTCTAACCAATTTAAGATGGATATTATGAAGAGCACAAGCCATAAATGACATGATCATTAATGTCATTAATTCAGGGGGTGAAAAAATTTGGGTCAGCATGAGATTCAGGCTACCACTTCTTATGAATCATATTCCACCATGGCATATATGGAGTCCTCAAACAGATTACCAATTTCAAAATTGGAAACAGATAGTGCAAATGTATCATGGTTTCACTAATCCCCTAGATGATCATTGGGTTGATGAATTTAACATGTATGACCTCAGCCAACATTTACAAAATAAAATTTAGATTTATGAAGGAATGATCAGTAGATGAGTTTATAAAAGGGACTTGCAAAAGGTAAACCATGGGGGAAATGATAAGTCCAAAATATGACTCATTATTACTATCAATTTTCTTCATTTTCCTTCCATTACCTCTCCTTTAGACTAAACAATGTAAGGATCTTAGGCTTGTAACTGATCCTAGTGTAGTGAATGGATACTTTATCTTATTTAATGTAACTAAAGTCTAAGTTACTAATTATCTCACTTAATTCTAACTCTTTGCATGTTTAGTTTCTCAATTTTGCATATATACAAATGATACAATACTCTATAAGAAATAAAGACTTTTTTGACGATCTTTTAAAGTAACCTATATGAAATATCTTGATATTTGGCAAGATACAAACTCATTAGACACACTTTTGGCTCATTCAAGTCTTATTCAAACTTAGATATGAAATTGTTTAGTAGCTAAAGATTCACACAGTCTACTACTATTGACTCACCCAGTAGCTATGGACTCACCCAGTCTATAACTATGGACTCATTTAAGATCAGATTTCATTCTTCATCAAATCATTCTACCATTACTATCAGCCTAGTAGCCTTGCTACATACTTATTCAACATTTAGGATCCTTGAAGTATGTTGCTATGGACTTCACTAAGTTTTCATAGAAAGAGCTCCAGACTCTACCAAAGTTTCTATGAACTCTGTCAGAATTGATCCAAAATCTTTCAGTCTAGCTTCTGAGCTTGTATAACTAAGGATCCATACTTTTCATATTTATCAACATACTTGAATATTTTTTTGGTCACTTTTTACTTATAGTATTACTATAAATAGTAGATCTATAAATAGACTTTCTATATATATCATTCAGTGTAAACATGTTACATCATCTTTTATAAGGCAAATTGATCTAATAGATCTAGGAAGTCATTCTTAGTAAATATGCAGTGGACTTTGTAACAGACGGATCTTTCTATTTCAAATTGTCAATCACCTATTTTGAAGAACCACTGAAATTATGAGATTTGTATTGATAACAAAAGATTGGCTATTGGGATTTAGGGATCTATAGTTACAACATTATATAAGTGGATCTCTATGTCTTAATAAAAAATATAGAAGAGAGAATTAATATATCATTGTTTAGTTAATATTTTAGCACAATTACAGTTATATTTATGTAATTTATTTTGATCAATTAATGAAGATATCTCCAATTTTCAAGTACTAAGTTTTTTTTTCATTCTTGTTTCCAAGGCGAGCAAGGGCCCACTCTCCTCAAGAATCAACTACATATTTTTGTATGGTACTTTATATATTTACAATTTTTAGTAATTATAAATATATTTTATTTTCATAACTTATAAGAATTTATATTTCAGTTCTAAGAGTTAATTCAAGATTTTAAATCAGTGTGTTTACTTTCAACAAATTTATTACATTCAACAAGTGTGTTTACTTTTAGTAGATTGTTTACTTTTAATAAGTGTGCTTACTTTGAATAGAGTGTTTATTTCCAGCAAGTGTGTTTATTTTAATAAATTAGATTAGAAAGTGTTTTAATTTTGCAAGTGTGTTTCTTTATTACATAATCAAATCTTTTCTAGAATAGATTAGATTAGACATTTATAAATGATAACAATCCCCAAATCATCTCTGTAAGACCTACAACCACAAACCTTTTTCTAGATAACTTTAGATGTTGCCCTTGGTTTGAATGATATCAACACCAAAAGTTGATTAAATGAAGGGATAAATGACACCCATCATGTACCACCTCCCTGTAAATGGCCATGGAACCTACCCAAAAGTTATTGACTATGCAATGTTTAATAGAGTAATTTCAGTTGGCAGAATGGAGGGATGAAAACTATTATTATTGTGCCTTCTACGTTTCTATTTTTTTAGAGGGACTTCATATCTGATTCGATGTTTAATGTTATATTAATGGAGTGATGAAATGTTACACACTTGTAAATTTTAATTATTTTTCTTTTGAACAGAAACATTTTTTGCATTCAAGTTCATGTGTTATTAATTCATAATTATAAATATTTTAAATGTAGACTAACGCAGTTATTGTTGACATGTTTTTCATGAACTCTACCCTATTATTTATATATGTGACACATTTTAGTTGGGTTGAGCTCAGGATGGAAGACACTTGGGTCATTATCATGAAAGCCACCACCATATTCCACATGGCTTGATGGGTTTCTTCTATCACTATGGCAAGTTAATATTGCCCTGCATGCCATGAATAAACATTCCTGGTTATTTATATTTTCACATGGTTTTTATGTTTATTGTGCCTTGTATGTACCTATTTTCTACTGCATGCCTTTTATGTTCTTGGGTTTCTTTGCATGCTTTCTTTGTTAATTTTTTTTTGTGTTCCTTCACATTTAAGAAAATGTTTACTAGTATGTTATTAGAGCGATGGAACATCACACTAGCAAACATCTCTCCCTACTTTTTTCATAGACCTCCTCCCTTCAAATGACCATCAAACCTACCTAAACCATGGAACCTACCTAAAAGTTATTAACCATGCAATGTTTTGTAGAGGAATTTCAATTAGTAGAATGGAGGGATGAAAACTACTTTTATTGTGTCTTATATGTTCACTTCATATCAAACTCAATATTTATTAGTATTTTAATGGAGTGATTAAACATTACACAGAGGTGTGTTGCCTATTAATGAACCCAAAATTATGTTCTTTTTATTTTTGTGTGCTTGTTATTATTATTATAATACCTTCAAATCCCTTGTTAGAAGACACTTGGTAGAGGGACGAAATGTTACCCAGTTCTAAACCCACATCATCCACATGTTTTCTTTCACACTTTAATCCAAATTTGTTGGTATTTTAATGGAATGTTTGTATGTTTTATGAATTCATGTCATTATGTGCTTCATTTTTGTGTTACATTTCTATTTCCCTACATGATATGGGTTGTAAGACGCAACATTCACTACTATGTGGATGTAAGCACTGAAGATTTTTATTCACATACCATAAACTATTATTGTCATATATACCTATCAATTATTGTTTTTGTGTTTTCATGCCCAATTCTTAACCCACATCATTCACATGTTTTCATTCACATATTGCTCCAAATTTATTTGTTTTCTTTCATATGTTCCTCTCAATTAATGTTGTTATGATATTCATTCACATTTTATAAGATATAACTTTTATTTATTATCTTTGTTTTTGATAAATCACTCAATATTTTATACTATGTGGATGGAAATCCTAGACTTTATTGATATGTTATTTTGAAATAATATGGGCCATTCATAGAAAATGATGTGCCATGTTGAAATATGAGTTGTACGTATTTGACATAACACTTACTGATATGTGCATAGAAGCCATAAGGGTTTTGATTAAGGTACCATTCAAATTTTTATAAGTTACTAATATTCTAATGTTGATGGAAGCCCTGAAGGTGTTTCACTATATGATCCATTGAAAGTCACTTTATAATAGTGCATATCGTTAAAGACTCCTTATTTACAAGGTACATATCAATGCTTCTAGTAGTGAACAACCATATGTTGTTGTGTTTTTCATAGTTTTCATGTCAATTAATGTTGTTGTTTTTCCCTTTCTTAGCCTATCTGGTGGGCTCACCTATGGAGGCAAAGTTAAACCACCAAGTTTAAAATTATGACCACTAATAATTTTCAAATGAACACATTATTTTATCTATGGATTAAATTAATATGCGTCATTAATATGAAAAGAAGTACCATGTTGGAAGATAAGTGTGTCCATAATAAATAACATTTACTAGTATGTGCATGGAAGCCACATAGGTTTCCATTCGCATACCAGTAAATATTTATTTCTTTCTATCAAAATTAAGAATGTTATTAACATACTAGTAAATATTCAATTAGATGTATCAAAAAAAATCCTTATCTCAACTCATTAATATGCTTTCCTTATGTTCATGTGATTTATTTTAGTTGTGTTATTCATTCATAGTTTCAATTATGCAAACATTCTTTCCCATAGCTATTGTTCTTATGTTTTCCATTTTATTGTCAGTTAATTATATAATTTATTGGTTGTTATTGTTCAGCATGAGGAATGTGAAGAAGAGGGCATATTATGTCCAAAAATGGCCATGTGAAATTATGAATAATAGAGGAGTCAAAATTCTTGAATATGTTGATGAAGACATTAACAAAGTTACACAACCCACTTCAAAGCAAACTATATATCCCTGACCAACCACGCAGAGAATGAAGCCAATGTAAATGTTATAGATAATGTGCATGTGTCATCATAGTATAAATTCATAGTGAAAGATATGAAATATACAATAAGATATGTGTACCATAATAGTTACTCCATAAGTGTCACAATATTTAAGTATGGCATCAAAATAAGTACTTTGTTGAATTCGCTGAAATGAATCACATCTACCAACAAGAAGATCTCACCCACTATTATATCAATAGTAGAGTAATGTGATATAGTTTAGTGTTGTAAGGACGTAGCCGACATGGGTCATAAGTTGGACATATCACATTTGAAGTCACATGTTGCCCACATATGTAAAAGCAGGCACAACACTTTTAGTGATGGTGTCCTTGACAAGACATGACAGAAAGAATTAAAAAATATGCCTAATTTGTCTATGAGAATAGTAGAAGGACTAGACATAGATAACATTATCATACTAAGGTTGTGCATTATGGGCAATTTTAATGAGAACTTGAAAACATTGTATGTTGAAATCAATTATAGGCCACACAAAATAAAGAATTATGATGAGTAAGAGTGCAAGCTAGAAGGAATTATGGCATGTGAGTCATCACCAAGAAAGGGGCAAGGAGTGTGCCATAAATAATATCAAAGTGTAAAGTATGGATAACTACTTTAGCATGTGTGAATACAGTTGGTCAGAGCATCATGGGGTTCTACCTCTTCAAAATGAAGAAACAATTTCAAATTTTCATTATTGGATGTAAACCAGGTGTGTATGGTTGTCCAAGTCCATGCATGGATGATAAAAGAATGTTCATGAATTATTTGCATCATTTCTCTAGATCTGTATCAATAAGAGTTTCACCTATTAATAGACATTTTCTCATTTTTGATAGGCACAACATCCATAGCATGCTTTCAACTATTGAAGAGGCTAGAGATTTGGGATATATCTACTAAGTTACATTGCCCACACATACAAGCCACAAATTACATCCATTTGATGTAAGTGTCTTTGGTCCATTCAATTCCTACTTCAAGAATGAGAGGATGACATGGATGAATACACATCATGGTTGTGAGATAAATAGACAATAGTTGGCCACTTTGGGTTGCATAAGTATGAAAATGTCATTAACTATAAATAGTATAATTTAACCTCTATATTTTCATATATTTCACCATGTTTGTATCACAACACAATCATATAAATAATACAAAAAAAAAGATAATGAGTAACCGTTAATAATTACATGCATATTACCAAAGTTGGAACACATTATATCAAAAAATTATCATATAATGGATAGAAGCAAATAAAATCAAGGAGAGTCAATGCCTAGTTCTTATATTATAGAGAAAACGTGCCTACTACCATGAGGACATTCTTTTCATTTTTGAAGCTTAAAACCTCATTTGGAGGAGAAGCACACTCTAGCTATGAAACTTCCTACCAGATGCCATGGTCCAATATTAGAGCAACTAGGAGATTACAAATTGTAAAATGGAGAAGCTCTAGATAATTGGCATGTCCATGCATAAAATAAAATACACACCACACATGAATCATTAAATCCAAAAAAAAAAATTCCCAATCCCTTAATAGGGGCCATCATACATGGTGATTATGATCCCTTTAATAGGTGCCATAATGCATTTCAAAAAAAGATCTTAAAAATAAAAAATATGTATTCCTATTTTTTTATAGATATGTTCTCTCCCAACCCACCTAACCAAAAACAAGGAAAAACCTTAAAGCTCTCATCTTTGATAATTTCAGGAAGTACATAATTTACACATTCCATTTTTTCAAGGATGGATCTATTCCTTGACAAGGATGGATCTAGTCCTTGATGAGGATGGATCTATTCATCTGACATTGATATTGGATGATCAATATGAGAAACATTCCAAATTATTTATGAGGTAAGAGAATAACTTGCTTGGGAACCACCATATTTACCAATTGAATAAGTAAAAATAAACTCATAGAATCTACTAGTTATTTAGAGAACACATGCCTAGAGGAAGGAAATAAGCCAGTCCAACTACCAAGTCCTACTCCTAAGCATCCCTCCCCCTTTCTCCTCCACCTCTTGCTTAGACCATTCTAGCTAGGTAAGGTTAATTAAGCAAGAGATAATTCTAGCATTCCCTCAATCTTATCATAAAACAAACATGATAAATAGAAAAAACAATTTGAAAATGAGAGGATTTTTCCATTAATGAGCTTCATTTAATTTATTAGCTAGTTTCTAATTTTAAACATTTCTTGAAACAAAGTTCAAAACCCTTTTATAAAATTAAATACAAAGTAGTTTTTATTCCATGTTATTAATAAAATGGTGCAAAGAGTGCATAATTACTATAATATGGAATTGTTTTATCAAGTTACTACTGAATTATAAGCCCTATAAGAATATATCCAAGAGATGAATGTCCATAATTCAATTTTTAATTTGCACTAGAGATAATGCAAATTCATACTAGACAGCTATGTACATTACAAATATCATAAAATGGAAACCCTAACCAATAATTGAATCATCATGCACCCCTTCTGAATGGAAGGATGTTGATATTTTTTATCATTCTATAACAAATCCAATAGAGAACCAAAAAGAATCAATTTCTATGCTATAGAGAATACATTCCTGAGAGAAGGAACAGAGACCGCCAATGCCAATACCTTTTGTCCAACATTATTTTTTTGATGTACACATTCATTGTGCACATCTATTGTGCTTCCAGTGGAATACAAGCAAGAGATGAGGATTTGCATTGATAAAGGCATCTAGTTGGGAAATAATGCCTTAAAGCATAATAATATAAAACAAATTCTATTTGATAATAAAATGGTGAGAATCTCATGTATTTTCCATTTCCCTCAAGAATCCACATGCCATATAATCATTTCTTGATCATTGATAGTGTATAGGGACTGCAAATACTTCTTAAACATTTTGACAATACACAACCTAACAGTTATCATGACTACGATTTAGATGGGATTCAATTGCCTTGATTAATCTGAAGGCAATAATAACATAGGAATGTTTCATCCAATTAATTTATAAGAAAAAAAATATTATATTTTATCAGCTAAATAGCTTGTAACTTGTATATGCAAAATACCAACATATTTTCTAGCATATCAATCAATGCAATCTAATTGACAAAGCGAGCAAAGATTAATCACCAATTAGAAAAAAATGAAGCCACCACTGTAATAGAATAATAAGGAAAATATATAACAAATGTAATTACTTATTTTGTATTAATTAAGTCAATACATGTGCAACCAAAATGTTCGCGCAAAAATTTTGGTCAGTGGTCTATAAAAATTTACCATGCAAGAGGTGACATCACTTTTAGGTTTTCATCTGTACAATTTTCCTTCACTTTGGTAAGTGGAAGGAATTTTGTTTAAGTGAGGGGACACACACACACACACACACAGAGAGAGAGAGAGAGAGAGAGAGAGAGAGAGAGAGAGAGAGAGAGAGAGAACTTTCAAATCACATGAGTGAAAAAAAAGGAATTCATGGTGAAGCAATAGCTAGGGACTTCAAGTTGTTTTGTTATTCCCCTTAAATTATTGAAGGGGAAACTAGTGATGTCATAAACATGGAAATACCATGTGATGAATGAAAATGACATCCAAGGTAGGAGTTCAATTATCCATGATGCACACAAATAGGTATGAAAAATGGTAATAATATTAAATCCATGTGATTATTACATTTATGAGGTGGAGCCAATATGAGGATAAGCATGGGGTTCCCCCAGTGCAATATCCATGGGTAGGTATCAAAGTGTAATTTAATTTAATTTAAAAAAAAGTCCAAGGATAATGATATAGTGTGAAACAAGGGTGTTATGTGTCGAGTCTATGTGGGGTTTATAATAGAATAATTTTTTTTTCATTTAAATATTTTATTTGATTAGTGGAGAGTGCTTTCATAGAAGACTCTATCTCTTGCTTTAAAAATATGAAATTTGTTCATCTCTAGACATAATGCTCGTATATTTTAGATATAATTTGTATAGAATAAGGAAAACAAATTGTATTGTATCTTTGAATATTGTGCCAAATATCCATTGCAAATATGCAAATTTCTATTAGCTACAAATTTATTTGTACCAAAAAAGACTCTGGTTTTTGTTCTATACTTCGAAGAGAAGACACTATCTGAAATATAGAATAAAATAAATATTTGTAGATTTGTTATTTTGAACAACCACAAAAGTATTTGTATATGTGTTCTTATGAAAAACCAACAAAGTATTTATAGATTTTCCAATCTGACTCATCAAGGTAATGGTTTTAAATATAAAAATAATAATTGAAAATGAACATTAGTATTAAAGATGAAAGTGGAGTTAACATTCATAAAGGGAAAAATAGAATTTTTAACTCTAAATTTATGTAGTTGAGCAAGAAAAAATATTGACTTCATTCTTAATAATAAAGAATGCATCATTAATAAAAGGCATAGTTTTTAGCTTACATCATTAGTTTACTCGTAACAAAACTGATCGGGCAAACCAAAAAAAAATCCACTACATTCAAGTACACATGCATATTTTATGAAAGTATTTTACAAATTATTCCAACATATTTTCTATTTGAAAAAAGTTAAGACATATTCCCACACAACATAATAATTCCATATTGGAAGGAAGGAATGGGAAGAACGGATATATGTATTCTTTAAAAAATTTAAGAGTATAAACCAAAAATTAAAAAAAAAATCATTGATCCAATATGGTGAGTTAAGAGTCCACTCCATGTCATAACCATCTGAAGAAATAACCTTAAGTTATTTAAAACCTTTCTCAATCTAAATCACTAAAAGAAGAACTAACCTTAATGGCCAAACAACATTGTTCACAAATTTTAGCCCCTTAGATTGGGTTCACTCCATCCATGCAAGTTTAAGTCAAAATTAAACTACACAGTGTACTAGCTATCTACACTAATAGGCCTGACACAATCATACAATAGCTATTAGTCTTGTGTAGTAAAATGGAAAAATTAAAAACTATCTATTTCATAAAATTGGATCCAAGATCTGGACACAAAGTCACATCTCTGCATTGTTAAGGCTTAGATAATATATTATACATGTTAGAGTAACCATGAAGGTCCTAAAAAATTCCTTGCCACTTACAAAGAATTATGTTAGTTAACTAAACAAAAGACACCTAAGAAGGGATAAAATAAGAGTTGCTCTAATTCTATTTGAGTTGTAAAATTTGGATTCATTCCTAAATACAAAATTATAATAATTCCATAGTAGTTTTTACTAAGTGTAATCACCTAAAATGACCATTCATGCCTTGAATGTCCACCTGAGGTCAATTTACCTTTAGTATAGTAAAAAACACTTAAACCAGATTTACTATTACCATAACCCAAATCTAAAGCTATGTAATAACATGCATCACAAAAACATTCCTTAATTCACCATTATTATGAAAGAATAAATGAAAGAATAAGATAATAACACATATAACACATATCTAATGTGGTTCACCCAATGTGGGCTACATCCACCAATGAAAGCTATCAAATAAATTAATAATCTAAAATAAGATTACAATGAATTCTCACAGAGATAGAAAAAATATCCTATAGAAAGTGTTTCACAAAAAGATGCGCTTTCACCTACACCTGCACAATGTTGTATATCATAAGTTGCTAAACTACACCCTGCAATGAATACCTACACTTTGCAAAACACTTGTACTTTAACTCTGAACCTCAAAGCCACACCCTAAAAATAAACCATCAACCTCTAAAGGCCATACCACACCTTGTATATATTGAATATGAAGGAAAATCCATGAAAAGAGGAATAAATTCATCATGATTATCCAAGATAAGCATCATCCACTCAAGACAGCTCACTTCCACATCACCAAGCTCATCCACAAGCTCTCCCATGAAGGAACACACCATACTAAGGGTCTCCACCTTTCAAGGGCACATTTTCCAATAACATGTGACCATAACCATCTCCTTGAAACAAGGAAGGTATTCCATTTTCCAAAAAACAACTAGCTCCCTCAAAAAAAGAAAGTCAACATGGGAAAAGAAATCTAACAATCAACTCCATAAAACAGGGAAACATAGAAATTAGATAAAATAAAAAATATTACACTCACATGTGGAGAAAGGTTCCACAAAAGGTGGAGTAGTGAAAATTGTGCTTCTCACATCCTTGGAGCTCTCTAGGACCGAAAAATAATTCCCTATGGTCATGTGATAGCTCCAAAGGGCTCCACACTCAACAATCTCCCACTTGGAGACCATTTCTCCTGAACAAAATCTGTCACCACTCCATGACCACTAAGGCCAACCAAATATAAACATAATCTCAACTTGTCCAATGTGACCACCTTGGTCATCATATCCATATGATTCTGGCTAGTATGAATCTTCTACAGCTTCACCAAGTTATCCTCTAAAGCTATCCTGATGAAGTGATAACATAGCTGAATGTGTTTCATCCTCGAGTGGAAAGTGGAGTTTTTTGTCAGATGAATATCACTCTGATTATCACTGTGTAGTCTCCCAACTTCCTTCTCATGCCCCAACTCTTGAAACAACTCTTGTAACCAAATCATCTCCTTATTAGCCTCTGTGGTAACAACATACTCTACCTTTGTGGTCGACAAAGCCATAACCTTATGTATCCTAGAAATCCAACTAATCATTGTATTTCTAACATTAAATATGTATCCTATTGTAATTATCTTAATATCAATATCCCCTACCATATATGAGTCCACATAACCATGTAAAGTGGTATATAATCCACCATAACATAATGTAAAATGAATGGTTCCTCTCAAATACTGAAGAATCCATTTCACTGCCTTCTAGTGCTCATAACCTGGATCACTCATATACTTGCTCACTACTCCCACTGCTTGGGCAATAACCGTCTTAGTACAAACCATGGCATACATCAAGCTACCAATGACTAATGAGTAAGGTACCTTGGACATCTTAAGCTTTTTAGCTTCTATCTTGGGACACTGCTCCTTTGATAATTGAAAGTGGCCTGATAAGGGAGTACCAAAAGATTTATCATCCAAAATGATAGACCTTTTCAAGACTTTCTTCACATACTCTGATTAGGATAAGATCAACTTCCTCTCCTTCCTATCACAAGAAATCATCATACCAAGGATTTACTTTATAGCACCCAAATCCTTCATAGAAAAGGAGTCACTAAGCTATTTCTTGAGCATATGAATATGTTGTATGTTCTTTCCTATAAATAACATGTCATCAACATACAAGCATAATATAATAAAAGAACCATCATCAAAATATTTGATGCACATGTAATGGTCAGAATGACACCTTTGATATTCTTATTCCAACATAAACAATCAAATTTCTTATACCATTATCATGGAGCCTGTTTCAGGCCATACAGGCTCTTCTTTAGTATGCACACATAGTTCTCAATCTCTTTGACCTCATAAACCTGTGGCTGATTCATATACAACTCTTCATCCAAATCACCATGAAGAAAATTAGTTTTCACATCTAACTATTCTAAGTGCAAATCCTCAACTATAACTAAACCAAGAATAGTCCTAATAGAAGTCATTTTTACAATAGGAGAGAAAATCTCATCAAAATTAATACCTAATTTTTGTGCAAACCCCTTAACCACCATCCTGGCCTTATACCTTTTTCTCCCTTCATCCTCTTCCTTTATTCTGAAGATCCACTTGTTTGGCAATTCACTCCTACCCTTAGGTAGCACTACCAAATCCCATGTTTGGTTCTCCATGAGAGATCTATGTTCTTCATCCATGGCTTGCTCCCACTTCCACTTGACATCTACCTACATTGCTTCCTCATAACACTTTAGTTCTCCATTGTTAGTGAGTAATAAATAATTCAAAGAAGGAGAAAAATGTTTAGGTGCTCTTATTACCCTATAAGATCTTCTTACCATAGGAGTTGGGGGTCCTTGTGTTGAAGGTTCCTGAACTGAATCCTTGGATACTTTTCCATCCATAATGTCATCCAATACTTTTTACTCTTTATGTTCTTGATCTTGTTCCTACAACTGATCCTTATGCATGATTTTTTCATTAAAGACTACATCTCTAAACCAAATTATTTTTCTATCTTTAATGCTCCATAAATAGAAACCAAAGTCATCCTCACCATATCTAACAAATGCGAATTTCTCTGATTTAGCCTCTAGCTTGGTCATATCTTCTTTCTTAATGAGAGAAAAAGCCTCACATCCAAAGACTTTAAGAAAATAATTTTCAACATTCTTACCAAACCAAGCTTGTTCAGGAATGCCTCCATCTAAAGGTATAGAAGGTCCTCTATTAATTAGATATACTACCGTGCTAATTAATTCTACCTAAAACTGTAAAGGCAACCATGTATGTAATCTCATGCGCCTAGCATGTTCCATTATTGTTTTGTTCATCCATTCAAATACCCCATTCTATTGTGGAGTTCCTAGAACCATCCTTTGCCTATGGATTCCATTGTTAGAATAATAAATCAAAGAAAGCATTACTATAATACTCACCTGCATTATCTAATCTGAGATATTTCAACTTGAGACCTATTTCATTCTCAACCAAGGCTTTCCACTTCTTAAAAGTGTCAAATACATCAAATTTCTTTTTAATTCAATAAACCCAAACTTTCCTAGTTGTATCATTTATAAAAGTGACATAATAATTAAATCCACCAATAAAAGATACCTAAGTTGGTCCCCATACATCTAAGAGTACCAAATCTAACTTGTGCTCTTTCTTTATGGGTCTAACCTTCAGGAACTTAACCCACTTTTATTTCTTGTACACATAATTCTCACAAAATTCTAGATCTATATCTTTCAATCTAGGCAACTTATCTTTTAAGATCTTCATGCCCTTATGGCTCATATGATCGAGTTTGTAGTACCACATAGTTGCATCTCCATCTACAACAACTAAATCAATAAAATCAACACTACTAGTTAAATATAAATTACCAGCTTTCTTACCTCTCAAAATCACAAGAGCACCTTTGGTAACTTTCCAAGAATCTACAGTAAATAATACTAAACATCCCTCACTACCCAATTACCCCACTGAAACCAAATTTTATCTCAACATAGGCACGTGTCTAACATCATTAAATATCCATGTGTTCCCATTCTATGTTTTAACCTAAACACAACCTTTCCCTAATATCTCACATGGTTCATCATCACCAATATATACATGTCCTTGATTCTATTGAACATAATCAGAAAAATAATACCTATGTGGGGTGGCATGAAAAGAAACCCTTGAATCTAAAACCTAAGACTCAAAAAAATAATCCATAGAAATAATTAAGGCATCCTGACATGATTTACCTAATGTCACATTTACCTCCTTGTTGACATTCTTATCCTAAAGTGACCAACAATCCTTCTTTGAGTGTCGACTCTTCCCACAATGCCATCATATCATCTTGGATCTAGATCTAGACTTAGATCTACCTTTTGACTTTCCTCAATTGCCTCTACTCTTGTCCTTTTGCCTCCCTATAGTAATAATAGATAAATCATTCCCTAAATATGATTCACAAGTGATTTTCATTCACATCTCCTCGCTAAGGATCACACCTACAACATCCTCAAAATTCAAGCTTCCCTTGGCAGGGACTACATTACTCACAACCATAACCAAACTATCGCAACTATCAGGCAAAGAAAATAATATTAGAAAATCTCTAAATTCATCATCAAACTTAATTCCAACTAAAGTGAGCATACTTACAACTGTATTAAAATAATTTAGATGATTAGCTATTGAACCATTCTAAAAAAAATTCATGTTAAACAATCTTTTTATAGGAAAATTTTTATTAAAAGCTAAAGGTTTCTCATACAACTTTCCAAGTTTATCCATGAGATATTTTTTGGTTTTCTCATCATAAATATCAAATGCAACAAAGGATACAAGGCATAACTAAATGGATTCCAATGCCTTCCTATCAAGTAATGACCACTTTGCATCACTCATACTTACAGGTTGTTCTACTTTCCCCTCCAAGGCGAGATGTAACTCCTTCTGATATAGGTAATCCTCCATCTACATTTTCCACAAACAAAAATGCTTACCATAAAAATTTTCCACTCTAAATCTAATCTCTTCTTCCATATCTCCCACTCAAGCTAATATCCTTCCTGTGATTTACCACTTCAGGAAAACACACAACCAATGGCTCTGATACTAGTTGTTAGGAATAAAAACACTTAAACTAGATTTGTTATTACCATTAACTAGATTTAAAGGTATGAAATAACATTCATCATGAAAACATTCCTTAATTCACCATTATCATGAAATCATAAATGAGAAAATAAGATAATAACATAGATAACATATATCTAATGTGGTTTACCCTATGTGGGCTACATCCACCAATGAAAGTCCTCAAATAAATTAGTAATCTAAAATAAGATTACAATGAAATCTCATAGAGATATATAAAATCTATTATATAAAGTGTTGGACAAAATGTTGCACTTTCACCTGCACCTACACAATATTTTATCTCAAAATTTGTTAAAACACACCCTGTAATGAACACCTACACTTTGAAAAACACCAACACTTTGACTCTAAACTCAAAACCACACCCTGCAAATAAACCATCAACCTCTAAAGGCCATACCACAACCTGCATATATAGAATATGAAGGAAAATCCATGAAAGGAGGAGCAAATGCGTCATGCTTATCCAAGATAATCATCATCCACTCAAAAAAACTCACTTTCACATCACCAAGCTCATCCACAAGCTCTCCCATGAAGGAACATGCCATACTAAGGGTCTCCACCTTTCAAGGGCACATTTTCCAATAATGTGTGATCACAACCATCTCCTTGCAACAAGGAAGGTATTCCATTTTCCAAAAAACAACTAGATCCCTCAAAACAAGGAAGTAACATGGGAAAAGGCATTTAAAAACCAACTCCATAAAACATGGAAACATAGAAATTAGATAAAATAAAGAATATTCCACTCACTTGTGGAGAAAGGTTCCACAAAAGGTAGAGTATGGAAAAATACACCCCCCACATCCTTAGAGCTCTTTAGGCCCCAAAAATAATTCCATATGGTCATGTGATAGCCCCAAAGGGCTCCACACTCAACATTGTGTAGTAAAATGGAAAAATTAAAAACTATATATTTTATAAAATTGGATCCAAGATATGGACACCAAGTCACATCTTTGCAATGTTAAGTCTTAGACAATATATTCTACGTGTTAGAGTAACCATGAAGATCCTTAGAAATTCCTTGCCACTTACAAAGAACTACGTTAGTTACCTAAACAAAAGACACCTAAGAAGGAAAAAAACAAGAGTTGCTCTGATTCTGTTTATGTTTTAAAATTTGATTCATCCCTAAATACAAAATTATAATAATTATATAGTATTTTTTACTAAGTTTAATCACCTAAAAATGACCATTCATGCCTTGAATGTCCACTTGAGGTCACTTTACCCTTAGTATAGCACTTGACCCATCTTAAGGGGCCTTATTGATCCACTTTTAGTCACATAGAAACTGAAAATAACACCTAGGCCTATAAAGCACCACATGAGACCCATAATGGCATAATTCATTAGTGATTTAGGTCCTTACACCCTCTAAAAATGTAACTTACATCTCCCTAAGAGGAGTAAGGTTATCCTAGACCTATTATTAAGTCACCCTCCCAAGTCATTTTTATGACAACACTATATAAACATTACTCTCACACTATTACACCCTAGGTGGACATTATCACAAAGATGCACATAAAAGTACCACTTCACATTGAGGGAAAACTCACAGTTCTTCCAATATTATATTTGTTCAACACATACATTCAATAATTCAGCCCTAACATAGGTATTTATATCTCAATTGGCCTCTAAGGCATCCTCTCATGCATTCACACTCAGGCATTCTAACATTCACTTACACTTACACCAAGCACTTAGGTGGGATAACTACATCAAACTTGATCCCTTCTCAGAGTATTGGTATGTAGGAAGCGTGACCACATAGGGGTGTGGATCACATATCCAATATATCAAAACCACTGACCCTTTCTTCTCATGGTGTTTATTCAATCCCTTGCAAGCATGAAAACCAAGGGTTTTTGGATGAAAATAGAGTTATAGGAAAAGTATTGATAGCATAGACCTAAAATTTGGACCAGTGTTAGAACATGACCTAATCTACAAAATAATGAAATCATTTGGGTAGAAGACATTATCAACAAAGGAAGACATGAGTGTCATATGGTGTTACTGTCTAGTTAAGATGCTACTATTCAAGAAGGATTTTGACACTTGCATCCTATTTGAAACACTTAGACTAGCCTCTGCCTTAGCTTTCATCCTCTAAATCATCCGTCTTAGTCATTTTCCAGCTAAGTTCTCATTTATATTATTTATTGTTATTTTTAGAAATGTCAAATTAGGTTAATTATATAATAGATCAGTGGTTGTATTTATTGCATATTTCTACCCTAATTTAGTCTACTCAACTCTTTAAAAAAAATTAGATTTACATATGCTAAGTCCTAAAAGGTTAAAACATTTAGTGAACCCAACTTACTTTGAATATTGCACAAACCCTAACCCTAAATAACCCTAGGGTTTACATTTTTAGCTTTCATATTTTAGATCCATACATTTTTTGATTTTATTTAATATATTCATGATAATAATGACAGATGAATTTTATCACTTTTTGTTGCAAAGTTTAATACTTTCATTTGCATGCTTTTTCCCTTTAATTAAGAATGAACTTAGAAAAGACATAAACACATGTATAGATGATGCCTTATATCAATTGAAATGCATGTCACATTTCATTATATCTCTAGCATGTCATTATTCTTTTATGTGGAATTTAATTAAGAAAAAAATCCTTACATAAATAGAGGATCTATTGCATAAGCTAACAACCAAGTTTCAAGTTTCAATGTCATATCTTATGCACAAGAAAGAATCTCATTCTTATCTCCATGAGGGTGATAGCTACTTTCCCTCTAACCAAGTCCATGCTATCACTCATATATGAGATGGAGTAACTTATACCATTGTCACTAATCCCCATACTCATCTTATTCACACATCTTCCCTACAGTGTGTGTGTCTACATGTTTAATCAAAAGCAACTAAGGTTTGCACTTGTTAGACTCTAAAGGATCAAATTATTAGTATGATCAAGATAATATCATATTTGCAAAATCAAAATCATTTATTTAGTGAATAGGTCACATTATTGGCAAATCACATTACATGTACACATTCTTTAGAATATGCTAGCGTAAACCATGTATATGCATCTACACCTAGCAAATTTATGCCTATCACTCTTTCATATCCAAATCATAAATCACAATAAAGTACATCTACAACTAGTGATTTAAAAATCTTTTAAATATCAAATAATAATTCAAGTGAGGTACTAAGGGAAATTATTAAAGCTAAGTTTATCAACCTACCTTCCCTGCACCTAGTGAGGAGATCCAGATAGTATTGTGCATATCATAGAATGCATGGGCACCACACTGATTCATGTTTAGCATTGAAAATAAAAATACAACAGATACTAGATATAGATGACTCAAGTAGTGATACATCATCCAAAAAACAAACAATGGCACATCTACAAAACGAAAAAGGGTCAAATTCAAAAACAATACAAAATGGTTACCAAAGCGTAACTCAGAACAATAAAAGGTTCACACAACACAGTCATATTAACAAATAGTACAAAAAACACAAGTAAAGTAAGTAAATGATGTAAATCTACCTCTATAAAATGAGGTTCAAATTTCAAATTAATATGGGTTTTGTCAAAAACATCTACAATAATTTGACTATCAGGGTTAAGTTTTGGGCAAGCATGCCCACAACATCACTACTCCTATTCTAGAAATTGATAATGTTAGTCAATAAGGTTTGGGATTTATTGAACACCCTAAGACAAACTATTCACAAATATAGTTTATTAAGGTAAAAAGTCCAGATACATAGGAAATAATACAAAAAGATTCAGAATTTGAGTTGCAAATTCAAAATCATGCTAAGCCAATAAGCATTCTCAGAAAAGGCTTTCTAGCCAAAGATCATCCACAGTGCCATATATCTACAATAAGCACAGTTTCAAAGGGAAAAATAAAAATCAATATTCCAAAGCATAATTCAAAAAGGTAAACTCCATAATCTGAGGCAATTCCCTCTAGCATTCTAGTTTATTATGATTCTGATGATGAACAATATTTAGATTCCTTCTACAACACCATTGAACTATAGCATAGCAATCACACTGCATGAGATATTACCATTCCTATTTTTGACATAAGCCATAGTGAGAATGAGTCTCCCAGGAGACTCATTGGTTAGCCTAGAAATCATTCATAGTTTCTAAATCAATTAATATCCATGTTATCTCCTATAGGGCTATAAATTGCTGGAATAAGAAAATGGGCACTCAAAAGGTGATGGATACATCATGGTATCCATTATTACTGATTAGGGAGTGCAGGGTTGGGTAGAGTTCTTTGACCCTCTTATGCACAACTCCCTTGATAGCCTGTTACTTTTCTAGTGTAAGAGAGAATACTTAACCACTCACTTTGTAAACATAGCTACAGTTATCATAAACAATTCTCTGATTGTAATTTTTATCACAAATGTGTGTGATTCCTATTAATTTGCAATGATAAATGTTTGCCCAAACATGCTCAATACAGCATATTTTATCATATTTAAGAGTAAACATTATGAAATTGCATTGGGATTTATATTACTGATGTTTAAGTAATAATTATAGATATCACATGTTGGTAAATCTAGATGAGAGTGAATACAAAGTCCTAACACTATAAGGGATGAGGCCTACATTCCATTGACATGAAGCCCATTTGGTTACAACAGACAACTAAATAGTATTTTAAAATAGAAAATTAATGACTGATTGAGCTAAATGTCATAGTAAGTTCATTGAAACAAATCATTAGCAAATTAAGCAAAAATAATTAGGGATACTTAACTAGAAATGTTTTACTAAATGGAAGTTATATTAAAATTAAAAGTAAAACATAGTACCATACAATAGGATATTAATGGGGGATTGAAGTCACCTACTTTCTAACAGCCAAGTGGTTAGCAAAGAACAGTGCAATGCAATCGCAACCTAATAAATTAATCTTTGAACTCACTAAATTCTTACCCTATTCCAACTATTCTGGTAATTCCAAGGCCAACTTAGCACATATATTTAAACTTCATTCATTACACTTGTCAGTAGTCACTAAAATAATATTTATTTATGAATATTAATGGATAGTCACATGTAGGGATAAACAACTTGATCCGACTCAATAAATGACTCTCAAATATTAATAAATAATTGCCACCAGATTCAAGTCATGGCATTAAAACATAGCAGTTTCAGCTATGATCCACAACGCATGAAATCAATACGAGAATTAACATGTCATTTTTTTAATTTTTTAAACTATTTTCATTTCCTTGAACAAATTGAAGTTTTCAATAACATAAACAGTTTTAAACCAATCAATACATAGAAAAATAATATTTTATATATTATTGGTTAAGAAACTTGTAATTTAACTATGAAAAAAATTGCATTTTTCAAAGCACATAGAATAATGAAATTTGATTGGTGGAAACAATGGAGTTTAATGGAAAGTTAAAGCAAATTCATCACATAAGTATCCCTCGAGACTAATAAAATGCTTTATTCCTTCCATAATAATTTTTGAAGGTAATGCAAAGTGTAAAAATAATGACTTTTTGAAATAAATGCTTTTTTCTTTCCATAATAAGTTTTGAAGGTAACATGCCTCTCTCTTTTTCTTTTTTTTTTATGGAACTAGGGGAAGAGGACTAGTGGTTGGCACCCCTAATTTTAAAGTTCTACAGTTTTTTAAAAATGTGACATTATAATTTACTATTTTGGATTTGCGTAGTTTAATTAATTATTTATTAGTTAAAATAAATCGATCCAAAGGATTTTCATTACTATTTAAATTCATACGATGAATTTTATCCAAACATGTCATTTTTTAGGTGTGAGCAATAGTTGGGACCCTAATGTCTAATATTTTTAATAAATTTGACCAATAATAAAATATAAATGAACATGTTTTTTTACATTAGCTTAAAAATTTGTGCACTTAGCCATGCCATCGAGTTGTGATGGTACATTAATAAAAAATAAAGGTACATGTTGGAAGACTCATGGCCAATTAATATGCTATGATTGGCCATGTTTAATGATGTTTGATAGGCTTTATTTACATTAATGTTTCTAGTAAATACCACCATGCACACCATAAACCACTTATTCATCTTGGATTTTCTAGACTCTTATCCCCAAATAATCATGGAACCCTTTCACCTCTTCTACCATCCACAACATTTTAGAGAGATTATAGCATCAAAAATTTAGAGGGATGAATCATTATTTCAAGGTGTGTGGCTTGTGCCTGTAACTAAACCCATGACAATGTTTGATTATTGTTTTGTGTGCTTGTAATACATGATTTTCATTATTATTTTAATGGTTTTTGGGTGTTCCTTTATATCTAAGTAAAATTTTATCAATATGTTCATGGTGTGGTCTCAAGGTTACCTAGTCTCAAGGTGTGCCTTTGCATGTTTTCATACCCATCTGACTCAACATTACCTGGTATTTGGCTGGAGGCCCTCAAGGTTTTCATTCATATACTAGTAAATTGAGATGGAAGATTGAACATTTACTGGTATGTGTATGGAATCACTAAAGGTTTTCATTCACATACTAGTAAATGTTTGTCTTTGTATCAAAATTAAGGTTTTCAAAGTGTGTGCCATGTGCTTCTTACTGAACCTAGGGAAATATTTGGTTATTTTTGTGTATGCCTATAATACATTATTTGTATTGTTATTTTAATCATTTTTATGACATGACTTTACATTTGATTCAACTTGAACTGATATGTCCATGGCGTGGCATCAAGTTTTTTATTCACATAGAAGTAAAAAAATTTATTTTTGTAATAGATGATATTATTCTCTAAATTCACTAGCCATGTTGGGACACACTTGTGATATTATTATGAAATGAAGGACCATGTTGGAAGACACTTAGGTTATTATTATGTAACCTACATTTTTAAAGATACATGGTGGCCTATTAATGCCACCATGTGTGTCATATTTAGTCTATTTGACTTGGCTTATTCAAGTCACTCTTCCCAAAATGTAATGAAACCCAAGTACATGTTATTATCATTGTAATTTTTTTGTGTGCCTTTACATCTAATTGAATTTTACTGGTATGTGAATGAAAATATCAACATTTTCATTCACATACTAGTAAATGTTATCATTTTTTTAATTTTATATGCAATAAAGGGCCATACTCAAAGATGTTTGGTAGACTTTGTTTTCATAAATACCACCATGCACACCATCAACCACTTATTTGACATGGATTTTCGACACTCCTTTACCAAATAGTCATGGAACCCTTATGTCTCTTTCACCATATTCAATGTTTTATAGATCTTGTAGTGTCAACATTTCAGAGGGAAGAAGTGTTATTTGAAGGAGTGTGCCTTGTGCAAGTCACTCACCCCAAAATACAATGGATCTAAATACCTTTTATATTCATTGTAATTATTTTTCACACCTTTAAATTTGAGTGACTTTTACTAGTATGTGAATGAAAATATCAAGGTTTTTCATTCACATACTAGTAAATGTTATCATTTATAAAATTTAATATGCAACAACAGACCATGTTCGAAGACACTTGACAGGATTTGTTTCCATTGATGTGGCCAGTTAATGACTACAAATATAAAAGCTACAACCTACTTGTTGTGCCTTATTCAAGCCAATATATAGAGATTGTAGCTTTGACATGTTAGAGGGATGAAATGTTATCTACCTTAAACAACCTAAAAATTACACATAAGCTAGTGAACATTTTTTAGTATACATATGGAAGCCCTAAAGGTTTTCATTCACATACAAGAAAATGTTATTGTATTTGTATCAGTTTTAATATTATAATTCACAAACAAATAAATGTTGAGCCAGATTGATCAAACCATGTCCTTTTATGAATTCATGTTAATGTGTTATTGATATGTTGTTATGAATTAATTTTATTGTGTTATTCATTCACATTTTTAACATTATAAATATTATTTGCCTTAATTGTTATTGATATTATATCAAATCACTTTTCACTAAATGTTCCCACACAAAAATTCTTGTTTTAGTGGAAAGGGATTTGGACATGTGATGGGAGACTGAACATTTACTACTATACACACAAATGCTTGTTTGGATGAAATGGTATTTGAACTTGGTATGGAAGACATATGATAATATTGGTGTTGACACTTGGATTTGCACCCTTGAAGAGATAATCAGTTCTCCTCATCCAAGTGACAAAATAGAATCATCTCTTTTGCTATGGGTGACAATTTTGTTGAGATGAATCTCTAGATTAGGGGCTAGCTCCCCTTGATGTACCTTTGAAGCTCTTCTAAACTACCCACTATGTATGAAAAGAGAGAAAGAAAATAACTAAGAAAACAAGAGGTGATGTACCAATATTTGATATCCTCTTAAATGATTGAAACCACTACTTAAAGATAAACAAGGATGTTTCACACAAAGTCACAATAAAGACATTATTGCATCAGTATTTCATAAGTTAGATTCAGGAAGGTACTTAATGTTTAGGAGGGTGATGAACAATTATACAAAGAGAATACACATATACCACTTCTAAGATGTTTATACACTTAGTAAAGAATACTAACAGAGACCTGCAACATCATCCCTTTTGCACATTGGTAAGTGACCATAGATTGACATGCTAGAAAATAACCTTTTCACTAGTCATTATCAATAAGATTCAAACTTAAACTTAATAGTGCAATGTGTGAATAGAAAAATCACTTGTATTTTCTTTAAGAGTTACCATTACAAATTTGACTAGAGTTTCACTATAACTAATGAAGGCCTCTAAATGAGCCAAAAGAATGCATATATATAGCCTTTGAGAGAGAGGTCGAGCTAAGGGAGTTTAAGGGTCACTTGGACATCTGTTACCCTAAGAAAAGAAATAGTTACATTACCTTCTATAAAAATTGCCCTTTATGGTTACACCAATGAAATCAAGATATTTTGAATTGCATTTTGTTATAGATGGGTTCATCTATTGGAATGTCATTTCTATGCAAGTTGTTCTTTACTGGCTCATTGAGTTGTATAACAGTGCAACAATAATGAACCATCGATCTGCCTATTATGTTTGTTATGCATCAGAGCTCAAGATTCATGCCATTTGTCATTTCCATATCTATCCTCAAGTTTTCATCAAGTCTTTTGAATAGCAATGACTATTCCTTATAGTTTAAAATCTACTTCTTGCAAGCTGTCATCTTTTGTTTGAATCCCCATGGCTAATTTTTGCAGTTTGAACTTGATGTTTTGTGGGTCATCACCTTTAGCTATTTCTTTCAGACATCTTGTCTTTGGTTATTGGTCTTCAGATGTTTCTTTTCCTTCGAGTTTTTGTCTCAACATTTTTTCAGACAATTTGTTTGAAAGAATTCTTTCAGGCTCTTCTTATTTTCCTCTCAACTTTTCCTTAGACAAAAAGTCCAAAGGAATTATTTCTTTTGGACTTGAGCCTTTTCCTTTGAAAATACCCTTTAGCTTTGTGAAAATTCCCTTCGACTTCTTAGAAATAACCCTTCAACTTTTTGGAACGGTCTCTTTCTTTTTAGCCTTCCTGCGGATACGCTTCAGTAAAATTATCACATATCCTTAAAAAGATTACAAATGATCCTTTGGAAATTTTGAAATAGCCCACCTCTTCCCTGAAACAATCCTTTGGAATTTTTAAAAAGTCTCTTCGAGAAATTACAAGTGTCCTTTGAGATTTTTGAAATGGTCCTTTTTTGAATAAAACATACCCTTAAAAAAAAAACATGCCCTTCAAAAAAATGAAAGGGTCCTTTATCTTTGAAAAAGTCCTTCAGGAAAGTTAAAGTTCCTTTTGAAATAGTTACAAGCACCCTTCAAAAAAGTTATTTTGGACAATTTTCCCAAAACAATTTCCTGTAGTTGGATAAAACCCAAAATAATTTGACAAAACTTGTAAAAGAAACACTTGAAAAAGCACCCAAAAATTAATATCCCAAAGAAATTGAAAACTTAGAATAAAAGACCTGAAGGCTTAACAAAAGACCAAAATAAACTTTTTGAAGGAAATACTTGTGCATTTGCTACAAGTTTTATACAAGATACTTCTCTTGAATGAAAACTTCATTACTGAGTCTAAACAAATACATGGATAGGTGATTGAATGGATAGGGGTGCCCAATTTTGGCTTGAAAGGCCAAAATTTTATCAATAAATTGGTGACTCATAGGGGTAGCATGCTTGCTATACTAACTAGACCAGTAGCCTATATAGTCCATTGGGCATGGAGTCAATAAATTCTTGACGATGACTAAAAAGGATATTACCAAAAGAAAATACAAGGAAACACACCACACAACAACATCAAGACCAAGCAAAGATAACACAAAATAAGACAAGAACAAACCCACACATGTGCATAAGCATTTAGGGAACACAAGGAAAATATGAAACTATGTATAATAGAAATAAGAGAACCATCAGTAACAATGTTTTAGATATATCCCATTGACTGGGATATGCAACTCTTCTCCATCCAACTTTGAGAGTTGGAAAACATTGTGCTATTTTCACTATGTGATCATATATGGGCCATTCCATAAAGCATCAAAATTTATGTGTCTTCCAATTTTGGCCCTATCTTCATCCCATTTTAGGACAATGTCTCCTTCCTTGAATCTTCTTGGCATGCACTTCTTGTCAAAATACTTCTTTATTTGTTGTTGGTGAATAGTCATGGTGTGCATAGCTTGATCTCTTGTCTCCTCAAGCTCCATCAACTCACATAATCTGACATCCATGCTATCATTCTCCATCAATTTTAGCTGATAGGTAAGATCTAAGGTTAGTAACTCAAGTTAGATAAGAAGTCTAGTTTCCCTTCCATACACAAGTGTATATGGTGAGTTCCCGATTGCTCTCTTTGGGGTGATCCTATCAGCCTAATGTCAGGAGATCAGGGAACAACAAACATGCTCTGACTCCACTGGTTAGGATATTGCTCCTCAGATAGAGCACAGTATGATTACCAAATATATAAGCAATTGAATATGCAGAAATAACCAGAAACACAAGTAACTAGAATTCACCAATAGCACAGAATATGAGAGACAATACACTATCTTGTATTAACACTAACAGAAAAGAATACATCAAAGAGCCGCCACACTCTTTCACCTTACAGAGATTCGCCACACCTCAAGTGTACAGTAATTCTTCTCACACACACTCTCCTACACAAAAACAGTCCCAACAACCAACTCACACACAGAATTGGTGTTCACCTCACCAACCAGTCAGTAATAACCCTGCCGGTACATCAAGCACTCTATAGCACTTCAAGCTGATCTCTCATGAACCTGCAACCTGCAATTCAAAGACCAAGCTTACATGTAGATCACACAATGAGCTTGCAACAACCTGCAACTCATAGATCTTACAACTAGAAGGAACTCTTCCTTTCTATCTCATGCCTTATACAATACATGCCAATGGGTCTATAAATAGATCCTTAACTCAAACAATAACTAAGACTCTTAATTTGGACAATTGTCCTCGCAGCCCAAGACTCTGGGTGGTCTTGACATGCAAACTCATAGTTCACTTAACTAACTGTCCGTGAAACGAACACTTCGGGAACACACAGGCGACCAACGTCGGTCCCTGCTGGTCTGGTTCTGCCGACGTCGGCCGACTTCCTGCTGTCGCCGGTTGCCTTCTGCACTGGATCCTACCGACGTCGGTCATGCTGCCGACGTCGGTTCCTGTAGAACTCAGCAACCTTCAGTTCCTAGTTTGCAAAGGTTGAAGCTTTTAGCTCCACACCCTAACAATCTCCCACTTGGAGATAAACAGCTGCAACCTGTACCTGTACCTGTACACCATCTAGTTTGTTTCCTTGGCTTTGTATCCCTCCTCAAGATCACTCTTGAAGACCAACCACCACAAAATCCGTGGTGCAAAATCTGTCATCCAAATTCCCTGCCACATCCGCATCTACAACCATGTAGAAAAAGAACTTGACCCTGCATAGCATGTGCACCTGCTGCTGGTCCAACTGAACTGCCCTTCAGTATTACTCTCCCGGATTGACTCCAAACTTGTGACAACTCCCACTGCTTGGGAAAACTCAGGTTTAGTACATACCATGCACTCAATCCTCACTATGTGAGTCAAGACACCTGTTCTATGAACTGTCTTACCATCGGCGTGCTAACCGGCTTCACACAATCATCCTGAAACAAAGTCAAAAAGACCTCCATGTCTCTAGAACACACCCATGCCAAAGAATCTTGCTGCTCCCAGATTCTCCATGACAAACCCCTGAACTAGCTTTACCTTTAGTTCAGTAATACCTGCATATGTAACCCTGCAACAAGCACATCATACAGAAAATAGAATAGTGTAGCTAATACTATCCAACCTGGTAAAGAGAAACACAATGATCAAACCTCCATTGCCCTGCAACTAATACAAGATCATATACCCTGATCTACCATCTCATGTATCCACTTCCGCTCTTCTTCATCCTCAACATCCATTCGTCTCTCAGTGCTTACTTCCAGCTGGCAACACTACCCAAAACACCTGTTTGGTTCTCCTCCAAGGAATCACATCCTCCTCCATGCCTAGCTCCCACTGTTTCCTGGATCTACCTGTTCTGCTTCTTCAATAACTTCCTGGTCCTATGCCATAAGTGAGCAACAAGTAGTGTAAAGAAGGGAAATGACGAATTTAAGAACTTACTTACACCTTCAGTCCTCCAAATGGGCGCTTGAGACTCCATGACAACTAGCTGTCCACCCAAAATTCATCTCAGTAACCGATGCCGGTCACATCTCAGTCTACAGCCGACCGATGTCGGTTCCCTGCGACTGCCTTCCTGCCGACGTCGTTTTCCCCTGGCCGACGTCGGTCTCTGTCTGCCCCGAGTCACCGACGTCGGGCTGCACATAGCCGACGTCGGTCCCTGTCTGGACGCCGACGCCGGTTTTCCTGCCGACGTCGGTCTCTGTGTTTTTCTTGTGAGACCTGACTTTTTCCCGCGAGCTCTTTTTGGATCAAAACCTTGTCCAAATCACCCTTGCTCTGCTCAGAATTCCTCTGCACCTTATGCTGAACTCTGTCCGTCACTTTCTCCTTGAAAACCAAGGCTTTCCCGTTCTTGTCTCTAACATCGGATTCCTCAAGAAACCTTACTTTCTTCTTCTGCATACAGGAACCACGATCCATGCCTTCCAAATCCGAAAGCATATTCTTTGACTCAAGAACCAGCATCTCCTTCTTATCTATGTGACCAAGCCTATCAAGCCACATCTCTGAATCTACAGTTGAAGTAGATAACCCAGAAAGAGAATTAGTAAAACAAGTAGATAGATAAAGCGTACCTACTTTCTTACCTCTAGCTATAACAAGTGTACCCTTGGTAACCTTCCAAGAGTCCGCTGAGAGAGTTACTGTGCAACCCTCTTCACCCAAGCTTCTAACCGAAATCAGATTCTGCTTCAGAACTGGGACATGCATGACCTCCTTTAACACCCATATGTCACCTGTCTGCAATTTCAGCTTCACTTTGCCTTTGCCAACAACCTGACAAGGCTTACCATCCCCTACACAAATTTCTCCAAAGTCTCCCTGGACATACTCATGAAAAAATTCTCTATGTGGAGATGCATGAAAAGAGGCACCAGAATCTAATACCCAAGATTCTACTTTATCCAAAGAACATACCAGAGCATCCTGTGCAACGTAGCCTGCAACATCTGCTTCTTCTTCATGTTCTTCATGATGATCTTCACCCGATCTGCAATCTCTCTTTAAGTGCCCTTGCTTTCCACATTTCCAGCAGGTTATTCTGCCATACCTGGACTTGGATCTCTTGCCTGTCTTCGACCTTGATCTCCCACGCTCTGTCCTTTCTCTTGGCCTTCCTCTTCCTTCAACACTCAAAGCATTTCCGGATAATTCACCTATGCTTTTCCTGCGTATCTCTTCATTCAAGATTACACTCACAACATCATCCACTTTTAAGACTTTTGAAGGAGACACAGTATTAGAAACTGCCATTACCAAACCTTCCCAACTTTCAGGTAATGAACACAAGATTAGGAGAGCTCTAAGTTCATCATCAAATACAATATTCACTGAACTTAACTGGTTTACTAAACCATGGAAATCACTAAGATGGTTATGAATAGATCCACCTTCCAACATTTGCAAATTAAATAAACGCTTCATAAGAAATACCTTGTTTGAAGCCGAGGGTTTTTCATATAAATTTGCCAAAGATTTCATCAACTCCACCGTTGTCTTACACTGTGATAAGCTGGAAATCACAGTTGAATCAAGACTCAATCTAACAGATCCCAGAGCCTTCCGATCAAGAACCTCCCATTCTTCATCTTTCATATCCAAGGGTTTGCTAGCAACCCCACCCAACGGTAAGTACAAATCTTTCTGATACAGATAGTCCTCAATCTGCATCCTCCATAATTGGTAGTTCTTGCCATTGAACTTGTCCATTCGTAGTTGACTGCTTTCTGACATTGCTCAACTCCCACTCAAACAGAAACCCTGTGAGTAACCTGTAATCAAAACACACTACCCAGATCTACACCAATCTGTTAGTATCCCAACCAAAAGCTCTGATACCAATTGTTGGTATCAAGCTCAAGAACCTACAACCAAGGCTCTGATACCACTTGTCAGGAAATCAGGGAACAACAAACATGCTCTGACTCCACTGGTTAGGATATTACTCCTCAGATAGAGCACAGTATGATTACCAAATATATAAGCAATTGAATATGCGGAAATAACCAGAAACACAAGTAACTAGAATTCACCAATAGCACAGAATATGAGAGACAATACACTATCTTGTATTAACACTAACAGAAAAGAATACATCAAAGAGCCGCCACACTCTTTCACCTTACAGAGATTCGCCACACCTCAAGTGTACAGTAATTCTTCTCACACACACTCTCCTACACAAAAACGGTCCCAACAACCAACTCACACACAGAATTGGTGTTCACCTCACCAACCAGTCAGTAATAACCCTGCCGGTACATCAAGCACTCTATAGCACTTCAAGCTGATCTCTCATGAACCTGCAACCTGTAATTCAAAGACCAAGCTTACATGTAGATCACACAATGAGCTTGCAACAACCTGCAACTCATAGATCTTACAACTAGAAGGAACTCTTCCTTTCTATCTCATGCCTTATACAATACATGCCAATGGGTCTATAAATAGATCCTTAACTCAAACAATAACTAAGACTCTTAATTTGGACAATTGTCCTCGCAGCCCAAGACTCTGGGTGGTCTTGACATGCAAACTCATAGTTCACTTAACTAACTGTCCGTGAAACGAACACTTCAGGAACACACAGGCGACCGACGTCGGTCCCTGCTGGTCTGGTTCTGCCGACGTCGGCCGACTTCCTGCCGTCGCCGGTTGCCTTCTGCACTGGATCCTGCCGACGTCGGTCATGCTGCCGACGCCGGTTCCTGTAGAACTCAGCAACCTTCAGTTCCTAGTTTGCAAAGGTTGAAGCTTTTAGCTCCACACCCTAACACCTAAAGGGATGTCTTCAGGTTGGTATGCCAAGTCCTTTGATTCTAATCCATAGTCTTCTTTATGATCTTGATCAAATTATTATTTTTGGACTTAGCTAGTCCATTTCCCTAGGGATAGTAGTTGGAGGAGGTGTTGATGTCAGGATCCCAGCTCTCAAAAGAGCACACATGATTACCTTTGTGTAAGCAACTAAACACGAAATTTAACTAAAATGCACAAGTAACTAGAAATAAGAAATAACACAGAATATGAGAGACAATACCCAATTGTATTAATATTCTTCTAGAAGGAAATACAATAAAGAAGATGCCACACGCTTCTTCCACACCTCTTAGGCTTCCCACACTCAGTTTATAGTAATTCACCTTCAAGAGTTCACTCTCTCAATTACGGTCACAACAAACAACTCAAACACAGAGTTGTTGTTCACTCCACCAGTCAATATAAATACTACCAGTCCAACTAAGTACTCCACGTACTCCAGGTCTGAGTACACACCGTGCTCCAAGTAGATCTCACTTAAGCTTGCTACCTGTTGTGTTCTTGATCACCATGATCCTGCTGCCACCTACAGATCAACCTGGTTCTGCGCACCTGCAAACCTAGACCTTGCGCACACACACACACACACACACACACACACACACACACACACACACACACACACACACACACACACACACACACACACACACACACACACCTGTAGATCAACCAACCTTACTTACCATGTAGATCTCACATGATCATGCTATACCACAGATCAACCTAGCCTTACACACCTGCCAACCTAGATCATACACACCTGGAAGAACCCTTGTCCTTGCCTCACCAAGTCCTTATGATTCTCCCTTAGATAGAACCCTTCTATTTCTACAGAAGCCTTCCAGTTCAACAATCTTACAATACAGCCCATGATTTTATTATATAGATCCAACGCAAACAATAATTAGACTTCTAATTACAATAATTAGAAACACAGCTCCGAGACTAAAATTAGTCTTTACATGCAAACAACTGCTCAACAACTAACTATTCATGCAACAAATAGTTCTGGAATGCACAGGCGATTGACGTTGGTCCCTGTCTGTCTGGAGATGACCAACGTCAGTTGATACTGATCGATGTTGGCAGCTTTGCACCCTAGATATGACTGACATCAGTTGGCCTGACCGACATCAATTTCTCTGCAACTCAACAACCTCCTCCACCATGTTTGCATCAGTGAAGCTTTTAGCTCCACAACCTAACAATCTCCCACTTGGAGATAAATAGCTGCACCTATACCTGTACATCATCTAATTTGTTTTTTGGCTTGTATCCCTCTTCCAGTTCATCCTTGAAGACCAACTACCACAAAACCTATGGTGCACCTTCTGTCGACCAATTAACCTACCGCATCTGCATCTATAATCCCATGTAGAAAAAAACTTGACCCTGCATAGCATGTGTACCTACTACTGGTCCCTCTCAGATACCTGAGAATCCACTGAACTGCACTCCAGTGCTTCTTTCCTGGATTAGCTCCAAACTTGCTGATAGCTCCCACTGCATGGGCAAACTCCATTCTAGTATGCATGTACTTAACCTCATCATGTGATTGGGGACACTGTTCTTTGAACTATCCATCCATAGGTGTGCATATCAGTTTTGCATCCTACATCTCGAACCATGCCATAACCTCTCACACAATCATCTTGAGACAACACCCTGTCTCTAGGAATACTCATGCCAAGGATTTCTACTCCTGAATCCTTCTTGGCACACATCTGAGCTACCTTTACCTTTAGCTCAGAAAAACCTTGTAGGTGTAATCCTGCATACAAGCAAACACACAACATACAGTAACATGATGATGTTGCAATCGTCACCCAACTTGGTAAAGTAAACACAATGGTTACAATGACATTGACTAAAGCCATGCTTTGTCATCCACCTGTCAAACTTATACCACTATCCTGGAGCTTCCTCAAAACCATATGACCTGGCCTTCTATCTCACCTGTCCATTCACTCTATTATTTCACCTAGGAATCCATTCATCTAAATGCTTTCATCCCAGCTGGCAAATTTACCAAATCTACCATTTGGTTCTTCTCCAAGGAATCAAATTCTTGAGTCATGCCATGCTCCCACTATTTCTGGATTCTACCTGCTCTACTTCTTTAAAAACTTCTTGGTCCTTGACCATCAGTGAGCAAAAAGTAGTGTAAAGAAGAGCAATAACGAATTTGAGGCTTACTTACCCTTTTAGTCCTCCACATGGGCGTCTGAGACTCCTTGACAGCTTGCTCTCCACCCAAAATCCATTTCAGTCACCGACCTCGGTCACCCCTCAGTCTACACCTAACCAACGTCAGTTCCCTGCAACTAACCTGATTGCCAATGCTGGTTCCCTGACCGACATCAGTGTCCTCCTGGTCACTAACGCTTGTTCCCTGACCGATGTCAGTGTCCACCTACCTAACACCACCAACCTCAGTTTGCACATGACCGATGTTGGTACCTATTTGATTGATGTTAGTTCTCACCTGACCGATGTCGGTACCTGTGTTCTCCTGTGAGTGATGACTTTTTCCCACGAGCACACTTTGGATCAAAACCATGTCCAAATCTCCCTTGCTCTGCCCAAAAATGTCCAACCCTTTGAGCTGATCTCTGTCTGTCATCCCTTCCATGAACAACAAGGCTTTCCAGTTCTTAAGTTTGTTAAAGACATCAGTCTTCCTCTTAAGAACATGCATCTCCTTCTTACTCATGTGACCAAGCCTACAAAGCCACGTCTTTGCAACAGAGGGAGAATCAGTAATATAAGTAGATAGATAAAGGATACCTACTTTCTTACCACCTGCTAATTTAAGTGCATCCACTATGAGGGTTACTATGTATCCCTCATCACTCAACTTTCCTGAAATTAGACTCCTCTTTAGGACTGGGACCTGCATGACACCATTCAACACCCATATGTTGCATGTCTACAATTTCAGCTGAACTTCACCTTTGCCAACAATTTGACAAGGCTCACCAACCCAATTTGGGGTTGCATGGAAAGTGTTAATAGAATCTAAAAAACAATATTCTACTTTATCCAAGGAACATGCAAGAGCAACCCGTGCATCAATACCTGCAACATCTGCATCTTCAATTCCTTCATGCTGATCTCCTACCAACCAGTAATCTTTTACCTGCCCTTTCTTTCCATAACTCTATAATTGATTATTCTTGATATTCTATTTCATTCTCAGCTTACTTTTTTCTGCCATTGCTATACTCCCACTCTAATAGAAACCCCTGTGAGTGACCTGTAATCAAAAACCACTTAACACACTCTAAAACCAAGGTGTTAGTGAACCAAGCTTTAAACCAAGCTCAGATGAACCCCACTCTGATACCAGTTGTCAGGATCCCAGCTCTTAAAAGAGCACACATGATTACCTTTTTATAAGCAACTAAACATGGAATTTAACCAGAATGCACAAGTAACTAGAAATAAGAAATAACACAGAATATGAGAAACAATACCCAATTGTATTAATACTCTTCCAGAAGGAAATACAATAAAGAAGATGCCACACTCTTCTTCCACACCTCTCAGGCTTCCCACACCTGGTGTACAGTAATTCACCTTTAAGAGTTTACTCTCTCAATTACGGTCACAACAAACAACTCAAACACAGAGTTGTTGTTCACCTCCACCAGTTAGTATAAATACTGCCAGTCCAACTGAGTACTCCATGTACTCCAGGTCTGAGTACACACCGTACTCCAAGTAGATCTCACCTGATCTTGCTACCTGTTGTGTTGTTGATCACCATGATCCTGCTGCCACCTACAGATCAACCTAGTTCTTCACACCTGCAAACCTAGACCTCACACACACACACACACCTGCAGATCAACCGACCTTACTTACCATGTAGATCTCACATGATCATGTTATACTACAGATCAACTTTTCCTTGCACACCTGCTGACCTAGATCATACACACCCAGAAGAACCCTTGTCCTTGCCTCACCAAGTCCTTATGATTCTCCCTTGGATAGAACCCTTCTATTTCTATAGAAGCCTTCTGGTTCTACAATCTTACAATATAGCCCATGAGTCTATTATATAGATCCCATGCAAACAATAATTAGACTTCTAATTAAAATAATTAGAAACACAGCTCCAAGACTAAAATTAGTCTTTACATGCAAACAAGTGCTCAACAACTAACTGTTCATGCAACAAACAGTTCTGGAATGCACAGGTGACTGACGTCGGTCCCTGTCTGTCTAGAGATGACCGATGTCAGTTGATACTGACTGATGTTGGCAGCTTTGCACCCTGGATATGATCGACGTTGGTTGGCCTGATCAATGTTGGTTTCTCTACAACTCAGCAAACTCCTCCACCATGTTTGCATCAGTGAAGCTTTTAGCTCCACAACCTAACAGTTTAGATAGATGCCATGCTTCAAATCCCATTCACTTGTTCTTATTCCTAAGAAGGCTAGTGCATTATCAAAAATGATTATTAAAGGAGCTTTAAATATGGTTACTATACCTTCATAGAAGTCTAAGACTAAGTTTTAATTTGCCTCCTTAAGAGCTAAAACTTCCACCCATCTTGTAAATTAATCAGTGGCTATCAACACCCATTTGTGACTAGCACTAGGAGGATTGATCAGACCTATGAAATCCAAACCCCATTACATAAAGGGTTGCTCAACCTGGATTGGATGAAGAGGTAAGGTAGCTATATTTTGTTTTCCATCAAAAATACCACACTTTTGGCATTTCCTTACCCAAGCATGAGTGTCCCTAAATAGGCTAGGCCAAAAGTAACCATCCCTCATAATCTTAGCAGTTGTGGTTCTTAGAGCAAAGTGACCACCAACTGGTCCATCATGAAACTCAAGCAACACTTTGTCAATCTGATCTTAATCAATACACCTCAACATCACACCTAAAAATTCCTTTATAAAAATCACTCCATCAACAAGTACATAAGGAATGGATTGTATCCTAAAATACCTTCTTCTAGCTCTGTCAAGACCTTGTGGACACTCACCAATTTGAAGGAAATGGATCATGTCTTGTGTCTAACTTCTCATAAATGATGGTACAAATACTGTAGGATCATCATGTAGTTTCAAAAAAACCTCTCTTTGCTCTTTTAAGTCTGAAACAAGATGTTTACACAATCCTTTTCCCTTCACTAGCTTGGTTGTTTTGATCTCCACATCATACTCCATCACTTTGGTGATCCAACATGCCATTTTCTCATTCAAATATCTACTCAAAAAAACAATTATACCAAGTTGAGGCACAAAACTGTGAATCTTTTTTCTAGATAACATATGCCAAAACTTCTTCAAACTCCTTATAACTGAAAGCACTTGTTTCTCAACATATGTGTATGTTGTCTCATACCCTTCCAAACCTTGACTGAAAAAGGCAATAGGTTATTTCAAATTTTTATCATTAGATTGAGTAAGCATGGTAGATATTACCTATTCATTCCTAAAATTATATAGGTTGAATTCTTTGGAGAAGATAAAATTGGAAAGAGTGGGGGCTTGGGCAATGGCTTGCTTGATTTCTTTAAAATTTTCCTTCTTCCTTCCTGTCCAAGTGAATATCTCATCCTTCCTCAGCATGGAGGTTAAGGGAATGACCATGTTATCAAAATCAATAATAAACCTCCTAATCAAATTTATCTTACTAGATAAGCTTTGTAGACCCTTCTTATGTTTAGGTAAAGATAATGCCAAGATGGCACTTACCCTTTTAGGATCAATGGATAGACATTTCTTGGAAATAATGTGGCTTAAGATTTTGCCTTCATGAATAGTAAACACACACTTATTTGGGTCTATAGAGATCCCAAACTCTCTACACCTCTCAAAAATCTACCTCAAGTGCTTCAAACGATCATTTGCATCCTTGGAGAAAACTATCACATCATCAAGATAAATCAATACAATGTCATTGATTAGTCCTTGGAAAGCCATATCCATTACACATTGAAAAGTAGATCTAGCATTTGATAATCCAAAAGGAATATTCTTGTAAGCATAGGTGCCCCATTTTGTGGTGAAGGTTTTTTTGTATTGGTCACTTTCTTTCACTAGAATGTGATTGTATCCAGAATAACCATCTAGGAGAGAAAACCTCTCACTGCCTGCTACCACTTGCAAAATTTGATCCATAAAAGGGAGGAGGTAATAATCTCTCAAAGACACTCTATTTAAGTCCCTAAATTCCACACACAACCTGATCTCCCCATTTTATTTCTAGCAGGGACTAAGTTGGCCAGCTAAGAAGAATGATTAACAGGAAAAATGATTTTAAACTCAATCAGTTTAGTGACCTCTTTCCTCATGAGAGGCTCAATATTGGGATTGATTGGCCTTTGTCTTTGCTTGATGGGTTTGGAATTTTCATCTACCTATATGTTATTTTTATCCAATATTGTATCAAAACCCTTCAAATCACTATACTCCCATGCAAAAATATCCCTAAACTTCTTGTGTAATTCAATGAAATCATGCTTCTCTTGACTAGTGCATTTCTTTCCAAGATCAAGTAAATTATGTTTGAATATCTCTACCCTTTATTAGTTCTCTTTCTTGATTTACATGCTTACCTTTTCCTTCTTGTGCTGGTCATCCTCATTGATTATGATTTCAAGAGTCACTAGGCCTTTGGGAAGCTTCTTAGACTTCAGCTGGATAATCTACCCTCCATATTATTGTTGAAGCTTAGACTAATTATTTGTATAAAAACCAACATCTTATTGTAGGAATAGGGATATATTCATCACTCTCAAAAACCTACTAATTGGTGACATTATCTCGTATATAAGGTCTCACAATCACCTTTAGATGAGGTTGATTCTTGTCTTCTCTTATGCCTTTTGGAACATCGAATTGAGCACCAATAGATGCCAATCTATTAGCATGATTACCCTTTGAATAGAAGTGATATTAAATTCCATGAAGTGTTTTAAAAGGTCCCAAAATCTATGCTTATAGGACTTGATTAAGGATTTCTTGGTCAAATTCTACCCTCTAACTTGATTGACAACAAGCTCGCTATCACCAAACACTTGCAGTTATTTGACACCTCCTTTCCTTGCCCACTCAAGGCCATGAATGAGGGCCTCATTTTCTAGTACATTATAAGAAAAAGAGAACTAAAATCTGAAAGTTTAAAAATACCTTTCCTTTGAAGGTGAAACCAACATTGCTCCACCACCAACCCCAATCTTGGTTCTAGACCCATCAAAGAAAAGTTGCCACAAGCCATTCACATCTTCATTTGACTTCATCAAATTGGGCATGAAATAATCCTTCTCATGCATATAATATACTCCAAGACTAGATTCCTGAATATACTTGTAAGGATCTTTCACATAGTTTTCATCTCCCCATTCATATAGGAATAAATTAGAAATTCCTTCAAGGGAAGATGATGGGGATTGATCAATGTGAAACTCCTCTTCATCAATGATAGTGTAGTTAGAATTTTATACCTTAGGTGAATATGGTTCCAAATTATCTCTATGAATAGGTTCTAAATCAATATTCACTTTAGTGCCATATTTTGTTCTAAACACCATATAGGACCAGTCAGCTACCAAGTACCCACTTATCTTGGATGTAAAGTCTCCTAACAAGCAAAGAGAAAAAGAGGGAGGTAAATTTTCTACCACCACATCATGAGGAATCAAAAATTTAGGAAAAGCATGAAGGATCAATATTAAACCTTTCACAACCCCCAAATTCTTGGTTGGCGATCCATCCAATTACAAAACTCCTTTATTCATTGGCTTGTATTTGATTCCTAGCTTATTTGTTATGCATTTGGGCATAACTGATGTGATTGCTCCATTATATATGATGAAATTATGAAAAAATAAATCAAAAATAATTAAATATAAGTATAAAATAGGATTATTCTCATCTTTATTTTCCTAACCATCTATAGATTGAGTTTCATTGACCAAAACCACATTGTCACTTCTAGATGAGCCAGCTTGTGTACCCAATCCATGCAATTACTTTTGGAGTATATCTATCTACCCTGGTAATGATATATAATCCCATAATTATATGTTCATATGAAGTTCCTTCATCTGGTCCACAACATTAATGGAAGGATTACTTACTTTGGGGTTCTCTTTATGAACATTTGCACCTTGTGATGTAGCTTGTGGAGGTAGGGTTGTAGCAGTTGTCCGAAAATTTGGAATCCTCTAATTTATTATACTTTATGAGATTAATTAGGCCCTTATTCCATCTAAGATTATGTAGAGTCAAAATAGGTCCTTGATTAGTTCCTTAAACTTCTTCAATGACCCTTTTCTTTGATCTAGTGTTGACAACCACACTAGCATTTTGATTGTTTGTATTCCCCACATAATTAATGGCATAAAACTCACCCTCCAAATGATTCATGAGAGTGGAATCAGACTAAACCTACCTTATCTCCATCACAAATTTTATTATCATCTCAAAATTTGAAAATTGAGATGCTTGATCACCTTGTGTAGTCATGCCTTGATTTTGCATCTCATTGGCATTAGCAACTTGTTCTTGACCTTGCTCAAAAGAAGGGTAGTTGGGTTGTTCCTGGACCAAATTATTTTGGGTGAAAAAAAGGGAATTTGAGGATGAGGGAACATTAGGATTATAAATTTTATAAGGCTTGACATGGGTGATTTGGCCTTGTCCTTGATTATTGCCTTGCAAAGGAGGTATGTTTATTTGTCTAAATTGGTTGTAGGACTGATAAGGCCTATAGTTTTGGGCTTGTTGCCTTTTGAGAGAAACCAATTCATTAGTAACACTTTGAAGTAGGATTTGACTTCATTCATTTCATTTTTAGAGGAAATTATAGTTTTTATTGACCAGGCAAAGGAGCTAAAGTGGGCAATGCACTTTGACTAAGAGAATGTAAATCAAGGAATAGTGGCATTGGAGGTCTAAGAGCTATATTTCCCACTTGGACAAGAAAATTATTAGAATTTATGGATATTTCATATGTATTAAAAAAAAATCCACCCATATATTGAATTATCATGGCAATGTCATTATTCAATGCTTTCAAGTAGTACAAAAATGCATAGTTTGCAGTTGGCCTCACAAGAATTGGGATTCTATCCCAAGTTTTTTGAAACTTGGTATTGAAATCTTGCATGAACTCATGTGGTGCCCTATTTATTGTGGTAAAGTTAACAACTAGAGACAAGTGATCACTCTTTTACCCAAACCTATCATTCAATAGGGTCCCCAACTCATCCCATGAGCCAATATAATTTATAGGCATGGTCCCATACAAGTCCAAAATGTTTCCTTAAAAAAAAAGGCTAATAACCTAATAGATACATTTTATTGGGTAATATTATGGATATTAAAAAAAATTTTTTTTTATATGAGCTCAATGTCATTAATAGGACCATCTCCATTAAAATATGGGACACTTTTAAGGGCAGCTCCTGGGATTTGATCATATTGGGCAAGTTTCAAGGGAGATGCCCCCTAAAAAGGCACAAAAGGTTGTCTTATAGACATATTGGTAATATTTATATAGATTTTAGAAATGGTATGCAACACAAATTTGGAAGGTTTAAACACAAACTCTCTTTTTTAGGGATGAGTGTTGACAAACATGGACCTTTTGGTGGAATATGGAATTAGTTCCACAAACTTGAAGGGTACACCTTTAGCAGCAAACCTAGTGGTCACCTTTGGCATGAAAAGAAGGAATGATCATCAACCAAAGGCTTTGAATTATTTAATGGATTCGTTAGGTTCTGAATATAGATGTTTCTTTTTCTGTAAATGTGTCAAGACCAACACCAATCTTGAACAATCTTTTAGCACTTAGAGGTTCCATTGGGCATGCCAAAAATTGTTGATGCTTAGATTTGCACCCTTGAAGAGACACTAAGTTATCCTCATCCAAGCAGTAAAATGGAATCATCTTTTTTGTTGTGGGTGAATTTTTTTTTGAGATGAATCTCTAGATTAGGGGCTAGCTCCCCTTGATGCACCTTTGAAGCTCTTCTAAACTAACCACTATGTATGAAAAGAGAGAAGGAAAACAATTAAGAAAACAAGTGGTGATGCACCAATATTTGATATCCTCCTAAATGACTGAAACCACTACTTAAAGGCAAACAAGGATGTTTCACACAAAGTCACAATAAAGACATTGTTGCATTAGTATTTCATAAGTTAGATTCAGATAGGTACATAACATTTAGGAGGGTGGTGAATGATTCTACAAAGAGAATACAACTATACCACTTCTAAGATGTTTATAAAATTGTAAATAATACTAATAGAGACTTGAAACATCATCCCTTCTACACATTGGTAAGTGACCATAGATTGACATGTTAGAAAATAACCTTTTCACTAGTCATTATCAACAAGATTTGAACTTATACTCAATAGTGCAATGTGTGAATGGAAAAATCACTTGAATTTTCTTCAAGAGTTACCAATAAAAATATGACTAGAGTTCCAATATAACCAATGAAGGCCTCTAAATGAGCTAAGAGAATAATAGTTACATTACATTTTGTAAGAAGCTCCCTTTATGGTTAAACCAATGGAATCAAAATATTCTAAATTGCATTTTGCTATAGATGGGTTCATTTGTTTTAATGTCATTCTTTACTAGCTCATCCAGATATATAATGGTGCAACAATATTGAGCCATTAACCTACCTACTATGTTTGTTATGCATCAGAGCTCAAGATTCATGCCATTTTTCATTTCCATATCTATCCTCAATTTTTTGTCAAGTCTTTTGAATAGCAATAAATATTCCTCACAGTTTAAAATTGACTTCCTACAGGCCGTAATCTTTTGTTTGAATCCCAATGGCTAATTTTCATAGTTTTAAATTGATGTTTTGTCGACCATCACCTTCAGGTATTTCTTTTAGACATCTTGTCTCTGGCTATTGATCTTTAGACTTTTTTTTCCTTCAAGCTTTTATCTCGACATTCTTTCAAAAAATTTCTCTGAAAGAATTATTTTCGGCTCTTCTTCCTTTCCTCTCAAATTTTCCTTGGAAAAAAAGGCTCAAGTAATTCTTTATTTTGGACTTGAGCCTTTTCCTTTGAAAATACCCTTCAAATTTGTGAAAATACCCTTTGGCTTCATAGAAAGAACCCTTTAGATTTTCAAAATAGTGTCTTTCTCTTCAAACTTCTTATATATACCCTTCAATAAAATTGTCACATATCCTTTAGAAGATTTAAAATGATCCTTCAGGCATGCATTTCCATGCATTAGTTACATTCCTACTCATCTGAAAACTCCTGGAAGGAAGACATCATTGTCTGTAGTCTAAAAAACTCCTTTTTCAATCACCCCTCACACTTGGCCTTAAAATTTGTTTAAATTTTACATGAAAATACATGGGATATCATGAATGACACTTTTAAAGACCCTCCATATCCTTAGAGGCATCAGTCATGCTTTAAAAAGCCTCACACTTAGAGTTTTCACACTTTTCACCCCTGTGTCCACTATGTCATTTTTGACTGGCTAAGATGAAGGCAATTTTTAGAACACTTATAATATTTTATAAAGCATTAAATGACCATGATGGGTTATATAAATTCTATATCCTTCACTCAAAATTCATTGCATCTTTTGAAACCTCCTAAAACCTACAAAACACAAATAATGGTAAAAAATACCCTATTTACAAGTTGTTCATACAATTCCATATATATCATCTTAATGGAATATATCTTGAGGGATTCCCATACATGATCCAATAGCTTTCATGGTCAAACTATGTCATTTGGAGAGCTATCCAAGCTTGTTTTCTCCATCGGGACATGGTTGAGGGTTTAGTAGGGTTCTAAGTAGTTTTGGCCTTAAGCTTTGTTCATAAAACTTTGAAATTTAACTTGAAATTAAATGCCAAAAAATTTATTCCAAGGTACCTTTATAACACCCCAAAATTCCTATATTTACCATTCAAATCCTTAAAAAAGATATGACAATTTGAAAACACCTCATCGAGCTTATCCTTACTTTTCCTACATGCTTATATTCTCTAGGATAAAATTGGATTTATTTTAATTTCCCCTACATAATATGAGTTCAAAAATGTCCATATACACATTGTTAAGATGCCTTAATCATTTATATAGTCCAATAAGAGCTATAAATGAAGATGGACCCCTAATTGGGTCTAGGTCTCCTCAAGACCTAATAGGTCTAATAGGCACCCTATTAGATTTGGCTGCTAGGACTGATATCTCATAGGTAGCTTGGTGTATCATGATTTTTCACATCCTATTTTATCTTAAAATACCATTTCATAATCCCCAAGCACCCTTGTTCATCCTCTTATCTCATTCACCAACTAGACCTAGTGGAAACTTGCCTAGTTGGTCTATATGCAAGGGGAATTTTGGTCATACAGAGATATTTGAGCTTTTTATAGTACTTATCATAACCTATTAACCTTCCATAAACCTCAAAACATGTTTTCATGAGGTTACCAAAGATCCATATCAGGTCTTTTGCTCATTTTGCCCTCACAACCTCATTTTGCCAAAACTTGATTTTCATGGAATAGATGACCTATGAGACAAAATACTAAGGTATATCCCTCATCCCCATGGTAAATTGAATATTTTTTGAGATTTTAAAATCTATAATTATCATTTTTACCGATTTTTTTTTCTTGATTCCATGGTTTAGGAATCTAATCAACTCCAAATGCCCCAAAAAGGCCTCTAAAAATCCTACTTTACTACATTTTTCTCAAACCCACCTAAGAGTGACCCTTTCATGATAAATCCATGCATCCAATATTATATAACATGCTTATAATATCCAATTAATTCTCATTAATCATTTAAATCATCTAAAAACACTCTTTTCCTTGGATTCCACATGCTCATCTATTGGGCTAAGAGCTTTTCTAGCTCTTTGTAAGAATTGATAGCTTTGGCCAAGTAAGGGATACTAGATAGACATGTTTAATGGGTATCAAAGTGTGTATAACAATTAATTAAACAATAATGGGCCATCTTATGTTTATGCAAATATTCTTTCTTCACCCAAACACCTTCATGTCTTCCTCTCACCTTCATGTCCAACACTGTAACTTGATGGTTGTAGGTGCACACAACGGTACAAGAGATCCTTTAGAGGTTTATTTCATTATTTTTTTGTTTCATGAAGTTATCATGACTTTTATTGATATGACCACATAACTTTACAATCACCCATTATACTCTGACTTAAACCCCTATCCTTTTACCCCTGTAGGTGCCTATTTTATCACTTGAATCCTGTTCATGATGTGTGATAGAATTAATTACATCATTAAAACCATAATTAAATAATTTCAATTTCTACAAAACATCTTAACTCTACCAAACACTTCAACTAGATGCTTTCAACTTGGTGAACTGTTGACTGAGACACTCTTAGTATGACTACTATAGGTGTAATGTGTATCACCTAAAGATTAGGTTATGATTTTAATGTTTCCTTGAATCCATTTTGAAGTCACACCATGTGTTTTAACCCATATTATTCCTTTGAAACCTTCAAAACACCATTGGGGTATCTAACCTAGGGTCACTGTCTCATACCTTGTTGGACAAATACACCCTTATCTGTAGGCTTTATTGGGCACCAACTAAGATGGACATAGTGATTATAAGCCTCTTTTAACTCCCTTTAATATTTCATAGATGTATATTTAATCATTTTGGGTTACTCATATTCTTCCATCAACACAAACTATACCTTCCTACTTAGACTAATAAACCCTTAAATATAAATGTCAATATTGCAATCTTTAGACCTTGAAAACTATGCTCGGGACTCCTTTAAAGTTTCCAAAACCTCTTGGATATGGTTTATACTCATTTGTTTCACTTTTTATGGCTTTAAAATCTCACCTAGGAATATTTTCATTTCGTTGTCTACCTACAGTCACCTAGAGGTGACTGTAGGGGTCCTATAGGTGGTTTCTAGCATCAAAACCAATGCCACATATCACGTAGAAACCTTTGAGGGATATTTAGAGTCATTTGACAATTTTTTGATTTCAATTAACTTATCTTTTATGCATGATAATGCCTAAAAATAACTTATGTATGCTTATTTCCTGTAGACTGAGATGAATTTGTCCTTAAACGCTACTTTAAGTGTGAATTTCTCCATTAGGACCTTGATCATGAGGTATAGATATCATATTAGAAGCTTGAGAATTAACTAGTATCAACCCCATGACTATATTCACCTCAAAAGTGATAAAACACCATCAAAAATACCATGTTTAAATGCTTTTTTACATACTCAGTTGTAGGTGAATGTTCTCATGTCTTCTGTATGGACTAAGGTGCATATGAGGGTTTAGACATAGTAGATGATCTCCTTTTAATGGTAATTAGGTAATTCATACTACCTTAGGCCATATAATACCATTTAATCATGTGTAGTGATTTTAATTTCAACTTAAAAAGGAAACAACACCTTGGAGTTCAATACCTGTAGATATTATTGCATGCTTTTAGTGTTTTTTAGGGCCATTTTGAGGCTTCAAACAACCTCCTTCCACTTAACATTTTACCTTCATTCTTGGCATAGGTATTGTATATTATAGGGGATATAAGATACACCTAATTATATTTATTAAGTCCCTTTACCATCATGCTTTAAGATACTCACAAAAATCCTTTTGATCTTTGTTTTTCCATTTTAGGGAAAACTTCCCTAAATTCAGTCTCTTGTCTTCTAACATGGTTCAACACTTCCTTTTCTCTCTATACCTTTTATTAGTATATCAAGAATTTATCCTCATATTAAAAACTTAATTTATGTCAAGTGATTTCATATTTTCCATGAGAGCATCTTTTGATACCCTGATCAACCACCTATAGGTGGATGTTTTGATGCATCACAGTAAACTAGATGTGAACAACATGAAACTCCTCATGCATATGAACCTTGTATGTTGTTATCTAGCACCATAATACACCTATAATAGTTCCAAGAAGTATGAATACATTTCCATCTCTCTACACATCATCATAATGTCAGCCAAGCCCTGTAGGTGGACATTATGATGTTTTATAGAAGCAAGACATGGAATTGGGTAAGAACATGTTAGGGAATAGCTTCAAAACCACTCAAAGGAATTTTTAAACCCTAAATTAAGTGATCTCCATAATATATACCTTGAAACCATATTAATTACACCTTATTAAACATGAAAATCACTTTCATATACGTGGAATAGAGCAATCAAGAACATCTAATGACTATTTGAGCATGATGAATATGCTTGGGACCACATTTTCACCTTTTCCAAACATATCAATGGGATCTCTTCAAATATTTATGGATTTTAAAAATAAAATAATATGAATTAAACTCTAGGAACAAGATAGACAAGCCCATACATGTGACTGCAACTAAAGTTAAGCATGGAGTTGACAATGGGGAGTGACAAGTTTGCAAGCAACCTAAGACATAAGATGGTGAAGAAAAAACATGTAATGAGGTGGTCACATGACCCATATACTTGTGTAACACCATACCCCATCTATATGAGGTCCCTACAGGAGAAAACACTTAGCAAACAAGAAGCACTTTAGCTAAAATTGCACATGGTGACATCTTATTGCATCATTGGTTAACCTACTCATCCAAAAATTATGAAAGATTAAAATAAAAATGGAGACAATATGAGCAGGAATTAAACATCCTATGTATCCCACCTCTATAATTGGTTCATATGGAATTGCTCAAAATGAATCAAAATTGATAGGGTACATGAAACAACTAGTAAAAAAGCATAGTCAACATGTTAGCAGTGGTTCATAAATCACAATTCATCAATATTTACACTCTCACTATGAAAATTATGGTCTATGAGTATACTATCATCTCCCAAAATTATTTATCTTGAAACCTCATGAGTTGTCCATACTAAGTACAAACCTGCAAGTCACTTTTGCTTGCCAAAAAGGGATGAAAAGGAGTAGAATGGTTTTGATGAATAAATGGCACTTACAAATCAAAAAAACATGGAATTGAGAATGGGGAATCTAAAGAGGCACTACCTAGCTATTTCCCATGTGGCACACTTCCCAAGGATGTTGTACATGTGCCAAATTCACCATTTCCTTCAAAAAAAGTACCTTTTTTTAATAACCTACCGATTTTAGTTGGTTTCAGTGACTTAAGACTTCTTAAGACACATTTCATGTGACATAACCATTTGACACCTTCACATTTCCCAATAAACTTGTACAAATCATTAATTTAACCTTTTGACCCCTAAAATGACTCAAAAGGACATGTTGGCTAATGAAATTTATGACCAAGTCTAATATATTATTGAATAAAATTAAATGACCTATAAAACACCTCATGATAAGATATTATGCCCCATAAAACATCTATAAAACCAAGATTTTACCTAGGGGTGCCCTAGTTTGACCTAAAAGTCAAATTTGGTCAACAAATTAGTGACTCATAGGGGTATTATACCTGCTATACTAACTAGAATAGTAGTCTTATCTTATCATGGGCCAAGTGAGTCAATTATTTATTTAATACAACTAGAAAGGAACTACCTAAAACACACATAAAATAAACACACCACACCAAACAAACACAAGATAAAATAAGACATAAGATAAAACACAAAGATGTACATAGGCACTTAGGGAATACAAAGAAAATAATAAACTATGTACAATGAGAGAAGAGAACCTTAGTATCAATGTTTGGGATATATCCAATTGAATGGGACATGAATCTCCTCTCCATCCAACTTTGAGAGTTATGTTGCTTGCATTAGGTGATAACATAAGGGCCACTACACAAAGCAGTAAACTTTGTGTGTCTTTTAGGCTTAGCCATATCTTCATCCCACTTTAGAAAAATGTCTCCCTCTTTGAAACTCCTTGGCATAGATTTATTTTCAAAGTATCTCTTTATTTGATCTTGGTGAGCTCTGATAGTTTGCATAGCTTGATCTCTCATCTCATCAAGCTCCATCAACTCACACAACCTAACTTCCATGCTTTTATTTTCCATCAATTCTAGTTGATAAGTGAGTTCCAAGGTTGGTAGCTCAAGTGAAATAGGAAATCTAGCTTCTCTCCCATAAACAAGTATGTATGGTGAGTTTCCAATGGCTCTTTTTGGGGTGATCCTATCAACCCAAAGAGTTATCTTCAACTTGGAATACCAAGTCCTTTGGTTCTCATTCATTATTCTTTTTATGACTTTGATTAGATTCTTGTTGATGGATTCAGCTATTACATTACCTTGTAGATAATAATCTGAGAAATTACTAAGATAGATATTGTTAGGTTGTGGAGCTAAAATCTTCAGTGATGTAAACATGGTGGAGGAGGTTACTGAGTTGCAGAGAAATCGATGTCGGTCAGGCCAACCAACATCAGTCATATTCAGGGTGCAAAGCTACCGACATCAATCAGTATTGGCTGACGTCAGTCATCTTTAGACAGACAGGGACCGATGTCGGTCACCTGTGTGGTTCTAGAACTATCAGTTACATGAACAGTTAGTTTAACGAATCGATTGTTTGCATGTGAAAGACTAATTTTAGTCTTGGAGCTACGATTCTAATTATTGTAATTAGAAGTCTAATTATTGTTTGCATGGGATCTATATAATAGACTCATGGGCTGTATTGTAAGATTATAGAATCAGTTCTATAGAATCAAAGTTCTATCCAAGGGAGAATCATAAGGACTTGGTGAGGCAAGGACAAGGGTTCTTTCAGGTGTGTATGATCTAGGTTGGCAAGTGTGTAAGGCCAGGTTGATCTACAGTATAGCATGATTAGATGAGATCTACATGGTAAGTAAGATTAGTTGATCTGTAGGTGTAGGTGTGTGCAAGATCTAGTTTTGCAGGTGTGCAAAACTAGGTTGATCTGCAGGTGGTAGCAAGATCAGGGAGATCAGCAACACAACAAGGAGCAAGATCACTGAGATCTACTTGGAGTACGTTGAGTACTTGGGACTGGAAGTAGGCATCAATGATTGTGTTGATTGTCACTTACTGGTGGTACTGGCAGTATTGATACTGACTGGTTGGAGGTGAATAACAACTCTATGATTGAGTTGTTTGTTGTGATCGTAATTGAGGAGAGTGAACTCTTGAAGGTGAATTACTATACACCAGGTGTGGGAAGCCTGAGAGGTGTGGGAAGAAGAGTGTGGCATCTTCTTTATTGTATTTCCTTCTAGAAGAGTATTAATACAATTGGGTATTGTCTCTCATATTCTATGTTATTTCTTATTTCTAGTTACTTATTAATTCTGGTTAAATTTTGTGTTTAGTTGCTTATACAAAGGTAATCATGTGTGCTCTTATGGAGTGGTAGATCCTGACAAGTGGTATCAAAGCAAGGTTCTAGGTTCTCCACGTGATACCAACTAGATAAATGGTATCAGAGTGGGGTTCACCAAGTGATACCATCTGGTGATTGGTATTGGAGCTTGGTTCACTAACACCTTGGTTTCAGAGTGTGTTAAGTGGTTTTTGATTACAGTTCACTCACAGGGGTTTCTGTTGGAGTGGGAGTATAGCAATGGCAAAAAAAAGTAAGCTGATAATGAAAGAGAATTGCAAGAATAATCAATTACTAAATTATGGAAAGAAAGAGCAGGTAAAGAAAGATTGTTGGTTGGTAAGAAATCAGCATGAAGGAATTGAAGAAGCAGATGTTACAGGTATTGATGCACAGGTTGCTCTTATATATTCCTTGGATAAAGTAGAATCTTGTGTTTTAGATTTTGTTGCCTCTTTCCATGCAATGCCAAATAGAGTATTTTTCCATGGAGATTTTGGAAAGATTTATTTAGGGGTTGGTGTGCCTTGTCAAATGGTTGGCAAAGGCGAAGTGAAGCTGAAATTGCAGACATGTAACATATGGGTGTTGAATGGTGTCATGCGGGTCCCAGTCCTAAAGTGGAGGCTAATCTCTGTAGGAAAGTTGGGTGATGAGGGTTGCACAGTTACTCTCACAGTAGATTCTTGGAAAGTCACCAAGGATGCACTTGAATTAGCATGTGGTAAGAAAGTAGGTACTCTTTATCTATCTACTTGTATTACTGATTCTCCTTCTATTGTAAAGACATGGCTTTGTAGACTTGGTCACATGAGTAAGAAGGAGATGCATGTTCTTAAGAGGAAGACTAATGTCTTTGACAAACTTAAGAACTGGAAAGCCTTGGTGTTCATGGAGGGGATGACGGACAGAGATCAGCTCAAGGGGCTGGACATTTTTGGGCAGGGAAAAGTTGATTTGGACAAGGTTTTGATCCAAAGTATGCTCATGGGTGAAATTCATCACTCACAAGAGAACACAATTATTGACATCGATTAGGTGAGAATCAGCGTCGATCAGACAGGTACCAACATCAGTCATGTGCAGACCAGAGTCGGTGGTGTCAGGTAGGTGGACACTGACGTCAGTCAGGGAACTGGCATCAATGACTAGGAGGACACCAACATCAATCAGGGAACCAACGTTGGCAGTCAGGTCAATCGCAGGGGACTGACATTGATTGGGTGCAGACTAGGAGGTGATTGATGATGGCCACTAATAGATTAGATTTTGGGCAGACAGCAAGCTGTCAAGGTGTCTCAAATGCCCATATGGAGGACTGAAAGGGTAAGTAAGCCTCAAATTCATTATTCCCCTTCTTTATACTACTTGGTGCTCACTGATGGTCATAGACCAAGAAGTTTTGTAGAGGCAATGCAGGTAGGATCCAAGAAATAGTGGGAGCGTGTCATGGATGAGGAATTTGATTCCTTGGTCAAGAACTGAACTATAGTTTTGGTAGAGTTTCCAACTAGGATGAAAGCACTGAAAGACGAATGGATTCTGAGGTTAAAGGAAGGAGTGAATGGATAGGTGAGATAGAAGGCCGGGTCATATGGTCTTGAGGAAGCTCCAGGATAGTGGTATAGGTTTGACAGGTGGATGACAAAGCACGGCTTTAGTCAATGTCAATGTAACCATTATGTTTACTTTACCAGGTTGGATGATGATTGCAACATTATCCTGTTACTGTATGTTGTGTGTTTGCTTGTTACAGGGTCACACATGCAGGGTTTTTCTAAGCTAAAGGTAAAGGTAGCTTAGATGTGTGCCAGGAAGGATTTAGGAGTGAAAATCCTTGGCATGAGTTTTTCTAGAGACAGGGAAAATCACAGGTTGATTTTGTCTCTAGATGATTGTGTGAATAAAGTAGTGGCATGGTTCAAGATGTAGATTTTAGAACTGGTTAACACATAGTTCTATGAGCAGTGTCCTGATTCACATGATGAGGTTAAGTACATGTGTACTAGACTTGATGTTCCCTAAGCAGTGGGAGTTGTCAGCAAGTTTGGAGCCAATCCAGGAAAGAAGCACTAGAAAGCATTTCAATGGATTCTCAGGTATCTGAGAGGGACCAGCAGTAGGGATTCATGTTATGCAGGGTCAAGTTCTTTTTTACATGGGTTTGTAGATGCGGATACGGCAGGTTACTTGGATGACAGGAGTTACACCACATATATGTGGTGGTTGGTCTTCAAGGTTGAACTTGAAGAGGGATACAAGCCAAGAAACAAAATTAGAGGATGTATTATAACAGGTACATGTGCAATTGTTTATCTCTAAGTGGGAGATTGTTAGGTTGTAGAGCTAAAAGCTTCACTAATGCAAACATGGTGGAGAAGGTTACTGAGTTGTAGAGAAACTGACGTCAGTCAAGCCAACCAACATTGGTCATATTCAGGGTGCAAAGCTGTTAACATCGGTCAGTATCGACTGACATTGATCATCTTCAAACAGACAGGGACCGATGTCAGTTGCCTGTGCGATTCCAGAACTATCAGTTACATGAATAGTTAGTTTAATGAACCGGTTGTTTGCACGTGAAAGACTAATTTTAGTCTTGGAGATATGGTTCTAATTATTGTAATTAAAAGTCTAATTATTGTTTGCATGGGATCTATATAATAGACTCATGGGCTGTATTGTAAGATTGTAGAATCAGTTTTGTAGAATCAGAGTTCTATCCAAGGGAGAATCATAAGGACTTGGTGAGGCAAGGACAAGGGTTCTTCTAGGTGTGTATGATCTAGGTCGGTAGGTGTGCAAGGCCAGGTTGATCTATAGTATAGCATGATCAGGTGAGATCTACATGGTAAGTAATATCAGTTGATCTGCAGGTGTGTGTGTGTGTGCAAGATCTAGTTTTGCAAGTGTGCAAAACTAGGTTGATCTGCAGGTGGCAACAAGATCAGGGAGTTTAGCAACACAACAAAGAGCAAGATCACTGAGATCTACTTGGAGTACATTGAGTACTTGGGACTGAAAGTAGGCATCAATGGTTGTGCTGATTGTCACTTACTGGTGGTACTGGTAGTAGTGATACTGACTAGTTGGAGGTGAACAACAACTCTGTGTTTGAGTTGTTTATTGTGACCATAATTGAGGAGAGTGAACTCTTGCAGGTTTATTACTATACACCAGGTGTGGGAAGCCTGAGAGGTGTGAGAAGAAGAGTGTGGCATCTTCTTTATTGTATTTCCTTCTCGAAGAATATTAATACAATTGGGTATTGTCTCTCATATTCTGTGTTATTTCTTATTTCTAGTTACTTATTAATTTTGGTTAAATTTCATGTTTAGTTGCTTATACAAAGGTAATCATGTGTGCTCTTATGGAGTGGTAGATCCTGACACATGCCATGTTTCAAATCCCATTCACTTGTCTTCATCCTGAGAAAATCCAATGCATTATCTAAATTATTATTGAAGGAGCTCCAAACCTTATCACTATGCCTTCATAGAAGTATAGAACTAAACTTTCATTTGATTCCTTGAGAGAAACAACCTCTACCAACCTTGTAAAGTAATTTGTAGCATTCAACACCCATTTATGGCCAGCACTAGAAGGTGGGTTGATTAGGCCTATGAAATCTAAACCCCATTGCATAAAGGGTTGATCAACTTGAATTGGATGAAGATGTAAGACAACAAGCTTTTATTTTCCATCAAATATAACACACTTTTGACACTTCCTTGCCCAAGCATGGGTGTCTTTGAACAAACTAGGCCAAAATTATCCATCTCTCATAATCTTAGCAGCTTTGGTTCTTAGAGCAAAGGAACCACTACCTGGTTTATATTGAAACTCAAGTAAAAAAATTTCAATCTAATCTGATTCAACACACCTCAATAACACACCTGACAAGTCCTTCCTAAAAAACAATCCATCAACAAGTACATAAGGAATGGATTGAAATCTAAAGTACCATCTTTTATCTCTATCAAGGCCTTGTAGACATTCATTGGTTTGAAAAAAATGGGTCATATCTTGTGTCCAAATCCTCATTGATGAAGATGCAGCTATCATAGGGTCATCATGGAGTGATAAAATAACCTCTTTTTGTTCTTTCAAATTTGAAGCAAGATGCTCACATAACACCTTTCCTTTCACTATCTTGATTATCTTGATTTTTACATCATACTCCATCACTTTTGTGATCCAACCAACCCTTTTTTCATTCAAGTCTCTACTCAAAAGGAAATATTTGACACTAGGATGAGTTACTGATATGTGAATCTTGTTTTTAGATAACATATGCCTAAACTTCTTTAGACTTATAACAACTAAAAGTACTTCCTTCTCAACATAGGTGTATCTTACCTCATAGCCTTCCAAACCTTGAATAAAAAAGGCAATCGGCTGCTCCAAGTTTTCTTCATTTGATTCAGTAAGCATGGTAGAGATTACCTCCTCATTTCCAAAGGTATACAAGTTGAAATCCTTTGAGAAATTAGGACTTGGAAGAGTTGGATCTTGGGTAATGGATTGTTTAATCTCTTCAAAACTTTCCTTCCTTCTTCTAGTCCAAGTGAACACTTCATCCTTCCTTAGCATAGCAGTTAGAGGCTTGACTAAATTATCAAAATCATGGATGAACCTCCTTATGAAATTAATTTTCCCAAAGAAACTTTGAAAATATTTCTTGTGTTTGGGCAAAGCCAATTACAAGATTGCACTCACCCTTTCAGTATCTATGGATAGACCCTTCTTTGAGATAATGTGTCCTAAAAATTTTCCTTCATGGACAGAAAACACACACTTATTTGGTTTAAGAGAGATTCCAAACTCTCTACCTCTCTCAAAAATCTGCCTAAGGTGATTCAAGTGATCCTTTGCTTCCTTAGAAAAAACTATGATATCATCAAGATACACCAACATAATGTCATTTATTAGTGCTTGAAAAGCCATATCCATTGCACATTGAAATGTAGCCCCAGCATTATATAATCCAAAATGCATTTTCCTATAAGCATATGTACCCTGTTTAGTAGTAATGGATGTCTTATATTTGTCACTTTCCTTCACCTAAATTTGATTGTACCTAGAATATCCATCAAGGAGATAAAACCTTTCACTACCTACCACAACTTAAAAAAAATGTTCCATGGGAGGAAGAGGATAATGGTCATTCAAGTAAACTCTATTAAAGTCCCTAAAATCAACACACAACATGATTTATCCATTCTTCTTCCTAACTAAGACTAAGTTTGCCAACCAAGATGAATGCTTAATAGGAAAGATGATTTTGGACTCAATCAACTTAGTAATCTCTTTCCTCATGAGAGGCTCAGTCTTAGGATTGATTGGCCTTTGTCTTTGCTTGATAGGTTTAGCATTCTCATCTATCTCTATGGTATGTAGAGCTAAGTTTGGATAAAACCCCTTCAAATGACTATATTCCCATGTAAAGACATCAAAAAACTCTTTGCATAACTTAATTAAAGCATGTTTCTCTTCACTAGTACATACCTTCCCAAGTGCAAGAAACTTATCCTTGAATATTTGTACTTTCTCATAGTTTTCTTGCTTAGTATACATGCTTACCTTTTCTTTCTTCAACTGGTCATCATCATTGACTAGGCCTTTAAGGAGCTTGTTTGACTTCAATTGTACAATCTACCCTCCATATTGTTACTATAGTTTAGACTAATTCTTGGAAGAAAACTCAGCCTCCTCTTGAATAAAAATTTCTACTTGTTGGTCACTATCAAACACCTGCCAATTAGTCACATTTTGGCCTCTTACTTGATTCACAATCAAATCAGTATCACCATACACTTGTAATTATATCACACCTCTTTTCTTAGCCCACTAAAGGCCATGAATGAGGGCCTCATATTATACCACATTATAATTATAAGAGAATTGAAATTTGAAAGTTGAATAGTACCTTTCCTTGGAAAGAGAAACTAGCGTTGCTCCACCACCTACCCCAATCTTGCTTCTTGATCCATCAAAGAATAGCTACCATAAACCATCCATGTTTTCACTTGGCTTCATCAAATTCAACATGAAAGATTCCTCCTCATGCATAAAATACACCCCAAGACTAGCTTCCTATATGTATTTGTAAGGATCACACACATAATGTTCATCTCCCCATTCATCTGAGTACCAATCAAAAATTCCTTCAAGAGAAGATGTTGGAGAATGATCTATATGAAGTTCCTCCTTATCAATAATGGAATAATTAACATTTTCCACTTTAGGCATGTAAGGCTCTAAGTGATTGCGATGGATAGGCTCTAATTCAATATTCACCTTAGTACCATACTTTGTCCTAAAAATCATATAAGACCAATTGGTTGCCAAGTATCCACCTATCTTAGCTATAAACTCTCTTGGCAAACAAAGAGAAAAGTATGGAGGTAAATTTACCACAACCACATAATCAGGAATGGAAAAAGTAGGACAAGCATGTAAAATCAAGTTCAAATCCTTGACTACTCCTAAGGTCTTTGCTGGTGATCCATCTAATTGTAAAACTCCTTTAGCCATTGGTTCATACTTGAGGCCTAGTTTATCCACTATACACTTGGGCATAAATGAAATACTATCCCCACTATCTATGATGAAATAATGAACTAAGCAATCGCTAATGATTAAAGATAGGTAAAAATGAGGAGTCTTATCATTTTTCTTCACTTGCTCATCAATATGCTAAGTTCCATTCACCAAGACAACATTCTCATTCCTAACTAATCCAACTTGCTTACCTAGTCCTTGTATAATTCTTTTTGAGGCACGTATTTTTGTCTAGGTATTTTTAATAAATTCCATAGTGAAATATTCATATTTAACTTCATCTATTCCACAACATTTATAGAAGGATTTCTCACCTTGGAAAGTTCTTTAGAAGCACCAGTACCTTATGGTGTAGCTTGTGGAGGTGTATGTGTAGGAGTAGGCCTTATATTCTAAAACATCTAATTTTATTACACCTTAGGGGATAATTTACACCCACCCACCATTGGATATTATGTAGGAGTCAAAATAGGTCCTTAATATCCCCTTGAATCTCTTAAATAACCCTCTTCTTATACCTAGTGTTAGAGGACACACTAACATTCACATTACTTGAATTCCCCAAATGATTGATGACATAAAACTCTCCCTCTAAATGATTTATGAGATTATAATCAGATTACATTTGTCCATTTTCCATTATAATTTCCATTCTATTTTTCATTGGCATCTCAAAAGTGGGAACTTGAGATGCTTGATTTCCTTGCATTGTCATGTCTTGACTCGACATTTCATTGGCATATGCAACCTAGCCTTGATTTTGGTCATAGGAGGGATAACATGGTTGTTCTTGAAAAAAGTTATTTTGAGTGGGAAAAATATCTTTGGAAGATGAGGTAGTATTAGGATTGTAACTTTGGTAAGGTCTAGCTTGAGTGATTTGACCTTGTCCTTGATTATTGCCTTGAAAATGAGGCCTATTTCCTTGTCCAAATAGATTATAGGCCTGATAAGGTCTATAAATTTGATATTTTTGAATTTTGAGGGAAACCAATTCATTTTTGATAGTTTGGAGCAAACTCTTAACTTCTTGAATCTCATTTGTGGGGGCAATGGTAGGCCTTTCTTGACTAGGCAAAGGAGCCAAGGTAGGTAATGCAACTTGACTAGGAGGCTATGAATCAAGGAACAATGGCATTGGTTTCCTAGGAGAAATATTCCCTAATTGAACAAGACAATACTCAGCATTGATGGCTATCTCATAGGTAACATGTAGTGTATTCCCACCCATGGATTGGATCATCATGGCTACATCACTATTCAATGCTTTTAGATAGTACAAGAAGGCATAATTTAGAGTAGGTCTCACAAGGGCTAGAATCCTATCCCATGTATTTTGAAATCTAGTATTAAAATATTGTATAAAATCTTGTAGTTCCCTCTTGGTAGTGGTCGATTGCTCAGCTAGTGATATATGATCACTCTTCTCTCCAAATCTCTAAGTCAATAGATCTCCTAGTTCATCCCATGAACCAATAGAATTTTCAGGTATAATCCCATACTAATCTAAATTTTTTCCTTTGAAAGACAATGCCAATAACCTAATAGCCACATTATCTTGCGTGATATTATGGATATTATAGAAGTTTTCTATGTTTGTAATGTGTTCAATGGTAGTAATAGGACCTTCTCCACTAAAATATGGAACACTCTTAAGGGTTGATCCTAGAATTTGATCATATTAGACAATATTAAAAGGAGATGATCCAGTGAAGGCTATAGAAGTTTGGTTCCTAGCCATCTGGGAATTTAGGATATGGATATTAGAGGTTAAACTTAGTAGGAATTTGGACTTCTTAAACACCAACTCCCTTGAATAAGGATGAGTATTCACAAACCTAAACCTTTCAACAGAATATAAAGGCAATTGCACAAACTCAAAGGGTATACCTTTAGCAGTATACCTAGTGGTCACCTTTGGAATGGAAATTAGGGACTGAACAACAATGAAAGAGTTGAAAATTTTAGTGGAGTCACCAGGTACTGAATGTAGATTTTCTTGTAGTTGTAAATATGCCAAGATGAACACCAATCTTGGACAACTTTCTAAGACTTAGAGTCCCATCATGCATGCCAAAAACTATTGTAACTTGTATTTTCACCCCTTGAAGAGATGCCTATCTCTCCTCATCCAATTGGCTTAATGTAAACATCTCTCTTGTTGTGGGTAATAATTTGTTGAGATGAATCTCTATAAGGGCTAGTTCCTTTGATGCACTCTTTGAAGTATTTTCTTACCTACGATCTTTAGATGAAAAGGGTATAGAAAAACAAATAAGAAAAATAAAAAGTTATGCACAAATATTTAATTTCCTCCTATTGACTGAAATTATATTACTTAAAGCTAAACAAAGTTTCCTTCACTCAAGACTCACAACTCAATATGGATTGTCACATCAATATTTCATAAGTTAGGTTCAAGAGGTATTGGATTGCTTAGGATGGTAATAGGTGATTCCTTTAAGTAATATAGTCATAAACCACTTTAAAACACACATACACTTAAGAGAGAAAATTAACAAAGACCTGTAACAATTACTCTTATGTACATTGGAGAATAATAAAGGATAACATGCTAGAGAAGATCATCTTCTACTAGACAAGACCAAAAATATTGCATCAAATCTAAATTTTAAAATATGTAAGTAGGAAAATTTACTTGTTTTATTTCTTCAAGAGATATTCAAGTAAAAAATTGGCTAGGGTTTCACCATCAACCAATGGAGGTTGCTAAAAAGAGCCAAAAGAGTTAATATTTATAGCCTTTGAAAGAAGATTAACACAAGGGAAGTCCAAAGGTCACTTGGACACTTTTTAATTTGATAAAAGGGGTTAAAATTTCATGAAAAATATGTATAGAATGAACCATGCAATGTCAGGAGGACCAAGTGTCCATACAAGTCATGAAACTGATAAAAAGTGGCATAAAACTCCCAGTCTTGGCTTTGAAAACTACCTTCATAATTTTAAATTGTTTGAACATCAAAAAATTGACTAGGGATAGGTGTTATTATTGGGATAAGAGGTAATACCTTTTGGCATGCATTGGTTTCATTCATACTCATCTAGAAACTCCTAAAAGGAAGCCATCACTATTTGTAGTCTAAAAAACTCCTTTTTCAGTCACCCCTCACGCTTGGCCTCAAAATTTGTTTCAATTTTTCATGAAAATATGTGTGAGATAGTGTATGAAACTTTTAAATACCATTCATATCCTTAAAGGCATCAGGAATGCTTTAAAAAGGGTCACACTTAGAGTTTTCACCCTTCTCACCCTTATGTCTACTATGCCAATTTTGACTGGCTGAGATAAAGGCAATTTTTTGAACAATTATAATATTTTCCGAAGCATTAAATTACCATTAGTGGTTATATAAATATATATAATTCCTCCAAACTTGATTGCATCTTTTGAAACCTCTTAGAACTTGCAAAACACAAAAAATGGTCAAAATACCATATTTTGCATGTTGTTCGTATAATTCCATACATCTCATCTTGGTGGGAGATATAATGAGTGATTCCTCTACATCATATAATATATTTAATGGTCAAAATATGTCATTTGGATAGCTATCCAAGCTTTTTTACTCCATTGGATCCTGGCTAAGGGTTTAGTAGGGTTTTAGGTAGTTTTGGGTCTTAATATTTCTTCATAAAAATTTGAAATTTAACCTAAAAATAAATGCTACAAACTTTATTCCAAGTGAACCTTATATACCCAAAATTTCCTTTAACTCCCATGCAAATCCTTAGAAAATATATGAGCATTTGAAAACACTTCATCAAGCTTGTCCTTGCTTTTCTTGCATGTTTGTACTCTCTTTGAGATATAAATTGATTTATTGTAAGTTAACCTAAATATTATAAGTTCAAACATGTCCATATACACCTACGTAAAATTCCTCAATAATTTGGATAGTCCACCAAGATCTATAAATGAAGATGGACCCCCAATTGGTTCTATGTCTCCTCAAGGCATAAGAGGTCTAATAGGCACCCTAATAGATTTGGATGTTAGGAATGATATATCATCGGTAGGTTTTTGCATAAATAATTTTAAAATATAATTTTATCTTACAAGACCATTTCATAACCCCCCAATCACCCTTCTTCATCCTCTTATCTCATTCACTAACTAAACCTGGTGGAAACTTGCCTAGTTGGACTATATGCAAGGGGAATTTTGGTCATATAGAGATATTTGAGATTTGTATAGTAATTATAATCACATATTCACCTTAAATTAACCTCAAAACATGTTTCCATGAGGTTATCAAATATCCATATCAGGGATTTTGCTCATTTTGCCCTCACTAGCTCATTTTGCCAAAACCTTATTTTCATGGAATAGATGACCTTTGAGATAAAATAGTGAGGTATATCCCTCATCCCTATGGTAAATTTAATATTTTTTTATATTTTAAAATCCATAATTATAATTTTTACCAAATTTTTTTTCTTTAGTCCATGGTTTAGGTGTCTAATAAACTCTAAATGCCCTAAAAAGGCCTCTAAAAAGCATGTTTTCCTGCATTTTTGTCAAACCCACCTAAGAGTGACCCTTCCATGATGAAACCATGATTACAAGATTTGAAACATGATTATAATATCCAATTAATTCTCATTAATCTTTTAACTCGTCTAAAAAACTCTTTTCCTTGGATTCCACATGTTCATCTATTACGCTAAGAGGTTTCCTAGCTCTTTGTACGGACTGATAACTTTGGCCAATTAAGGGAGAATGGATAGACATGTTGAATGGGTTTTTTAGTGTGTATAAAAATTCATTAATAAATCATGGGACATCTCATTTTTATGTAAAACTTCTTTCTTCATGCAAAAAACTTCATGTCTTTCTCTTACCTTCATGTCCAAGACTGTAACATGGTGGTTGTAGGTGCACACAGGGGTACAAGAGATCCTTTGGAGACTTTTTTCATGATTTTTATGGTTAATTAAGTTATAATTAATTTTACTGAGATTAAAACATGATTTTATAATCACCAAAACCCCCTTTTGGGCCTCATATGCACCTTTTTGTCAAAACTGGGTACCCCACTATACTCTGACTTAAACCCCTATCCTTTTACCCCTGTAGGTGCCTATTTTCCCAATTGAGACATATTAATGATGTGTGAGTGAATTAATTAAATAATTAAAACCATAATTAAATAATTTCCAATTCTACCAAACACCTTAACTCTGCTAAACACTTCAACTAGACCCTGCTTTCAACTTGGTGAACAGTTGACTGACACACTCTTAATTTGACTCTTGTAGGTGTAATGTGCATCACCTAGAGCTTAAGTTATGATTTAAAAGGTTCATTTAATTAATTTTTAAGTCACACCATGTGTTTTAACCCATATTCTTCCTTGTAAACCTTCAAAACACCATTGGGGTATCTAACCTAGGGTCATTATCTCATACCTTGTTAGACTGATACACCCTTATCTGTAGGTTTTATTGGGCTCCAATTGAGATGAACATAGTTCTTAAAGACCTATTTTAAATACCTATGATATTTCATATATGTCTATTTTATCATTTTGGGTTACTCATATGCTTCCATCAACACAAACTATACCCTCCTGCTTAGACTGAGATACCCCAACCTACAGATGTCAATATTACAATCTTTAGACCTTGAAAAATATGCTTAGGACTCATTTGAAGTTTTTAAAACCTCTTGAATATGGTTTAGACTCATTTATTTCACCTTTTATGGCTTTAAAATCTCACATAGGTAGATTTTCATTTCATTGTCTACCTATAATCACCTACAGGTGACTGCAGGGGTCCTGTAGGTGGTTTTTAGCATCAAAACCAATGCCATATATCACTTAGAAACCTTTGAGGGCTCTTTAGAGTCATTTAAAAATAGTTTTAGTGCAATTTAATTATCTCTTATGCATGTCAATGCCTAAACATAACTCATGTATGCTTATTGTTTGATGACTAAGATGAATTTGTCCTTAAACCCTGTTGTAGGTGTGAATTTCTCCATTAGGACCTTGATCATGAGGTATAGAGGTCATCTTGGAAGCTTGATATTTAAATAGTATCAACCCCATGACTGTATTCACCTCAAAAGTGCTAAAACATCATCAAAAATAATATGTTTAGATGCTTATTTCCATACTAAGTTGTAGGTGAATGTTCTCATGTCTTGTATACAGACTGAAGGTGCATATGAGGGTTTAAACATAGTAGATGAGCTCCTTTCAGTGATCATTAGGTCATTAATATTTACTTAGGCCATATAAGACCATTCAATCATGTGGAATGGTTTGCATTCAATTTGAAAATGAAACAACACCTTGGAGTTCAATACATGTAGATACTACTGCATGCTTTTAGTGTTTTTTAAGGCCAGTTTGAGGCTTCAAACAACATCCTTTCACTTAGTGTTTTACCTTCATTCTTGGAATATTTCTTGTCCATGCTAAGGGATATAAGATACACCTAATTATATATATTAAGACCCTTTACCATCATGCTTTAATATCCTCACAAAAATCCCCTTGATCTATGTTTTGCCATTTTAGGGAAAACTTTCCTAAACTCAGTCTCTTGTCTTCTAACATGGTTCAACACTTCCTTTGCTCTCTATAATGTTTATGGGTTTATCAAGGATTGATACTCTTAATAAAACCTTAAGTGGTGTCAAGTGATTTCATATTTACCATGAGATCATCTTTTGATACCCTGCTCAACCTCCTATAGGTGGATGTTTTGATGCACCACAATGAGCTAGATGTGAACAACATGAAACTCCCCATGCATATGAACCTTTTATGTTCTTATCCAACACCATAATACACCTATAATAGTTAGAAGAAAAAGGAAACACATGTCCATCTCTCTACACATCATCATGATGTCAGCAAGGCCTTGTAGGTGGACATTAGGATGTTTTATGCAGGTAGGACATGAATTTGGGAAAGAACATGATAGGGAATAACTTCAAAACCACTCAAATGCATTTGTCAACCTTCAATTAAATGATATTCATCAAGTATACCTTAAAACTAGGTTTAATACACCTTTTTCAACATGAAAATTGCTTGCATATACATGGAATAAAGTAATCAAGAACATCAAATGACTGTTTGAGCATGATGAATATGCTTAGGACCACATTTACACCTTTTCCAAACATCTCAATGGGATTTATTCAACTCTTGATGGCTTGGAAAACTGATACACTATGAATACAACTCCAAGAATAAGATATACAAGCCCATATATGTGACTGCAACTAAAGTTAAGCATGGAGTTGACAATGGGGATGTAGAATCTAAAGAGGCACTACCTAGTTATTTCCCATGTGGCACACTTCCCAAAGAATCTGTACAAGTGCCAAATTCACCTTTTCTTTCAAGAAAACTATGTTTTTATGATTAACCTACCAATTTTTAGTTGGTTTTTATTACTTAAGACTTATTAAGACATATGTCACATGAAATCACCCTTTGACACCTTCATATTTCCCAATAAACTCGTACAAAGCATTAAATGTACCTTTTTGACCCCTAAAATGACTTAAAAGGACATGTTGGCTAATGAAATTTATGACCAAGGTGAATATATCATTGAATAACATTAAATGACCTATGAAACACCTCATGACAAGATATTATGCCCCCCAAAACATCTAGAAAACCAATTTTTTTACCTAGGGGTGCCCAATTTGACCTAAAAGTCAAATTTGGTCAACAAGAATGATGATAGATTTCAAAGTCAAGAGCAATGAATAACAATGGGTAACTCACTTTCAAGTTAAGGCTTTGAAACTTTCATTAAGCTTATAATCCATTTCCATGATGAGTGGTAGATAACAAGTAAATGCTATTACATTACATTACTTAATAAACTTCATTACATTGCACAACAAACTTAACTCCATTGATTACATTAGATAATAATTAAAATAAAACTTACACCATCCAAGGTGGAAAAATAGAGTTATGCCCTTCAATGGCTATATTCAGAGAGAGTGTAGTTAGAGTTGGTCCTTCAAGGGTTGTGTCCTTACTGGGATTTGTTACCATGTTAACAAATTTAGGAGGATGCCTCCCTCATGAACTAATTGGGGATAAAATGTTTATCATGTCTTTGAATATGTGATATTGTTTGGGTAGAGGGTTGAATTTTTTGCTTAATTGCAATCACCTCTCAAATTATTTTTTGGGCTTCTCAAAATTACTGGTGAGAACATAGGATTATTAAGTACAAGTCGTAATGAAATTCACCCCATAGTAGAGGAGTTTGTAAAGGCTATCCACTATTAAAGGGTGACTTTAAATTCTCTTTTTAGTGAATGAAAACCTTTAGGGTTTCTATACACATACCCATGATTGTTCAATCATACACATGTGTGTATTCCAACATATTAGCTAAAGGAGGGAAATTGGGTGGTTTAAATTTGCATTCTCAAGTAAACACCACATATTGGATGAATGAGGGAGTATCAAACCTTTGCCTGAATTGTGAAATCATTATATTGTCTACATGTTGTAAGTAGGGATATAAATAACACAATAACATGGATTCACTAGCATATATTCAATTTGTAAGTTGTTCAAAGAAGGTAATGTTTCATCCGAATAACATGTGTAAATTACAACCTTTGTTGAATAATGCATCTTACATAAAAGGTTATTAGGTTCCATCACTATTCATCTCAAATTTATTATGAGTGACTTACATTTTAAAAGGGTATAATAAACATGATTAACATAGAAATAATTTACTAAAATGTGAATCAAATGAATAATTTTGCTACAAAGACAATAACATTTATTGGTATGTGACTAGAAACCTTAATTTTCATACAAAGATAATAACATTTACTAGTATGTGAATGAAACCTCGAGGAAATCTATCCAAATACCATAAATTTTTTTATTTATAGATATATTGTATCTCACAAATAAATTTTAAATTTTGAATGTGCATGGGAATGGAGAGGCTTACAAATTCTCTAAATCTTGAATCTTGCAGGTGGACATAATAAATGAAGGAGATAATCTCTTAATGCTATAGATTATGGAGCCAAATATTTAAATTTTGAATAAGATAGGATGTCATAAATGTTTAAGTGCATTGGATATTGGAGATTTTATCTTCTATAACTGACAATAAAGATATATAATTTTGACTTTGTGCCTCTCCTTTCATTAATAAAGTTGGTATTTCCAATTATTGGCACCTAAAGGATGTAATGTTTTACAAAGCATATGTAATTTTGAATAAAATGTATATTAATTTCAATATGATATAATTTTTTTTAATTATGATGTTTAATTATTTATTATATGTACTAAATATTTTAAATATAAGTTCATAATTTTTATATTGTTTATCCAAACAAAAATAAGCACTTATTTGGATGTATACGGTACTTTGACCAAAAGTACTGGAACACATACATAATTAAATAAGAATTTTGTAATTATATTTAAGGAATCACTTCACCATGGAGGTCACAATGATTGGACCCCACTCAACTATTGGCTCCCTTCCCCTAGCGGGGTAAATACATCTTATAAAAGTATATAATTATTGGTGGTAAAGATGAGTTAATAAAGAATTTAATTTAGTTTGCAAGGCTTTATGACTATCTTGATATGAATAAAATACCAGTGTTGAGGATATTTACTGACAAGGATAATTAGTTTGAATTTAAATCATGGTCAACCAAAGGACTTTTGGTCATGCAATACATTTACAAGTTCTTTAACATGGGACAATCTTGCAAAGTGGCACTTGGTATGACACATAGTATAAAAATGTTAGCACTTTGTTTTTAAATTTTGAATGCCAATCATAATGATTACGTGTTGCATGGTATGCCACTTAGTACTATGTGCACATGCACTGATACCATAAGGTTGTGTAGTATCGTGAGTTAAAAAAAAGGTCAAGATAGGCAAGGTCTTTAGGGGAAGAGCACTGATCGACACAACTAGGTTCAAACCATTTTCCCTTTTGTGAGAAGCAATGGCCCTCATTACGTAATTAACCAATTATAATTATTAAATTTAATAAATGATGTTGACATGTTATTCTATGATGTTGATCTATTGTATAATAAAATGAATATAACATTAAAAGCACTTATAGTACAAGAAACAAATTTTCAAAATCTTGTTCATTGTATGAGAAAATAAATACAATATTATAAACACTTTAAAATATGCAGTATTTCAATTTTATAATACTGATAAGAATAATTTAGACAAATAAAATGTGAAAAATGGAATATATTAGATAAATAACACTAATAGGAACAATTTAGGCAAATCAATAACACTGATAGGAACAACTGAAACAATTAAAATGTTAATGAAGTAAATTTATAGGATAGATTGAAGTGTTGTCAGTGCTTAATCCTTATGCTTGTTTGTGATGGATTTAAAGGGGTAATTTTGGACTGAGAGATGATTTTTGTAATCTAATGACTAAATTTAAATTTATTTTCTTCTCCTGTAAATGCACTTTGGATATTTATGTTTCTTTAAGCCTTGCAATGATACATATTATGTGCAAACATGTAGTTATAATACTAGTTGAGATGGGAAGTGACAACAAAGTTGATGCTTAGTTGGGTGTGCATATTTCAAAAAAAAATATTTAAGGTTTTATTAGATTATATTTTGCTCTTGATTTTGAGAAGAGTAACTTCTAATTCTATTTACTAAAGTGTAGTCAAATAATTTTATCTTTTTAAAGTTGTAAAATAGATTTATATAGTTAATAAAGTTTTTAGTAATTGAAGTGATGTTGATATTTGAATTTTATATTTATATTTAATATAAATATGTTTGTACATTTTTAATACATGTATTGTTTAGTACATCTATTATTGAAATGTGATTATTTTTTAGTTTAAATTATTTTTTGACCAGATTAAGTGCACAAAATGTTTTCTTTAGCTTACTGACAATAGAATTCATATTCTTTTAAGATTTAGTTGTAAAGAAACACTAATTTTATATCTAAATATTAATTAATTTTTATTCAAATCTAGATCTTTTAATATTCAATTGGTATATCTTAAATGAATAACTACCTTCATAAATTCCTAATCATCATTATTATATATATTTGTAACCAATAAATTAATAAACAATGAACTTCATTCTTCTCATTTGTATTTATTGGTGTGAAATATGAGCTGTGAAAAGTGGCATCATAAAGAGGAGGCTTCTAAACATCAAGTGACTAGAAAGAGGAATCATTGATGATGGTCCCCAAGAGAATAAAGTTATTTTGGTATGGGTCCTACTCCCAAATAATTAAAATTAACATTTAAAAATGATGTGATAAAAATGACATCATAGGGGATGATAGAGCACACTTTTTGATCAATACACATGATGAAAGGGAAAGGGTGTCCAAGTTTGGTATCCTGTGATAATGATTTCCACGTTGTCTCTTAGATGGTTTAGGCTGGGCTATGCCTTTAAAAAATATTTTGGTGACTAGAACCAGATAACAAAGCTCATAATTTTGGAACCATCTTGCTATTACGAAAAAAAGAAAGAAATATTTTAACTAGGTTTTTTCCCAAAGGTGAAAGTTATATATGGAGGGGTGTTACTTTATGTTTTTGGTGGAATGGATTTTATAATTTAAAAAAGTGTAAATTGATAATTGTATGTCATTCAAAACATATGACCATTGATCTTGTTTTATCTTTTGTACGCATAACATTAAGCAATAACAATGTGATATTTTTGGTGGAGGTGTTGGTATAAAATGAGGTGGTGTGTTCCTTAATATGGGTTAGGAATGAGTTGTGATGATGTTAGTAGAGGTTATTGAAAAACCCATTAGAACATGTTAATTTGTGTTTGTGTGAAGTAAGATATAAATTTAGAACACATACATAGTTATAGAACATCTAAAGTCTTAATTCAGTTTAAAATTACATATTTATCTAGAAAAATGTATACTAAATTGTAAAAAATATTCATTATTATTAGATGATCAAACTATTATCAGATCTCTATAATAATCTCTATCTTTTTTAAACCCCTTTCCATTACAAACAATCACTTTTTATAAAAATTTACAATGCATTGTCATTTCACATTTGATCCTTTAGTTCATGTTGTCACTTGGATTTTCACCCTTTGAGGACATGTCTCATCTCTCCTCATCCAAGTGGCATAATTGAAACACCTCTAGGCTTGTGGGTTGCGTATGAATGAGGTGAATCTCTAGGTAGGGTTAGCTCCCTTTATGTACCACTTTGGGTCACTACTAAACCTAAAATTTTGGGGGGGAAGGAAGAGAGAAAACTAAAAGAAAACTATCCTAAGGTAGGTGATACACCAAATAATTTGATGACTTCCAACTAGCTGCATGTTACACATGAAACCAAAAGACTAACCAAACATACACTTCTACAATCTACATCTTATTACATCAATATTACATTATGAGGTTATGGATGAATGATTAGGCTAGGAGGAATATAAAAAATGCCTTGAATGGCACTATTGAATATACTAACTCACTTAACCTTGACACTTCCTAAAACACTTCACATGCCCTGCAAGAAGAAGCTTTCCAACTATAAATAGGATGAAAGAATGAGACACCATGTAAAGCAAATTAGAGTTATCACTAAGAAAGATCAATAATCCAAGTAAAAAACACTATGAATAGTCATGAATAGGTAAAAATTAGTAGTTTTGTTGATCAAATGGTATGCAAATGAGTAGGGCTTTGCCATACTTAGGTGGAGCATAAGTTACAATGGCAAAAATGGCTAATTCTTATAGAACTTGAGAGAGAGAGGAGAAGAGAGAAGTCCAAGGGTAATAAGTACACTTCTAAAAATTATAAAATGAGTTACTTGTATATGAAAATAGGATTTCGGATGAACCATTCAAGGTCAGAAGGAACAAGTGGCTCTCCAAGTCATGAAACTCTTGCAAAATGACATGAAAGTTTTCATTCTAGCTTAGAAAACTACCTTCATGATTTGGACTTGTTTGAATGCCCCAAAAATAATTATGGATAGGTATTATGATTGGAATAGGAGGGAAATTTTTCATACATGCCTCTTTATGCATTGGTTGCAGTCTTGGTCATCTGAAATCACTTGAAAATGAGCTATCATCATTTATAGTCTAAGAAACTCCTCTTTCATGCACCCTACACACTTGGCCTCAAATTTGACTTCAATTTACAATTAAAATTCTTGGGATGGAGTGGATGACACCTATAAAGACCCTCCATGGCCTTATATATATCAGGCATACCTTAAAATTAGCTCACTTGAAGTTTTCCACCCTTCTCACTAGCTTGGTCACTATGCTACTTTTTACTAGCTAAGATGAACTTATTTATTTGAACACTTAGGAGTAATTATAAATAATTAAATTGATATTAATGGTTATCCAAATTCCTAATCCTTATCCCAAAGGTGGTTTCATCTTCAGACTCCTCTGGGGACCTACAAAACACACAAAATATTAAAAAATACCTTATTTTGTACTCCATTCGTATAGTTTCATACAATTAAACATGGTGTGGAGGAGCATAAGAGATACCTATAAAATATATAATCACCATTATAGACAATATATGCCATTATAGTATCTATCCAACTCTATTTCTCTGATTGGGTTACTAACAAGGTTTGTAAGGGTTTTGAGTGCTTTAGGATCTTAAGGTTTGTTCATAAAATGCTGATGTTGGAAATACCAAAAAATATCACAAAAACTATTTTAAAATACCATATTAACCTCCCTAAACTCTGTATATCCTCATGAATAACCTCAAGTGATATGTGAGCATCTCAAATTGCTTACTCGATCTCTCTTTACCATTCTTGTAGGCTTGAAGTTATCTTGAGCCCAAAAATGGAAACTTTGTGTTCTAGGACATCCAATTTGACTTATTTGAATTAAATAAGATTATAAATGTCTATTATGACCTTAAAAACATGTTTCAATAGGGTAAAAATATCACCTCATGCTAAAATTGGATTTGACCTTTCATTTGTAACTTAGGCCTAAAACATGCCTAGTAAGCATGTTTGTACCTTTAAGGGTTTAGACCTCCCCTTTTAGATTTATAATTTTATGAAAGTTAACTTATGTTTTTATGGTTTTTTTATAACCTCCTAAACCTAATTTCAATGTTTAAACATTCGTGGTCTACCCTTTTGTCATTTTCTCCCCAAAACCTACCAAATGCACTTAAGGGGAATGCCCTCTATCTGAGACAAAACAAAGGGCACTTACCCTATTTTTCTAGAAAAAAAAAGAAGTTGTATGGGCCTTTCCAATCCATTAGGATGATCTTTACAAAAAAATTTCCTTTTATCAGGTTATTTGTCCCTTTAAAATCTTTGAAAATTGAGACAGACCTGGAAAAGGTAGACTATGTTTATGGTTTCCTCATATAGACTATGTGATACCCAACTAAATCCATTTATCTACCTATTTACAACTCATTATGGTTACATGAGACTATTATAGTAATTATTAATGTGTTATGATCTTTATCATCACTTCAACTCTTCATATACTCTTTTCCATACCTAACTTCTCAAGACTGTAAATACAAACCCTGACTATGTCCCATTCTTTTTGACACCATTCCTATAAATGCCTTGCATTATTTCACCTTGGATACAATGTTTAAACTATATTTATACTCTCTTAGTATCATTTAAAACTTTTATTTACTTTTTCACCTTTCCTAGTCCTTCTCCATCACTTTAAATCCCAAACCTATTCATTGTTATCACAGTCAAACACAATCAACTATGTTATGACTAGTATAATACTATAGGTGTGAAGTCTTCTCTTAAGAGGTTACACATCCTTATCCAATATCATGAACCATTTTAAAACATATTTCATGTACCAACTTAGGTGATTCATCTTAAATCTCCATCTTGGACTGTGTGTTATTACAGTCAGTTGTAGGTGTGTATCTCTTTGTGAAAGGATACCTATAGGTGTAAATAGGATTAAAACATTGCATATAAATTAATCTTGATGGATTATTAGATAATAAATACTCTTTATATGCCTTTCACTACCTAAAAAATTTCAATCATGAAGGAATTATCCACTTTCAACTTTGGGTTAAGCTTGAAGGAGGCAGTATGGTTGTAGGTAGATGTTTTCAAGTGAAAAAACCCTTATAGGTATGTATGGGATACAAGAGATAACACATTGTATTATTTAGATGATATCTTGGGATATAGGTGTCACTTGAAAAAAATTTAACCAATATCATATATTGACATGGTCTAGCTTTTCATCATTAGGTGTGAAGACTCTTTTGGATCAAAATATTATACGTAATCACTACATAAGTTCAGTGCACAAAAATACAACTTCGAGATCCTCAACAGTCACTTTCCCTTAGTCACCTACCCTCTAAACTTTGAAAATTAATTGTACTATGAAGGGGATACAAGGTGAGTGAACTAGGGTTGATCCATATTAAACATACCATTGTTATAGACCTCTTTAAAATAGCTAGGTGCTCTATTTTGCATGTTTGGGGAAAGAAACCGGGAATCAATTATTGGATATTTGGAAGGTGATTTCCAACTCTCATAGCAATTTAGAATCTCAAACATATGTGATAAAGTCTCTTAATAATATTGGGATGATAATAATAGTTCTAAATCATGTTTCAACACTCTAGCATGACATCATAACCCTCTGATAGGCCACCTATAGGTGGTTATTCTTATGTCTGCAGGCAGTGAAGATGAGTATGGGCAGTGAGCATTATTTTGACCATTTGATCACTCTAGCCCCATTATATTCCTTTCAAATGCATGTTTATCATCAAGAGGATCTTGAACTAGTTTCAAAATCTTCATTGCAACATGATCTTTTCTTCCAAGCACCTGTAAGTGTATGTTAATGGTAGAATTGTGTGAGGATGTTGCACATGACTGTACAATCCCTCTTTCTTACATCACATGAAATATTGATTCACTATTTAATGTTGATAAAGGATAAAAAAAGGAATAAAAACCTTATATACACCTCTGTGAACATGCCATACTAGTTTTATACACATGCTTCACCATAGTTGCAAGTAAACAATGAGCAAGAAGTTGATTGTATGGTGTTCATGACTCCACCCTCATAGAGCATTGCCTTGAATAATGAGATTTAACATTCAAGTGGAATCAAGATCACATTTAAAACATGTAAATAGACCTATCATAACCCTCTAAATCCATTGTCAAAGCATGAAGATCTGAAAATGATGAAAACAAGCCCGTCATCCCAAATGAGAGCAATCTACAAACTTGAGATGATTTGCTCACAAAACCACATTGAAACATGAAACCAATCATAGGTATAATTATACAAGGAAACCAACATGATTTATAAATAACCTTAGAAACTAGTTTGTATGGACTTCTCCAAACCAAGGCAAAACCTATAGGGTGCACAAATTTACAAGCAAAAAAACATAGTCAACTTCATGAGGATGGTTCATAAAGCATAGGCCACCATTATTTGAAATCTTGTTATTTAAATGGAGATATCTAAGTTTAAATTCACTTCCCAAAGGAGTTTGACCTAGAATTTCTCTTGCCAACCGTACCAAGTACAAACTTGAAGACTAGTTATGTGTGTCTAGAAGGGTGAAAAAGGAGCAAAATGGTTTTAGCTCAAAAATGGAACTTCCAGAGCATTTAAAATGTGGATTTGAGATTGAAGAACCAAAAGATACATTCCATGATCTTATCCCATGTGGCACACTTCCCCATGGGCTGAATAAGTGTCAAACTCTTCTCTTTTCCCAATAAAATTACTCTTTCTTTTGAAAAACCTACCACTTTCAATTACAAATAGTTGATTAAGACATATGAGGACACATGGGTCATGAAATCACCTTGTGTAACTTTCAAATTTCCCGAGGAGGTTTTACAAGTCATTAAATGCCCCTTTTTTGACCTCAAAATGACTCAAAATGATATACGAATTAAAATACCCAATGACCAAGGTTAATATAACATTAAATGACCTATGATATACCTTATACCCAAATATATTGGACCCCTAAACACCTGAAAATCAATTTTTTACCTATATGGGTCCCAATTTGACCTACAAGGTCAAATTTGGTCAACAATTCAAGCTCGAATTAGTCTTTTCAAATTTCATAGAGTTTTGGAATACATACATAGGCTAAATACATACAAAATGAAATACTTTATTACATGCTAAAATCCATCACCCACTTGTCATGTTTCTAACCTATGATTTTACAATTCTATCCTACTATCAACACTTTCACAGACTTAAAAAATTGTCTCATCTTGAGACAAAGTTACCAGGAAGTGTGCCTTATGTTAGAGCTAAGAAAATTACCTATGTTGAGAGGTTGATATAAAAGTATTACTTGCAGTAATTGTGTAAGGTGTTGTTTACCTATTTTCACTTCTTTTACACTATTTAGACATCCTTATGTGTTTTTAACTAAGTAGCATACTAATTTACCACCCTGTTGAGTTTTTATAGATTAGCATAACTAGGTGGCCACCCTTTATGAGTTTTTAACCAACCTAGCCCCTTTCCTAATTTTTAAGACCTTCAATACTAGAAAAAATCTTTAAACTATTACAATTTTGGAATTTGTGTAGTGCCTAGAGAGGTGGAGGCATAGGTTGTGTTTCTAGAACTAAGGGAGACTAAGAAGATGATATTATTAGAGTTGTTGTTGAATAAGTTGTAGCTATAGAATCTAGTCCTCAAGCTACATTTGGATGGTTGGCTATGTGGTTATGGTAAATTTTATCTACTAGAGTTCTTGCTAGAGTTAGTTTGGTGGAATGAACTGGGGCTACTTGATGATCTCTACAATGAAGCTATCCAAATGGGAAAAATCCTTGAGCATCATCCACCAATGACAACTTCCCACACCATAATAATCATATTACCCCATAATATTTTGAATGTCATCATCTTCTATGATTGTGAGGATGGCCCTAGCATGTGACACCTCTATTGGATTTATTGTGTTGACTCCTCTAATCTATTTGTGTGTATCTATGTCTAAAATCCATCAAATGTATTGCATAATGTCTCATTTTTCAATGTTTGTAGCTTGTGCATCACATTATCTCTTTATTCTAAATATTGTTTAAGTGTAACATCCAACTCGCCATAGGTAGCCAATTTATCCTCCATTACTACTTTAGCTTTGTCAGCCTTAGTAAACTCTAGGTTGGCTTCACTCCATATGGTATTTAGTTGTTGCTTCTTGTCGAGCATGCTTATGGCTATGTGTTGAGATTAGAGTGAAACAGTCTCCAATAATTACTCATATTCTTCGAAGAGCTAAAAAATAGACAATGTTTCTACCTTCATATTCTGACCTTACCTTTGAAGTTGTTGAAACTTCTACATAATGAGCCAATATTTGTTTAAATAGGACCAAAGGGATATGAATTATTTTTTATTAGACATGACTTGGTCACCTAAGACTTGAGTAACCAGTGTAGGGTAGGTGTCATCAATTAATTGCCTAGCTTTAGTGAGGTGGAGGTATAAGTCTACATTTTCCTCCCTCGACTATGATGCATCTTATTCTAGTGTAGAATCTTTCTATGTGATAGACTCCCAATATGCAATTATTTCCTCAATTTGTTTTCTACACCATTGTTTCAAGTTCCAAAGCAAAATACATAGATATTTCAAATGCCCTCTTTATTTGATCCATCAAAATTGAAAAGGTTATCCATCATGATGAGATTGTAGGGACATGCCACAACCATTAGCTAGATAAATATGGATTGTGATGGGATGCCTCCTCATGTGCACCCTCTTGAGTGGACCTTAAGCCTTGTGATGTGAATGATTATTTTTGGAGCTTGGGTGTCACCACCTTTTTAGTAGGTTATGTTGACTATTATGTTGTGACATCCCCCTGTGTTTAACACTTTGATTATTCCTTTTCTCTAGAAGCTATTGTTGGCCCCATTTGGCCCACATAGAGATCTTGCCTAGAAATGGTTTGAGTAGGTGGACCAAGTTTTAGATCAAATGAGTGGTCCAAAGATCACCCATAGCTTGAAAATCTTTTAAAAAACTTTAAGCTTGCTTAAAGTGTATTTTATCAATTTTTGAGGGGTAGATTCGTAGAGTGAGGTAAAGGGTTTGAGTAGATTCTCATGGTGATCAAAGTAGTTCTAAGTCATGGAATAAGTTTGAACAAGATTCAAGTTTTTATAGTTCATTCAAGCCTTCAAAGATCCATTAACAGTTCAAGTACAAGTCTAGGAGAGCCTATAGGCAAAAAACCTAAGTGAAAAACCTTTGTTTTGGCTAAGTCCTTGGCATTTTTATTTTGTTATTTTATTTGGCTAGGTTCAATTCTTGCAGATCCTTTTATTTGGCTAAGTGTTAATATTTTGGGCTAAGTGCTAATACTTCCTTCAGGAAAATTGTTTTAGGTTATTTCACTAAGTATTGGGAATTATTTAGAACATTTTGTCCAAAACAAAAATCTCAAAGAGCAAATCCTCTCAAACATTTTATCTACAATAGGTGTCCTAATACAAAATCTTGTAGCCAAAAATCTTGAAGGCAAATTCTTTTAGATATTTTATTTGTATCATAAGTCCCAAAGACAGTATTTATTTTAGGGAAAGGGTCCCAAATAAAAAGCCCAAGGATAAAATGACTGATGCAAAAGCTCCAATAAAATTGTTTATTTCAGATAAATTATTCTAGTAGAGTGATGTTCATGCAAGTGTCAAAGGTCAAGCTCAGCAATCATCTATTAGGGTAAAAATATTGATGGTCATATAGACTCATTGGTGTTCCTACATACGTCAATTGATAGGTGTATAGACATCAAATATAAGTCATGTTAAATGACAATTGGTTTTCAAATATCTCAGTGACGGTCATGTGGACTTCAAATACGTTCACACAAACATCAAATATAGGCATGCAAACATCAATTTTAAGCCTCATGGGATAATCATTTGGATTCATAAAGCAAGATCAACAACCAACATTCGATCATACATAAGATCCAACGATGAGCAGTGATTGATAGTTTAATGAGACTAGGAAGATCAATGGATCATGTTCAATTGTGGATTTAGATCTAAAAACATACAAGCAAGTCAAAGAGTTAGTGAATCTTGAGTGCAAAGGCATGATTGACAAGTTTCAGGAGCACCTTGAGCTAGTAGAGGATTAATGATTAGTGGTCATTTGAATAAACAAAGATTAGACAATGCGAGATGAGTCATAATGTTAATAAGTTGAATTAGATACTGATAGCTAATGAATCAAGGGTAAATCTAGGGATTTCAATGAAGGTCAAAAGGGTATATCTTTTACTAAGGTAAATGCAAAGGAATCAAGCTTGAGAAGGGTCTGAGTTGAACTAGAATGAATCAACATGATCAAACACTACCATTAGCGAGCCACAAAGATAAAATGGGTATTTTTAGATCTAATACAGGCCAAAAGAGTTGACAGCTAAGCATTGAAATGGGACCATGCATCTAGTAGAGCTTTGTCAACTTTGAAATATAGGAAAACCAATTAGGTGCATTGGTTTTCATTTACAGTAGACTATGTTTAAGATACGAAATAGGGTTAGATACATGAAATTAATAAAAGAGCAGCCCATCCTTGAGCGTAACCATACTCTCGACAAACATTCGCTAAAAGTAGACATGAGCATGATCCTAAATATGAAGATTTTTATTTTTTAATAAAAGACTTTGATATAAAAGAGCTCAAGAAGGTTCATGTGGTAGCTAAGATTGTTCCTTACAACTTGTCTTGATTTTCATATCCTCCATCATGCCAAAAAAGAATAGAGTGACATTAATGTAGGATCAGGATCAAGGAGGATTATGATTATGGTTGTTTTTAATGAGAGTGGGTTCATTAATGCCATCCTTCTAGCACTAATTTCTCCCTCCCACATTTTCTCTTCTTATATATATTGGCTTTGAGCTCTTGATTTTCATCCCTTAGCTGAAGATAATGAAGCTCTATCAAAATCACTTTATAACACTCTCTTGAAGCAATATAAGACATTTTTTAGATTATAGTTAAATGCAAAGTGTGCTTTATTTAAGTTTGATGTGTAGAGTGTATGTTCATATTCATCATCTGTGTGTTCTTCATGTACCTTGATTCAATTATATTGGTTTCTTATAGGTTGTGTGAAGTGTTATCTAGTGATGTTCCTCTTTAAGTGTCGTAAGTCCATAGTGTCTTATATAGACATATATCTTTCTGTTCTTCAAGTTATGAGTCTCTTTTCAACCTTCATACAAAATACTCATGCTTGTAACCTTATCATAAAATTTCACTAGTTCTTGGCTTGATTGAATTCATTAGTAGTCATAGAAGTGTCTAAGTAGAAAGTGGATTATTGAACATTTGGTACATCACCATATTTAATATACATTTCCATTCATGTATTTCTCTCCCTTCTCATCCTTATAACATAGGTTTAGTAAAAGGGACTATATTTTAATATGTGAGGAGCTAGCCTCATTAAAAATCCTAGAGGTTTGACCCAAGTTTAGGTAACCCACAGCCTAGGGTCATTTCCATGATGGACTCGATTTTAGAGTAGGACTTGAACATTTCTACTTTCAGCTAGAGTGCAATCTATGTCCATAACAATTTTAGTACACTTGGTGGGACAAGTTGAAGAAGAATCTAAAGAATTAGTGTTATCTTTGGCTAACAAGTATAGCAGACACTTGACAAGAGCACCTAGAGACTCAAAACATCTCAGGTCCACAAAAACCAACCCCTTACCTACATGTCAAGAAGAATAAGATCATCTAAAAGGGGTATCAACTTCCATTTTAGTGAGCTTTTAGCACCCTCAAGAATAAGGAGAGTAAGAGCATCCTTGTCCCTATCAAAAGGCACAACATATGCCACTTACCCCATAGAGCATAGCCTATACTGCCATTCGAAAGGTTCTATTATAGGTGAGGCCTATTTCCCATTCCATTCACAATGCTACCAAGGAATCAGGATTTTATACCCTTTAATGAGGGTAGCTCTCTTAACTTTCAGCAATATGATGACATCCCTGCTACCTCTTTGAAGAGTTTAACATACTTTATAGTAGAAAACTCCACCACCCCTATATATCACATTATAGTCATTGCAAACCTTTGTTTAGTACATCACATTATAGAAGATAATATAGCCATGAGACTATTAGCCACATCTTTGAGAGGCAAAGCCCTGCAGTGGTATAGGGGTCTAACTCTTGCCTCAATCAATACTTGGGATGAGTTTGGTGAGTGCCTATGTAAATATTTTGAGAATATAAGTGACCATGTATCACTTACGTAATAACTTGCCTCAATCAAGAGGGCACCCCAATAATCTATGGTTGATATCGACTATAGGTTTAAAAAGACTTGGGATAGGATCCCTATCATCATTAAGCCCACACCCAATTATGCTTTCCTTTACTATTTAAGAGCATTGAATTCAAACATTACGGTCATGATCTAATCTATGGGTGGGACAACTATGCTTGGGGCTTATGAGATAGTTATAATGGAAAAAAACTATTTGATACAAGTAAGGAAACTCATGCCAAGACCTCTCATGCCACTTTTTCCTGAGCTTTAACCAACCCCACCTGTCATTGCTCCATTTCCCACTCCAAAAAACCAAGCCCAACCTGATGATGGCTAAGTGGATAAATTTTAAGGGATTGAGATCTTGCTAAAGGCAAAAAATAACAAACTAGTGGCTATAGATATATAACAACAGACTTCATATAGGCCATACCAAGCTCCCTTCTGTAGACACCTAAATCTAGCCTGATTTAGGTGTCTACAGTTTGCCCCTGTTTGGGAATATATTGCAAAATGTAGGTAAAACAATGTCTTTTCAAATAATGAGAGATGGCCTATGTGCCAAAAATAATATGATGGTTAAATAAAAATCTCCAAAGAGTGTTTGGGAAAGCCTATGATGATGCATAGGATTACAATAAGGGGAGATTAGTATTATGTTAGTATATGAGATCAAAATCAAAATAACACACTAATAGCTAACACCTTTAGCCTATCTCAAAGGATTAGCTTAGTTAACAAATAAAAATGGAAAACACAACTAAAACATAGAATAAATACCTTCCTTCACCTTCTCTATATGCTCCAAAATGCTTGTTATAGTGGCTTGCTCAATTTGTGCTCATGAAGTCTACATCAATGAAGTGTGGCTACCTCCGTCTCTCCTTGGCACCATGTTTAGCTTTGACTTGGCTTGGCTTAGCTCAACATTTGGGTATTATAACACTAGGATGCAATGATTTTGAATGTATTTCAGCATTATAAGTTTGGCATAAAAGAGCTTAAAAATTAATAGGCAAGGCCTCCTATTTATAGATTTTTAGAATGGTTTAGAATCAACCTGAACCATCCATCACAAGATGAAGATGTGTGGATAAGGATTAATTCATTTATGTAATAAAAATTCAAAAATAGGCTCATCAATATTTTGGATAGAGGGAAATTAACTAGGCATGGAGGGTCTACATGAGGCATGGGAGGCATTAATTTAGATATTTGTGGCATTTATGGCTTGTGGATGTCACCCCATAGCATGATGTCATTTGATGATGTAGTTAATGACAATCAATTTATAAAAATAAATATTCAAAAAGTTCCATATAAAATTAACTTAAGCTCTTAATTTGGTTCAATTAGCTTTAAACATGATTAGTCAACTTTGATGCAAAACCTTGGTAATTTGGTGCACAAATTAATCAAATTGGTCAAAATGTCATATTATTATTTAAAATTTTGAATGGATTTAAATTATAATTTGATGTTAGATGCATTCAAACCATTATCTCATTTAGGATGTTTTCAATGTAAAATAACAAAGGCATGTGTTTCGTACAATAAATTTGATAGAAAAGAGCAATCCAGAGCACCTAGGTGCAAAATTGGCATTTTGACTTGAAATGATTTGATCAAATTTAGTTGCTTCATAAATTGCATTACCCCATTTAATGATACTCTAGCCAAAATCCTCACTTGAATATATCACTTTCAACTCATTTAATATGTTTTAGTGTTTTTAGGCCAAATTGTGCATTTTGGTTGAAATTGGTCAAAAGCTTGATTGATGGTCATTGGTGGCTAGATTTAGGTGTCTAAAATTTTCCCCTATTTGGGAAGATGTTTCAAACCATATGTAAAACAATGTCTTCTCAAATAATGAGAGATGGCTTGTATGCCAAAAAGAAGATGATGGTTGAATAAAAAGTTCCAAAGAGTGTTTGGAAAGCCTATGATGATGCCCCCTCGAGGGAGTGGCCATCACATTTGTTGATGGATGTTCCCTTGAAAAGAAGCAAGAAGAAAGGTGGAATTAACTTGTGTTTGATCTTAATCCAAATGATAAAATGCTTGCATGCATTGATTTAAAAAGGATTATTGATTTTCTCAAACGTGGTTATAATTAGGAATAAAAGTCAAAATAATGATTTGCCCATAGGTGGTTATAATCATTGAGGGGACCTGAATTGTTTTTTAAAGATGATTGTGCCCCTATTAGGGTTGATTACCAAGCATAACTCAAAGATATAACTTGGAATATAGATTAAAGATGAGAGGGCACAAAGAGATGAAAGAGATGAATAGAAGAATAAGATTAATCAATAGAAAGGATTTAGTTGTACCTACCCATGAGGAGATGCTCATCTTTATTAATAATAATAAAACTAGAATAATCAATGCATTTATTTGATCAAGGGTGGGAGGATTTGCAAAGGTGACAAGGAGAAACCTTTGTATTTCCATTGCTTGTAGACCTTAAAGCTATTTTTTGTTGTGACACATGAAGGTATGCATCATGATAGAATACCATAAAGACTATCTCAAAATATGCATAAAGACAGACTCTCGATCCAATCAATAATTGAAAATAATACACCAATGATAAAAACCATGATGACAATGTTGATGTATGAATATGGATGGACTCAAGAATAATGTGCTTGAGGAATCACCCAATGAATGAATATCTACTGAGTCAAGGCAGTAGTGTTGAAAGTAAATAAATAGGCAAGCAAACAAACACAAAAATAAATAAATAAAAATCACATAAACATACAAATAACTTAAAATAAATAAACAAATAGAAAGCCTAAAAATAAAAGCAAAATAAATCAACCTAACAATGACTTTGTCCCAGTAGGGCAAATCGAGGATAATTAACTAAGGTTAAATAGGACAAATGTTTTGGGTTTTGAAATATTTGAAATGTTTTTAGCATTTTGAGGTATCTCAACTCGTTAGAGAATGACAAGATACCTACTTGTAAAATGGTGAGAGCATTTGGCTTAGGTTGCTCATAAAATGGTGAGATTGTGGCTTAGGTTACTCATAAAATGGTGAGAGGTGGCTTAGGGGGACTGAGGTGACCTAGAAATGAATGAAGCATGACATAATTAGTCTCAAAATTACCTCAAATCACAATAATTCCATCTACACAAAAGGTGAGGAAAAAAACAATGAGATCTCAACAAGTTCTCAAATCTAGCAAATGGCCAATCAAATGAAAACAACAATGGCAAGGTGATGCAGCAATGCATGATAAATAAGTGTTGCCCCTAGTTTTCCCATAGGTAGTTATAACTAGGATACAATAGAATAGGTTAATGATACTAATTTGTCCATATGTAGTTATAATTTGTAGTAAGACAGGTGAAACACTGATTTGCCCATAGGTGGTTATAATCAGGCTCACATAAACCAACTTGATATAGGATGGAAGATGAAAGATACCTTGTCAGATAAATTGTCTCACTACTTTCATAGACTATCATTGAAACATAGATTTGATAAGATTTGAAACTTGATCAGAATCCCCTCACAAAAAGGTGCAGGAAGAACCAAAAGAAATAAGATCAAAATATGATTGGATAGGATGACTAAAAATAGGCTTTGGTCTAGATAGGAATGGTATGGTAGGATGGCATGGTCTCGCTCTAGGATAATGATGGTTTTTGATAGATTAGATAAAATGGTAGGAGGGCTTCCCCCAAGTGATGGGGCAAATGGCAGGGTATGGGACAATAGAAAAAAGATATGTAACAATGGAAATGGCATATGGAAAATGAAATGGTATGATATATGTTTTTGGCTTGGGTGATTATTGGTTTCTAATATGTTTGGCTTCGGTATGGTAAATGGCATATGATTCTATTATTCCTATTGAAGTGGAGATGCACGTCTTGATCAACAAATGATACAAACAAAATACTTGAGCATGTTAATTGCTACCCCACACCTCATCTGAATAGCTATTCTGTCAAAAACTGGCTATAGATCTATATGTTGAGAATGTTATTATGATCTTTGTTGGTCATTGATTTTGATTCCTTAAAACATCAAGACAAGGTATCTTGGTAGCCTCTGTAAATGAAAGTGTGGTCATGGATGGTAAATAGGGACAAATAATGGATGGTAGGTTTGATTGTGAAATGTAATGGTAAATGATAATGGAATGGGTAATGATTGGGAAACAAATGAAGATCAAGATGTTCAATCACATGTAATGTTTCTAATACTGGATTTGACACAACTTTGGATGTGTCAAGGTTGAAGACCTCTGAAGATGCTCTCGATAGGACCCAAAAAAAATTTGTTGTTTGATCTTGAGAGTAGCTACCATCTGATTAGATTATAGATAGGAAGCTATCTTGATTTGATCTTTGACTTTGTCTTCATCAAGCAATTAAGGATTTTTGTGCTCAACTATTGGCACCTTGATGAGGTTTTTACCAATGAAGTTGTCTTGATTGTCCCATAGTGCCTTTGAGAAGGTTTCACAAATGAACATCGACTTTTGACTTTGATTTTCTTCTAGCGCTTCCAAAAAATTTTCACTAAAAGATGTTAAGTTTGAAATTTATATATCCCCTAACACCTTCAAAAAGGTTTCACTAGGATAATGTTCTTCTGCTACATGAATTTGGTCTTGGCCTCCTTGCTCTTCTTCAATTGCTATGTCACCATGGATGTAGTTCAACAAAGTGTGATTCTGTCAATCCCAATCGACACTTATGGGAGATGGAATGTCAATAATATGGCTATTTTAGTTGATGGTAATGACCTATAGAATGGTAATGGAATGGGGAGAGGCTACACAATCCTCATAGAAGATACTAGGATAAATTATGTCAAAGCTAAAGTACTCATCCTAAAAAATAATAGAAGGATCATAAATGTATCCAAATTGATCTGTGAGGTCTGCATAACCAATGTTGTAACATTCAATGTTGAGACTAATGTTGATTTTAATTCTAATGCTAAATCTAATGTCAATCCAATAATAGAACTTGACAACTTTAATTCTTCATTTGATGGGTACTTTTTTACAATGATGTCTTGTTAAATGTTTGGTATTGGACAAGTAATGACCTATGATGGCATAATGGGATCCACAAAATCTAGTTTGTCAAAGTGGGACTCCTGTAGGATTGGAAAAAGGTCAAAAGACAACTCCTTAGAGACTAGATTTTCAATAGGAGGCTCTTGAAAAATAGGCATATGGTTAAGGTAATGATTTTCCCAAAGGCAGTTATAATCATTAAAAAGTGACTCAGTAAAGATAGGATCATCAAAGTGAGACTCCTCATAATTGGTATAGGATTAATAGGTGATTCATTATAGGTTGACTTATCACAAGTGGTTGGTTCAACAAAAACATCTTATATTGGTTTGTTCTCTTGGCCTTGGTATCCAATGAGTTAAAAAATACCTAGTTTTTGAATGATTGGCTTAGTTGAGGTTTTGATGGGATTGGTATTGAATGAGGAATGGCCTATGGTTGGATAATGGTAGGGCATTAGGGAGCATGATTTCTCATATGAGCCAAAAGATGAAGTCCTAAAATGATAATGATATGGTAGTGCAGAGCTTGGTTTCTTGCATAAGCCAAAGGATGAGATCCTAGAATGATGAAGGGGAATTGTGGAGCTTGATTTCTCACACAAGACAAAGCATCTAAGCCCACCTCATAAGCCATATCATCCCAATCTTTAGTTTAATCATAAGCTAGTTATCGAATATGTTCTCTGTACTGATTATTGTAAAGAGGGTATGGATCCATATCCCAAACAACATTATCTATAGTTGGGTCTTAAAATTCCTCCTCATAAACCATATCATCCCAATTGGTAATTTGATTTAGACTTTGTGGATTTTGACTATGTTCTCCATATGGAGTATAATAGGGAGAATAATAGAACTCCTTAGAAAATCCTTCTCTGTAGGGGTTCCTAGTGGGATTATGTGTGGCTATTCTATCATAAGTTGGATTATACATGAATCCACCATAAGTGTATCTAGACATATTCACGTAAATGATGAAATCTTTGAAACAAAAAGATTAAAATTTTGCAAACTCTGAAAAACTATGTCCAAAGGATAAATGGTTCAAACTAGGTCTAACTTGGTCAAAAGTAGAGTTGTATCTCCAAACAATGAATTGGTCATGGAACTATATCTCCAAAATGGTTTGTGCTAAGACTTGGCATAAAATATTCTAGTGTCAAATGTCTAATGTCAAATATCATACACACAAAAGGTCAAGTATTTGAATAAAAATTGGCATGTCAAAGTCTAGGTCAAAGTGTTACAAACAAGGTCTAAGTAGGAAAGGGAAAAGAGTCACTAGGTCTTTTGTCCAAATAAAGTCAAAAGCTAAGCTAAAACAAGTTTTTCTCATAATTTTGGCCAAACGATGTCAAAATCTAGACTTGAAACAAAGAATTGATGTGAATTTAATTTAATCTAACAATTTTGGAAACATCTTTGACATAGACTCAGCACATAGAATCAAACATAAACATGATTATTTGGTATAAGCCATAAGGCAAAAGGCTCTTTGAGAAAGGCTATGTTCTCCCAAACAAAGGCATAAACAATGATGAGGATAGGCATTAAACAAATAAACAATCAATAGTCTTCAAATTTGGGTAATCAATTAACTGAAGTTATGTAACCCAAAAGAGAAAGATCTGTGTATTAACCCCATGAATTAAGGCCTAAACATAAATCAATCAATATTTGAATCCAAACTTTGACAAGGTTAATTGAAAACTCAACATTGAAAACTAGGATTTGAACAAACAAGCTAGACAAGATTAGACAACATGACGGAGAATAAATAAGGTCTAAATAGTTAATGTGACATGGTTTAAAACAAATAGTTTTTGGTGCAATAGTAAACAAGTCTTGAAATAAATTGAGCAGCCTAACAGCATAAGCATGCTTGAATGATGTGATCAATGTTATGTTTCAAAGACTCAAAGCCAAAAATGGTTTGATATGTTCTAGGTAGTATAACACTACCCCCCTCAAACAAGTAACACACACACAAACATGTTTAGCAAAAATTTCAAGGCATAAGTGTGGTGTAAAATAGACAACATAATGCCTCTTTAGATAAAAGAGTGACATATAAACAAATTGGTTTTGACATGGTTTATAAACAAACATATTAGTTTCATTCTCAAAATACCAAGTAAGAAAATGACAAAATACAAGTAAATCATCTAAATTCTTATTAAGGTTGTGGCAAAGTGGGGTTGACTAAAACTAATTGGTTTTCAATCATTTCTAGATGGATCTCATGTCTACCAACTTTAACGTTAGAAAACAAGAGAAGCATCACTTCAATTGGGTGTCCATGACACTTGACTTATTGTAAAAAGATCTTGTCCTTTTTGAAATGATACAAATAGAATAATTAATCATGTTAATTACTTACCCACACTTCATATGAATACTTACTATGTCAAGAACTGGATGTAGATGTGCATGTTGAGAATGTTGTTTTGATCTTCATTGGTCATTGATTTTGATTCCTTCAAGTTTCAATACCAGGTATCTTTGTAGCCTCTACAAAGGAAAGTGTGACCATGGATGGTAAATAGGGACAAATAATGGATGGTAGGTTTGATTATGAAATGGAATGGTAAATGATAATAGAATGGGTAATGGTTGGGAAACAAATGAAAATTAGGACATTCAATCACACATAATGTTATTAATGCCAAATTCGATATAACTTTAGATGCAGTAGGGCCAATGACCTCTAAATATTCTCTCGATAGAACCACAAAAAAAATTTGTTGTTTGATTTTGAGAGTAACTACCATCTGATTAAGCTATAGATTAGAAGCTATTTTGATTTGATCTTTGATATTATCTTCATCAAGCAGTGAAAGACTTTTGTGCTCAGCTATCAATGCCTCGATGAGGTTTTCACCAATGAAGTTGTCTTGATTATTCCATAATGCCTTTGAGAAGGTTTCACTAAGGAATGTTGAATTTTGACTTCGACTGTCTTCTATCACTTCCAAAAAAGTTTCATTAGAAGATGTTAAGTTTGAACTTTACTTTTCCCATAGTGCCTCTGAAAAGGTTTCACTAGGAGAGTGTTCTTATACTATATGAATGTGGTCTTGTCCTTCTTACTCTTCTTCAGCTACTATGTCACCACAGATAAAATTCAACAAAGTGTGATTCTATCAGTCCCAATTGATAATTGTGAGAGATGAAATGTCAATAATATGACTATTTTGGTTGATGGTAATGGCCTGTGAAATGGTAATGTAATAGGGAGAGGCTACACAATCCTCATAGAAGATACTAGGATAACTCATGTTGAAGATGAAGTACTCATCCTCAAAAAATGTATAAGGATCATAAATGTTTTTAAATTAATCTATGAGGTATGCATAACCAATATTGTAATAGTCATGAATGTATTCTATTTTTGAATCTAATTTTAAATCAATGGACTCTGAATCCAATGTTGAGAGTAGTGTTGATTTTGATTATGATGCTAAATTCGATGTCAGATCAAAATAGAACCTGACTCTAATTATGATTCTTCATATGATGGGTACTTTGTTATAATGATTTCTTATTGAATGTTTGGTATTAGACAAGTAATATCGTGTGATCACATAATGGGCTCCACAAAAAAATGGTTTGTCAAAGTGGGACTCCTCTAAGATGGGAAAAATGTCAAGTGATAACTCCTCAGAGACTGGCTTGTTAATAGGAGGCTCTTAAAAAATAGGCATATGGTTAAGGTAATGATTTTTCCAAAGGTAGTTATAATCATTAAGAAGTGACTTAGAAAAGACTAGATCATTAGAGTGAGACTCTTCAACAACCGATATAGGATCAATAAGTGATTCATCATAGGTTGACTTATCACAAGTGGTTGGTTCAACAAAAATATCATAGATTGGTTAGTTTTCTTGGACTTGGTTTCCATTGAGTTAGAAAATAACAATTTTGAACATAGCTTGATCTTCGAATGATTAGATGGGATGAGGTTTTGATTGGATTTCTATCGAACAAGGAATAGCCTATGGTTGGATAATGGTAGGGCATTGGGGAACATGATTACTCATATGAGACAAAGGATGAAGTCCTAAAATGGTAAAAATAGGGCAGTGCAAAGCTTCGTTGCTTGCATAAGCCAAAGGATGCGGTCCTAGAATGATGAAAGGGCATTTTGGAGCTTTATTTCTTGCACAAGACAAAGCATTTAAGTCTACCTCATAAACCATATCATCCCAATCTTGAATTGGATCATAAGTTGGTTCTTGAATATGTTTTGTGTATGGATTATTGTAAGAGGGTATGGATCTGTATCCCAAACAACATTATCTATAGTTGGGTCTTCAAAGTCTTCCTCATAAACCATATCATCCCAATTGGTAATTTGATTTGGATTGTGTGGATTTTGACTATGTTCCCCATATGGAGTATTGTAGGGAGAATAATAATACTCCTTAGAAAATCTTTCTCTACAGGGGTTCCTAGTGAGATTTTGTGTGGCCATTCTATCATAAGTTGGATTGTACATGAATCCACCATAAGTGTAGATAGACATATATTCATAAATGATTAAAGCTTTGAAATAAAAGGCTTAGAGTTATTCAAACTCTAAAAAACTATGTCCAAAGGACAAATGGTTAAATTAGGTCTAACTTGGTCAAAAGTGGAGTTGTATCTCCAAAATGGTTTGTGCTAAGACTTGGCATAAAATAGTCTAACATCAAATGGCATACACATAAAAGGTCAAACATCTAAATAAAAACCAACATGTCAAAAGTCTAGGTCAAAGTGTTCCAAATAATGTCTAAACTAGGAAAGACAAAAGAGTTGATAGGTCTTTTGTCCAAATGTGGAGTCAAAATCTAGAGTCAAACAGGTTGTGCTAGGAATTTTGGCCAAATGAAGTCAAAATCTAGACTTGAAATAAAGGAATGATGTGAATTTGATTTAATCTAACAAGTTTGGAAATAACTTTGACATAGATCTGGCACATGGAATCAAATATAAACATGATCAGTTGGTATAAGCCATAAGGTAAAAGGCTCTTGGAGAAAGGCTATGTTCTCCCAAACAAAGGCACAAATAATGATGGGGATAGGCATTGAACAAACAAACAATCAATAGTATACAAATTTGGGTAATCAATTAACTAAAGTTATGCAACCCAAAAGAGAAAGATATGTGTATCAACCCCATGAATTGAGGTGTAAACAAAAATCAATCAATGTTTGAATCCAAAATTTGACAAAGTTAATTAAAAACTCATCAATGAAAACTAAGATTTGACTAAACAAGCTATACAATATTGGACAACATGACAAAGCATAAACAAGGTCTAAATTGCTAATGTGACAGGGTTTGAAACAAATAGTTTTTGGTGCAATGGTAAACAAGTCTTGAAACAAATTGAGCAACCTAACAGTGTAAGCATGCTCGAAAGATGTGATCAATGTTATGTTTTAAATACTCAAAGGCAAAAATGGTTTGAAATGTTTTAGGCAGCATAACACTACCCCCCTCAAACAAGTAACACATACACAAACATGTTTAACAAAAATTTAAAGGCACAAGTGTGGTGTAAAATGAATAGCATAATGCCTCTTTCGAAAAAATAGTGACGTAAAAAAATTGGTTTTGACATGGTTTACAAAAAAACATATTAGTTTCAATCTCAAGACACCAAGTAAGAAAATGACAAAATATAAGTAAACTATCTAAATTCCTATTAAGGGTGTGGCAAAGTGGGGTTGACTAAAACTTATTAGTTTTTAATCATTTCTAGATGGATCCCATGTCTGCTAACTTTCACGTTAGCAAATAAGAGAATCAACACTTTAATTGGGTGTCCACGGTACTTGGATTTTTGTAATAAGTTCTTGTCCTTTTTACAACCACTTCATCCATTTCTTGCTCAATATAGTGTGATGTCTAAAGTAAAGATACATCTCGTGTGCAACTCCAACACTAGAAGGTCATTTAACTAATCAAACCTATGATCCTAGTGGGAGTGGTTGAAGTCAGTGTCAGGAGATGAAACCTTGGGTCAAAGCTTCCCTATAGAACTTGTAGGAGGTAATGAAGTCCCCCTCGCAAGTCAAGATGAAATAAAATAAATGACTAATAGAAAGACTTTAGGGTCATTTCAAGATCACCCAAACTATTATGAGTTTTTGGGGAGCAATTTAGAAAACATTATTTTATGCCTTAGACTAAGCTCAAATTATGATGAGATGGCGCTTTTGATCCCAAAATTTCCCTTAAAGGGGATAGATGAGAGAGGATACACGCACGTTCCTTTTCACTAAAACAATCAACAAGCAAGTTTTACAAACAATTGAAGTGATGTTGATTTGTTGCACCAAATTTGAAAATATTTTCTAATATTCATTACTAGCCCTTTGGATTTAGTACAAAAATGAAAAATATTTCACAAAATACCCACATGAAGCAATAAAAACCTAAGTTCATTTTAAACCCAAATTAAAAATTCAAGACTTAGCTTATATTCATGATTAAAACACCAAATTGAAAATGTTGCAAGATTTATGATGTGTTTTAAGCACTAAATTAAAAGTACTTAAGACTTAGCTAAATTTTAGGTTCATTTTAGGCACCAATTCAAATGTGTGAGAAACATGGCATGTTCATTTTAAGCCAAATTTGAAGTGTGCATGATTTTTGATCAATTTCTTTTTAAAACTCCAAATTAAAGTATATGATTAGTTAAAACACCCAAATTAACTTCCAAACCATCCTTTCAACCTATAAAAATAAGATTAAGACTGCCTACTTTGAATCACTTTAGAGGATGAGACAAGGACTTTTAAAAAATGAGCTCTCAAGTTGATAGTCCATTTGGGTAGACAGGCAAGTTGGGCTGACAGGTGAGTTGGGTTGACAGGTGAGTTGGGCTGATAGATGAGTTAGGTTGATAGGTAAGTTGGGATGATAGGTGAGTTGGGATAATAGGAATGTTGATTTGCATAAGCAATTTGGGCTGATAGGTGAGTTGGGCTACACAGGTAACTTGGGTTGATAGTCCCAAGAACAAAACTGTGGCTTAGAAAAAATGGATTTTTGCTCAAAGTTTTATCTTGTTTACCTCCACACTCCAAGATCCTACATGATAATGCTTAGTATGTTGCTTGTAAGTGTAATTTGACCAAATTTATGAGGCTAGGTCCCACCGAGTGTGCCATTTTTAAACATAGGATTGTAATAGGGGGAGATTAGTATTGTGTTAATAAATAAGACAAATCAATCAAAAACATACTAAACTAACACCCTAAGCCTATCTCAAAGGGGGAACTTAGTTAATAAAATAAAAATAGAAAACACAACTAAAACATGAAAGAAAGACCTTCCTTCACCTTCCTTGGATGCTCCAAAATGCTTGTTGTAGTGGCTTGCTCAATTTGTGCTCATGAAGTTTGCATCAATGGAGTGTGGCTACCTCCATCTCTCCTTGGCACCATGTTTGGATTTTTCTTGGCTTGGCTTGGCTCAATAATTTGGAATTATAACACTAATTGCAATGGATTTTTTAATGCATTTGGGAATTATAATTTTGGTATAAAAGAGCTTAAAATGCAATAGGCAAGGCCTCTTATTTATAGATTTTTGGAATGGTTTAGAATCAACCTGAACCATCCATCTCAAGATGAAGATGTGTGGTTAAGGATTAATTCAATTATGTAATTAAAATTCATAAATAGGCTCATCAATATTTTGGATAGAGGGGCATTAACTAGGCATGGAGGGTCTTAATGAGGCATGGGAGGTATTAATTCAGATATTTGTGGCATTTATGGCTTGTGGATGCCACCCCATAGAATTATGTCATTTGATGATGCAGTTAATGATATTCAATTTCTAAAAATAAATATTCAAAAATTTCCATGGAAAATTAACTTAAGCTCTTGATTTGGTTTAATTAGCCTTAAACATGATTAGTCAACTTTGGTGTAAACCTTGGGTTTTTGTACACAAATTAATCAAATTGGTTAAAATGTCATATTATTAGCTCAAAATTTGACTGGATTGGAATTGGATGTCAATGTTGAATGTGTTAGAACTGTTATCACATTTAGGATTTTTTCAACACAAAATAATAAAGACACGTGTCTCGTACAAGAAATTTGGTAGAAAAGAACAATATAGAGCACCTAGGTGCAAAAATGTCATTTTGACTTGAAGTGATTTGATCAAAGTTAGCTGGCCCATAAATTGCATTGCCATGTTTAGGGATACTTTGGCCAAAATAGGCACTTGAATATGTCAGTTTCAAAGGTTTTAAAGTGTTTTAGTGTTTTTAAGCTAAATTGTGCATTTTGGTGGAAATTGGTCAAAAACTTGATTGAAGGTTATTGGTGGCCAAATTTAGGTGTCTACACCTTCCAAACCCAATACCTTGCTCAATCCTACAACAAACCCCCTTATCCATCAAACCAACAAGCCCAAGGCCAACTTACTCAAGGTACATCTTATAATAGCTACAACCCTACAGCTACAAGTAGCTTGAGAGCCTTGGTCCCTGCACAAAATAATCTTGCTCAATAGGGTCAATAGTAATTAGGGAATAGTATAATGAAATGGTAATGGTTATAAGTGGGGATATGTATTAGAACCCTAGTTGGCAGCATGCTCTTTATTTCCCAGGCCATGACACCATGCCTCTTTTACCACAAGGCCCTCTAATGAATCAAATGTAATATGCTTGTCATGACCATCAAAAGCTCAAATGCAAGAGCAAGGAAGCATGGGTAATGTACCAGATGACACCATGTGCATAAACCTTCAAAAATGGGAGTATATGTTTGAAAATATAGCATCACTCTTGGGGAAGACTACATAAAGCCTAGATGAATCAGTTGTATCCCATACCAGGTATAAAAGGAGGATGTTAGATGATAATTTGGAGAAATGTAGGGCTTCTTCAACATCTCCACAAACTAGTCGGTAGCCTACCATTTCAAATATAGTTTCTAAAGTTCCTACAACTCAACAAGTACCCCACAATCAGAGATAGTAGCAGAAGTCTCCTTTTGTTCTTCATGTCACTCAAGTGCCAAGTGATGCTTCTACTTCTAAGGTGCAATCCAAAGGTACTAGTTTTCATTTAAATATTGTGGATCATATGAAAAGGGATAATGTTAGTATGTCTATGTATTATACTATGTCCATTTTGGGATAGAGAGAGATTCTTTAGTAAAAACTCTCCAAGCCTTCTCATATGAATGAGACAACTAAAAAAGTGAACATTATTTTCACAAATAGTAGTTAATCTGGTCCTAGTCAAGTTTCTAATCAAGTTCATAATATTGTTCATCCCCTCAAAGTTGTAAATCCCCCTCCATTATATTTATTAGCCATCATAGGAGATTGCTTAGTGCATAATTCTATGATAGATTCAAGTGATTCAACCTCAATTATGCCCAAAGCCATAGCAGATAAGCTTGGACTTAAATATGTAACTAATGAAAAAGGTGTTCTTTAATTGGATGGGTCCCACACTAAAACAATAGGTATAGTAAAATATCTTAAGATCACATTGGCAGCTTGCCCAAATTATGTCATCACTTAAGATGTAATGGTTGTAGACCTAACCCCATATTTTTCCCTATGCCTATCTAGGGAATTTGTTACAAAGATCAAGGGCTATTTTTCCTCTGACTAGTCATACATAGTTTTCAAGACTAGATATGGAACTAAGGTCACTATTAGGTCTAAACCTATTTAGAGGTTCCATCTAAAGCCTTATATGCCTAACCTTGCAAATGTTAACTACACCATATTTGAAGAGGATAAAAATGTTAGTGAATAAGAGCTTCATGATCATATTGAAGGCATTTCAGACCTATATCTGGATGAATACATAGCTAACAACCATGTATTTGATCCCTTTAGCAATCTTGAAGAAGTAAAATTAGGGGTGTATTGTATGCATGAGAAGGGTGCTACTATACCTTGCTTAACTAACACCACTCAAGAAGAAGATGGTCTATGGACCTTATTCTTTTATGGTTCAAGGTCAAAAAATGGTAGTGGAATTGGGGTCATGTTGGTTTCACCCTCAAGTCAGAATTACCATTCAGCTATAAGATTCCAATTCATCTACACTTCAAACACAGCTAAATATAAAGCTCTTTTACATGGTTTGCATGAGGCAATAAGAAGAGGTGTCAAAATTATTCAAGTCAAAGATGATAGTGAGCTTCTTGTGTAACAAGTGAGAGGCATAGATACAATCAAGAACCATAGTTTGAAATCCTACAAGCATCATGTATGGGATCTCATAGAAGACTTCTTAGCATTTAATATATAATCCATACCAAGAGAGGAAAATCAACATGCAGATTGGCTTTTAGCCATTAGAGATCAATATGAGGTTGTAGATGAAGTCAAAGGCAACCAGAGCTGAGGCAAGGTCAAGGTCATATGCAGGCCAACTATACCTGATAATAAATTAAGTTGGTAGGTGTCTGAAAATGATAACCAAATTATATATTTTCTGATGCAGGAAGCAAAATTCTGCCATAAAAATCAAAATAAGTTCGAACACTAGTATGATGATTAGATAGTATAGTTGAGATCTAACAAGCTACCTAAGGGGCTTATGACATGGAAATCATCTTCAATGAACATGACCAAGTGAGAAAAGGCAAGGCATGTATCTCAGCCAAAGAGGAACATTATGAAAGGATAGAGATCTTCAAGGGTAAATTATTGAAGTTAGGAAATATTAACACAATAGAAGAGAGAGTTGAATTTGTTGCTTTATGTCAAGATTTCTTTGATGTATTTGCATGGGAATACAAGGATTTTGAGGTTTTTGACCCCAAACTTTCACAACATACCATTGAGCTAGAAATCAATGCAAGATCAATCAAGCAGAAGCAAAGGCCTGTCAATCCAAAGGTGGAAGAGTTGATGAGAAGGGAAATATTTAAGTTGATTATCATATTCCTAATCAAACATTCCTCATGGGTGGCAAACCTTGTGCTAGTGAGGAAGAAGAATGGGGAAATATGTTTGTGTGTTGATTTTAGGGACCTTAATAAGGTGTCTCTAAAATACCATTACCCACTACCCTCAATGGATCATATTCTTCAAAAGGTGGTAGGTTCTTAGATATTCTCATTGCTTGATGGCTACTCCAGCTATAATCAGATCATAGTCAAGTAAGAAGATAGGCATAATACTACCATCACCACAAAGTAGGGCACTTATGCATATATGAAAATGTCATTTGGACTATCCAACGCTGGAGTAACTTTTCAGATGGCATTGGATGTTGCCTTTTAAGTTTTGATTAATGACATGGTGCTCATCTACCTAGATGACATCATTATTTTCTCAAAGGACCCAGCTGATCACATTGCTCACTTGAGGTTAGTATTTGAAATATTTAGAGAGTTTGGTGTGTCACTGAATCCCAAAAATTGCATATTTGGTGTTCATGAGGGTAGATTATTAATCCATGTAGTGTCCAAGGATAGTCTTTCCATAGACCCTGAAAGAGTTGAGTCCATCTTATCTCTATCCTTGCCCAAGCACAAGAAGGGTTTGTAGCATTTTTTAGTAAAGATTAATTTTATAAGAAGATTTATTCCAAGCATTTGTGGAGATGGTCAATTCTCTTACTCACATGTTAAGAAAGTATAAGAGTTTACATGGACCAAAGAAGTTAAGAGGAGTTTTAAGGCCATCAATGAGGCCATATGTCATGCCCATACACTTCTTAACCCTAATTTTAACAAGGAATTTTACTTGTATGCCTTATCTACATTAGATGCAATCTTTGCCATGTTGATGTAGCAAAATGAGTAAGGTCTAGATCAATCTATTGCTTTCTAAAGTCAGGCCTTAAAGGGTTATGAGGATAGGTATAGCTTTGTAGAGAAACATGTGCTTACAATAGTGAAAGGTTTGAATAAATTTAGGCACATGGTCTCCAATAGTAAGATCATACTCATGGTGATACACCCAAGTATTAAAGAGTTTATACTCAATAGAGACCTCAATGAGAAGAGAGTTGGATGGGTGATAAAATGCAAGGGGTATGATCTCAAGGTCAAAGTTACAAAGCTTGAGATGGGTAGAGGGATGTGTGAGGACCTTGCAACAGAATTAAATCAAGATAAAGATCAAGTGTTGGCAATCCATGATGGCCAATAAGAAGTTACAGACAACACACCCTTTAGTTAGACACATGATGGCCAATGCCCTATAGGGCTAGATAGATCCAAGAAAAGGTAATTTAGGTTGAAAATTATACCTTATGTCCTGATAGATGGAGTACTTTTCAAGAGAGACATAGGAGGCATGTTTTTGAGGTGTCTAAAATCATGCCAAATAGACAAGTTGCTTGAGTAATTCCATGATGGTCTAGATGGTGGGCACTTTGTTGCCAAAACCACAACCTCCAAAATCATTAGATCTAGGTAATTTTGGCCCAAAATATTTAGAGATGCTCACTCTTGGGTAAAGAAATACCCAAAATATGCAATGTTTGTTGGAAAATAGAAGCTAATTGCCCTTCCCTTGTAACCCATACAAGTAGAGCAACATTTTATGAAAGGGGACTTAGATTTTATAAGAATGATACAACCCTCTTCAAGAAAAGGAAATAAATGGATTATTACAGCTATAGACTAATTTACAAGGTGGGTTAAAGTAGTTGCCCTCAAGGAGGCTAATGAAGTTTCTATTTTGGACTTCTACGATAGCCTTGTGACCATATTTGGTGTGCCATCTATAATTATATATGATAATGCATTGGCCTTCAACAATAGCAAGGTATGTGAGTGGGCCCTTTCACATAGAATTTATCTGAAGGCATCCTCTAACTATTACCCATAGGGCAATGGACTAGTAGATTCCACCAATAATAACCTATTAAGGATTATCAAAAGGACTATGGAGAACAATCAGAGAGAGTGGCATGTTAGGCTAAGGACTACCCTATGGTCAAATAGAGTGACACCTAAGATAGCGACTGGATACTCCTCATACCTTTTGGTCTATGGGAAAGAGGCCAAACTTCATATATCTCTTGAGCTTCCTACATTAGAGCTTACAAATCAACTTGAGCTTCTAGAGGATGATGCCATGCAAGTAAGGTTGAATGAGCTAAGATAGTTGGAGGAGATAAGGGACATTGTTATGCACATCATGTGATTTAGTCAACACTAGGTCAAGAGGTCATTTGACAAGAGAGATTCCTCAAAAACATTTAAGCAAGGTGATATAGTCCTCAAATGGGATGAGAATCATGCAAAACCTACAAAGCACTCTAAGTTTGGAAGCCTTTGGAGTGGGCCTTATGTTATCACATGTTACAAAGAGAGAAATGATTTTGAGCTTGCTAGGTTGGATGGATAGAGCCTACCCATCCCTATCAATGGGAGGTATATCAAGTTCTACTATTAGTATCGTATCATGATCCTAATACATAGGTATATAGGTATATGTTTTCTCTAAGTGCCCTTGCACAATATTTTATTTGTTATTTTTTTGTTGTGTCAAGCAATTGTTTGTCCTATTATTATTTTTTGTTGTTCATGTATGTCTCATTGCTTCAAGATTTTTTAAGGAGATAGTCATAGTCTTTTTTAAAATAATGCTTCATTTGTTTAAGTCATCATGAATGAGCTTGATCAAATTATAGGTTCCATTACCAGTAGGCTTGTCAAGCCAACAGAGTCACCAGAAATGTTGGCCACATTTGGCCCAAATAGATATCTTGCCTAGAAATGGTTTGAGTAGGTGGACCAAGTTTTGGATGGAATGAGTGGTCCAAAGATCACCCATAGCTTACAAATATTTTGAAACACTTTAAGCTTGCTTAAAGTGTATTTTGTCAATTTTTAAGGGACAAGTCCATAGAGTGAGGTAAAGGGTTTGAGTAGGTTCTCATGGTGATCAAAGTAGTTATAAGTCAAGGAATAAGTTTTCACAAGCTTTGGGTTTTCATAGTTCATTTGAGCCTTCAAATATCCAGTAGTTCAAGCACAAGTCCGAGAGAGCCCGTGGGCCAAAAAACTAAGTGCAAAACCTTTATTTTGGCTAAGTCGTTACTTGGAATTTTTGTTTTGGACTTTTATTTGGCTAGGTTTAATGCTTACAAACTCTTTTATTTGGCTAAGTGTTAATATTTTGGGATAAATGCTAATACTTCCTTTGGGCAAATTATTTTAGGTTATTTGACTAAGTGTTGGGAATTGTTTTGGATATTTTATCCGAAACAAAAATCCTAAAGTGCAAATTATTTTGAACATTTTGTTCATAGAAAATGTCATGATACAAAATATTGCAGCCAAAAATACTAAACGCAAATTCTTTCAAACATTTTGTCTACAACATAAGTCCTGAAGACATTATTTATTTTGGGGAAAGTGTCCTAAATAAAAGGGCTAAGGAAAATATCCTAAGGATAAAATGATCGATGCAAAATCTCTAACATAATTGTTTGTTTTGGATAAATTGTTCTAGTAGAGTGATGTTTTCACAAGTGTCAAAGTTCAAGCTCAACATTCATCCATTGGGGTCTAAAGATTGATAGTCATGCAGACATCATTGACGTTCCTGTGGATGTCAATTGATGGGTGTGTAGACATCAAATTTAAGTCACAGTAAATGATCATTGGTTTTCAAATATATTAGTGATGGTCATGCGGATGTCAAATACGTTCACGTAGACATCAAATATAGGCATGTATACGTCAATTTTAAGCCCTATGGAATAGCCATTTGGATTCAAAAATCAAGATCAATGATCAACATTTAATTGTATAGAAGATCCAATGATGAGTGGTGACTGATAGGTAAATGGGCCCAGGTAGATCAATGGCTCATATTCAATTATGGATTCAGATCTAATGGCACACAAGCAAGTCAAAGATTTACTGCATCTTGAGTGCAAAGGTGTGATTGATAAGTGTTAGGAGTGCATTGAACTGGTAGAAGATTGATGATTAGTGGTCATCCAAAAAATCAAAGATCAAATAGTGTCAGATGAGTCACAATGTCAACAGGTTGAGTCATATACTGACAACCAACGAATGAAGGGAAAATCTAGGGATTTTGATAGAGGCTAAAGGGGTAGATTTTTAATTAAGGCAACTATAAAGGAACCAAGCTTAGGTATGTTCCAAGTTAAACCAAAATGAATTAGTAAGATCGAACATCACCATTAAAGAGCCACAGAGATAAAATAGGTCTTTTCAAATCTAATATAGACCAAAAGGGTTGGTGGCTGAGTGTCAAAATGGGATCATGCATCTGATAGAGCTTTGTCAACTTTGAAATATAATAAAAGAAATTAGGTAGATTAGTTTTCATCTATAATAGACCTATGTTCAAGATATAGAATAGGGGTAGCTGCATGAAATTAATGAAGGAGAGTCCCATCCTTGAGCGTAGCCATACTCTCGATAAATAACCACTAAAAGTAGACATGAGCATGGTCTTAAATATGAATATTTTTCCCTTGCTATAAAGGACTTTGATATGGAAGAGCTTGAGATGGTTCATGTAATACTAAGATTATTCCTTACAACTTATCTTGATTTTTATATCCTCCATCATGCTAGACAAGGATAGAGTGACATTAATGAAGGAGTAGGCTTGAGGAGGATTACAATAATGGTTGTTTTAAAAGATGTTGGGTTCATTAATACCCTCATTCTAGTGCTAATTTATCTCTCCCACCTTTTCTCTTCCTATATATACTAGCTTTGAGCTCTTGATTTTCATCCGTCGACTGGAGATAGTGAAGCTCTGTCAAAATCACTTTATAACACTCTCTTAAAGAAATATAAGATAGTTTTTAGATTCCATTTCAATGCAAAGTGTTTTTTATTGAATTTTGATGTGTAGAGTATATGTTCATATTCATCATCTGTATGTTTTTCATGTACCTTGCTTCAATTCTATTGGTTTTTCGTAGGTTGTGTGAAGTGTTATCTAGTGGCATTCCTCTTGAAGTGTCATAAGTCCATAGTGTCTTATACAGACCTATCTCTTTCTATCCTTCAAGTTACGGATCTCTTTTCAACCTTCATACAAAATATTCATGCTTGAAACCTTGTCATAAAATCTAACCAGTTCTTATCTTGATTGAATCCATTAGTAGTCATAGAAGTGTCTAAGCTGAAAGATGATTATTAAACATTTGGTGCATCACCACATTTAATTTAAATTTCCATTCATGTATTTCTCTCCCTTTTCATCCCAATAGCATAGGTTTATTAAAAGGGACTATATTGTTATATCTGAGGATCTAGCCTCATTAAAAATCATAGAGGTGTAACCCAAGTTTAGGTAACCCACATCCTAGGGTCATTCTAATGTTGGACTGGATTTGAGAGTGGGACTTGAACATTTCTATGGTGCAATCTACGTCCATAACAGATACCTCTAGTTGGTCCTTCAAATCTTGATCTTGGGCCTACTTCTGCATTTCCTCCTCTTAATTTCACAAGACTTCTTTATATTTATCTTTTTATGCCTTTGTTGTTGCGTCAGCCTCAACCTTATGCTTTTGTATTGGTTACACTTTTTAGTTTTATTGCTCTATCTATTTCCTCGTGAGTTCTTCATTTTGATTATTATTTTATTTCTATTAACTCTTCTTCTGCTCCTCCTCCTCAATAGCTTTGCATGTCACTTCTTTCTTCTTCTTCTTCTTTTCCTATTTCCTTTCATTCTTTTCCTATTTTCTAGCCTTCTTCATAGCTGCCTTTTGATCCTTTTCCTACTCAAGTTGATGCTTAGCAACTTGCTCCTGCACTATGATATTTTCTTGTATGGTTGGATGCTCACATTATGATTGTGTAGTCACTTGTGCCTCATGCATAGGATTTCAATAATCCAAAGATGAGAGTGATTTCAAAGTAAAGGAAGAAGAGGTTGATTCAACAGTGGTATACTTGCATGTTACTACCTTTTGTCTGTATGGAGGGACCAAATTATTATTCAATCACTTGTAAGCCCAAATCATATCTTATGGCTATTGTTATGGCACTTGAGCCTCCTATAGCTCAAATTCATCAAATAGTTGTGGTTCAGCAAAGGAAACCATACACTTTATAATAGTTGATCATAGTTAAGGTGTAGTATGGGTATTTAAATTGTGTATCAATGGATGTTGTGGGCTTCTTTACTATTGTGGGATTGTTTTTACCTTGAAGACCTTGCACTTAGTGCTCCTTAAAAGATTACAACCATTCTGTGTGTGTCTTGTTCCTCTTCTACCACTATATTAATAATTTTTGATGTAGCTATGGGAATGTCCACCAAAATATATACAAAAAATTATTTTGCACTTGACAAGTGTGCACTATTTTACAAAATAAAAAATCTTTTCCTTCTTATTCCTCATAAATCATGATACCTATGTCCACAATCATCAACTTCTAAACATCCTCCCCTACGATGCCTAGCTAAGAAAGATCATATTCTATAATGATCTGTGGAACATTCCTATCAAAAGTCCATAATTTGTTATTGTGTGCCTTCTTCTTCAATGGATGTGTAAATGCTCTACATGTGGGTGCCTTTCTCTTCCTCATGACAGACTCTGATTAGGTTGCTTTTGTTTTAGGTGGTTCACGTGCCTTTACTTTTAGTTGTGTTATTAATTTGTGAGGTAATTATTATTGTACCCATAGAGGTATCATTTGTAGTGGTGGTACTGAAAGAGAAGCCAAAGTTTTTTGTCACTGAACTTTCACTTGTGCATCTAACATATTGATGAATAATGGCAAGGAAGTGATTGGTGCCTTTGATAGATCATGGAATCTAATTTGGATTCCATCATGAAGCTTAGTCACTACAACATGTTACTCTAAATACTAAATGACATCTATGGGCACCAAAGGTTATGAAAGGATAAGTTGATGGATTTTTACTAACCATGTGTTGAATCTACATAATTATTAATAATATTGGCTTGTTTTGTTCCAGGTAATGTTTGTGAATAAGGCCATAGGCTAAACATTTATGTCTAGATTGACAAGGCTATTTGGGGACTTCAAATACATGAAGTAAATGAAGAATACCAAGAATTGGTATTGAAACACATGTGACATGCCATTGATGACCTTCTCAATGTTTGTAGTCAATTTAAAGACTAAAAAATCTCTCTATTTGAAGTCCTCATTCAACCAAATCATTTGATATGCAATATCGATGACCCCTTTGGTAGCCTATCTCTCACTTTTAATGGCCTACCAAAACTGTTGTGATGTATTCAGAGAGAAAGTGTATCAAAATATCCTCTGCATAGTCAATAGGGATCCCCCTAGATGCCTTACTATATTTATCCTTAGTATCTGAGTGAAAGGGATGGGCCTTGGATTTATATTATAGGATAGATTTACCTCAAGTTAGAAGTCTTGTTGCTTGCACCATGGTCATTATTTTGATGAAAATATTCACATATTATGTCAAATGAATGATGCCTTAATATTACCAACTCATAATTATCATCATTACCTCATCAAGATGGCTAAAGGTTATAAATTTGATAAAGCACTCTACATCGGTCCCCACATGTGATATTGTAATGTTATAACACCTAATTGTGTTATTTTTGGCTGATTTGGAATAAACAAATTAGATTCATTATGTTAATGAATTCAAACAAGGGTGGATCATGTTATCTTGTTTGTCTGAGTGCAAGACAAATCCCCATTTCTTCCTTTTGTACATCTGTGAGGGAATCAAAAGCTAGGAGCAACACATGGTTAGTATTTTGGTAACGTTCAAATGATAGCTTTGGATGAACTAGTGTTGGTGAATAATTCATGCACAAATTAATGAATTAGGCATAAATGGTAGAGGTACCTTGTTTTTAAATATGTGTAATTTCATTGTGTTCTTCATTCCCTTATTTATATAACTTTACCTACTTGCATCCATCTGACACATCACTTTAAATGTGTTGAGCTGCCTGTGCACCATTTTTCATACTAAATTGATTGCAATGAGTTGATAATGATTTGACATTAGCAATTCAATGCCTCTAAACATTATCTCAACTAAAAAGAATTGTTAATGTGACGTACCATCTTTTACCTCATCGAATTTTTTTTATTGTACATCCCCTAATTTTGACATTTGATACATTTTGGGAAAGATGCAATATTTTAGGTGTGTCATCATTAATGGGTTTTTGAATGACCGTTGATTGTCCTTTTATAATTTATTTTTTAATGCCTCACTCCCAAACTTAATTAATGACCCTTGTCTTGAATTTAAATGATGTTGCTCCTTTCATGTTGGGTTGCTTTCTTTGTCGCACTTTATGATTTTGAATTATTTAACTAGGTTTTGATGTCCTATGATATAGAGATCACACTATACAAATACACTAAAAAATTAAAACCAAAGCAAGAAAATAATATAATAAATATAAATCCTAATCTACATGGTGCTACTTAGCACCCTCTCTAATTTTTATGTGAGATCTTATAGAGATTATTGATGGTAAGGCTTAAACATGCAACCATTTACATGTCCTATGAGAATGGGTCCCTAAAAGTCTTTCAACATAATTATTCTTTGTTTTGATACATCATGAACTATGTAAGGTCCTTTCCATCAGATGTGCAACTTACCTATAAATGCTTAAAATCTGCTATCATATAGTAATACTATTTGTTTTGGAAAACATTCTGTAGATCACAAATTGTGATCATGCCCTGATTTTTAAATTGGCTTGCTAACTTCTTATGTCTATTATTTTATTTGCCTATTTTATTTCATCCTAGTTAAATCCATTAATCATGATTGAATATATTCATGATGTCCTAGTCACATGATCATTATAATTCATATACTAGAGACTATGTATTCCATCGACATGATTGCTTTTAATCTAAAACATAGCTGAAACAAAGTGAGTTAAATGCTTTTAGTTTGTTCTATATATGTATAGGATCATAGGAATTTGATCCTCCCAATCATCCATTTTCACGTTGCATATTTTTATGAGCTCCTACCAATGTCTTTGTTTGATGTCTCTACCTATCCATTGCCTTTTTTGGTGTGATATCATAAACTCATCCATCAGACTCTTGATGGGACTATTGATTAAATACATTCCTGTATCACTAAGAAAATTCACATGACATCTAAATCTGGTTATAGTATTCTCATGTATAAATTTGGTGGTATCCTTAGCATTGTAACCATGTGTCGTAGCAACTTCTACCCATTTAGTGAAGTAATTTATCGTTATAATTTTGTACCTTGCATGACTGCATTTACTATCTAGATTGATTGGTCTTACAAAATCAATTCCCTATAATTCAAATGACTACTCAGATTTAATGGCATTTCATCTTTGTGATTAGGCCTTCCCATCCTTTAACATACGTTATAATGTTTTTCTACTCGATACACATCCTAAAATAGATTGGGCCACCATAGGACTCTTTGAAATATATTCCTTATAGTGGATTCTCCTACAAAATGTCCACATGTGATTCCCTAATGTGCCTCTTGAAGAATTTGTGGTTGCTCAAGGTCCAAAGCTACTTTGCACAGTAGATCATCTTTTCACATTTTATATAGAAAGCCATTAATGATGTTGAATGGAATGACTCTTGTAATCAACTAATTTTTATCCCTTTCCATATAGTGCATAGGAAAAATTCATCATTCTAGGAAGAATCATAGAGACTTGAAACAAATGGGCATCTGGGGATTCATCATGAAGTTCTTCAGGTTCCTCTCCATCGTGTAATCAACTTAAGTGGTTAGGTCTAACATTTTCTCTCCCAGGTTTCACATTGATTATGAATAAAAATTATTGAAACAACATTAGACACTTTGATATCCTTCCTCATAATATGGACTTATTTTCCAGATAATGCAAATCTTGATGATCAATAAAAAATTCAATGACAAAGATAGAAGGTAGTGTCTGAACTTTAAGAGTGTGAACACCATTTTCATGTCTTTTTGTTCTATAGTTGTGTAATTTTTCTCTATAATTGATATATACTCTTATCAATGCTTACATGAACACACACACACACACACACTTACACTTTCATGATTCATTTTTAAAATATGATAGATGTAATTGTTCAATGAAAATGTTGATTGGGTAACCATCAAAAAAAATCTCTTATAGGTAGGGGCAACCGTCAAATTTTACCCTAAACTGAAACACTAATAAAATAAAGTATACTTCAAAAAATAATGTTCTTGAAAGTGGATTTTTTCATGAAATAAATGATAATTTTTTTTCAAATATTTGGAGCCATAAAATCTTTATTTTCAACCATTAAAGATATGTTTAGATTATTATTTAAATTATATCCTTCCATTTAAATAATCAAATATTGCAAACTTAGTACAATTGAATATCTTAAACATTAAAACTTATAAAATAATATTAAACTCCCTCCATTCCCTACATCCAATGCACCTATTGAATTAATTAACCTAGTACCATTAAAATTTGAGGATAATGTAGTGACATTGAGGTAGGAGCCAATTTGAGGATAAGCACGAGGTTCCCTTGATGTATTATCTATGGGTGGGTATCAAAAGTGTAATTTAATGTAATTTAATTTATTATAAAAAGTGTAAGGATAATGACACTTTGTGAAATGTAATAATTTCTAAAGGTAACGGAAGAGGATAATGACATTTTGAAACAAGGGCACCATGCGCCAAGCCCCTACGGGGATAGATAATTAGTATAAGGATTTATTAAATTGTATATTGATACAAACTATAATAGCATTTGATGGGCAATGTTTAATAATCATTTATTATAAAAAAGTATTTACAATAGGGAATAGTATGAAATATAACTATCGAAGATATTAAACTTATAAAGTCAAAGCCTAGTTATATAGTTAAATCAATTATTATAAAATACCTTTTTTGTAGGAGACAACACAATAAAATTAGTGTAAATATATGAAATTTTGAGATAATAGAATACCTTTTTATTTATCATAAATAAGTACAATACATATATTTAAATAACTGAAACTACTAAGAATGAGAATTTTTTGAGATTACTTGTATAATAAATAATAATTAACTATTCATCTTATTTATCATGTGCTACTTGTATACATAAATTACACTCAAATCAATAACAAACATAGATTACACTTAAATCAATAAGTTTAACATATTATTTCCTTTATAAAAAAATCCCAATTTATAACTCTTTGAAAACCTCTTTGAAGTGGGAAAAATTTATAATAAAGAAAAACCAAACAAATTACACTGAAATAAAACAACATAAACTCTCACATTATAATTAAAACAATTAACATTAAAATTGTATTAAGTTTGTTTCAAATTCTCCTTTGGAGTTTCTCTTTATACAAAAATATTGGTGAAAACTATTCCCAATTTAATGGGCAAATGGTTAGGCCATGTTGTAGCTGTTACAAAATCACTAATTTCCAAAAAACCATACCGCACATGGCTACTACATGAATTTATGATTGTCTAAAAAAATTCAACATCTCTGCACACATATCGTTATTATTTTATTCAAAAAAAAGGTCTCCAATATTTTAATGTTATCCCCCATATTTCTTGATTTTTTTGTAAGCTATAATTATTCATTAGCCAACATATTCATCATGCCTACTAGCTTGAAATTATCATCCTCATATTGTTTATGCTTGACCCTTGTTAGGTAGTAAACAAGCATTGCATTTAATTTGGAGATATGTTTAATGTGATACTAAAATTCAAAGGAGTCATGAGTTTTACAAAAATAATCCTAAGTAAGCTTGAGGGCATAAAATTTCCCCTATGTAATATTCCTAATCATCATTCATGGATTCCTTGGGCTTCATCCAACTTGTGCAAAACTGATTGTGAGTGTGATAAGCATCCATAGTTATTATTATTTTTGCCCACTTGGAATGCATTCTTTTATCCTTTGTACACTTGACCTTTGAATTGATGGTTTTGGACATGGACCATGATCTGCTCATAGAATTCACCTAGGAATGATATAATAATACCTTTTCCATATCTTGTTCATAGATGTGGGCATGATTAAATTAGGCTAGATATTTATTAAACCCATATGTCGATCTTTTCAACACTGATCTTTATAAAAAAATCCCCTTCCTTGTAGAAGAAGAAGAAGTAAACTATGCCTTCATATTTACAACAAACATAGATGAGATTCAATATCTCCTTCCTTATTATTCTCCATCAAAAAAAACTGTAATGGCCATAAAAATTAAACCTAGAAAAAAAATCAAACCCTAACTCTATAACTGCTATCAAATATTAAATGGTTTCATAAAATCTTGTATTCTTACCTTGCAACACGTCCCCAGATCGATCCTCCTACTGTGACAGTTAACCCTGTTGGCCTTACTTTTGTTTTCCTTCCTCAAAAAACCAAAGAGTGACTTGAGGCTCGAGAATTTGAAAAGTTTGCTCCCTTTATTTTCAACATGCTCTATCCCACCATTTTGGGGCAATTTACTACTCCAATGACCTTCAAACCCTATTACAATGACCTTTACACCCTAATGTAGTTGAAAACCCCACTAAAGATAAAGTTAAAGTGCCTCATTTCTAAATCATCAAAATTTCAAGATTATGAATCCTATATAATTGAAAACCCCACTAAAGATGGAGTTAAAGTGCCTCATTTATAAATCATCAAAATTTCAAGATTACGAGTCCTACATAATTTCATATTTATAGTGCCTCATTTCTAAATCACCAAAATTTCAAGATTACAAGTCCTATATAATTGCCAATTAAAAGGACTGGTGTAATACAAATTATTACTACAATGATCTTCACACTTCCCTACTAATGAAACACCATTCAAACTGATCATTACACACAATCTTCACTCCTATAACAAACACTTAAGGCACATTCACTTTCCCTACCAATGAAAGATTATTCAAACCAAGAATTATTACTACAATGATCTTCACACTTTCCTACTAATGAAATTACACACCATCTGCACTCTAATAACAAATTCTTAAGACCCATCACTGGATGGCACATAATTATTTTTGTTTCTCATGACATCATAATCATTGAACTCAACAAAGAAAACTAAGAAATATTTAGCACATTGTCAATATCATTCCCGTATTGTTAAAAATATCAAAAGTTAATTAAACATTAAAAATTAAAATTCCATAGCTCATTTAGGGAAACTAACAAAATTTAATGATGTCTAAACCATTCATAATTGTCTTTGAACATAGTGAAATATCATAGTTCTTTAAACCATACATAAGCAAAACAATTCATCATTGTCTTTGAACATGGTGGAATATCATAATTCATTAAACTATACATAGGCAATATATCACACAGAAGCAAAAGATTCTTACATTGCATAGGCACATATAGAACTTCAAATACTTTATAACACTATGAGCCACCCTTTATTTAACCATGTCTTTTTTTCATTACATTCATATATTTTTTTTACTCGGCTTCCAAAACATTTTTCAAATTTTTTTTCTTTGGCTTTTTCTTGGCAACTTCCAAGACATTTTTCTGCTTTTTTTGCTTTGGCTTTTTCTTGGTAGCTTCCAAAACACTTTTTAGATTTTTTTTATTTGCTCTCATTTTCCTTGGCTTCCACAAAATTTTTAATACTTCTTTTTTTGCCTTATTTTTCCTTTTAGCAGCTTCCAAAACATAAGTGCTTCTAAAACATTTTTTTAGTAGTGCTTCCAAAACATTTTTTTAGCAGTGCTTCCAAAACATTTTTTTAATAGTGCTTCAAAAACATTTTTCCTATTTACCTAGGCATTTTTTACTTTTTTAGGACCCCTAAAGAACCAAGTTGGATGATCATGATATTCAAACTTCTAACCTCTGTACATATGGTTCTAAATATTGATCTGGTTGAGGTTTCATGGTGAGATATCCTAGGTCTTATAATTTGGATGGGTTTAGAGCCCTACGTTGATAAGGGAAAAAAACTTTAAACCATAGACAGCCTAGACAAAAGAACACAAAAAAAACTTAGACAAACCCTTTTTATCCCTATGTTGGTTGATATGAGACCTATGAGACCTTTGATCAAGATGTTTAAGCTTCTAACATCTTTACATATGTTCTAAAATAGATCAGGTTGTGGTTTTGTGGTTGAGACAAGGTGTAACTATATCGTAGGTCTTATAATTTGGATGGATTTAGAGCCCTATGTGGGTAAGGAAAAAACTTTAGACCACAAACACCCTTGGTTAAAAAACACACCAAAAAAAAAACCTACAGACACCTATAGCTGCCCAGGTCTGAAGGGTAAGTAAAATACCCTTACTTTAAAAACATAAAAAAGAAATTAAACTATAGACACCAATAGTTGCCCAGGTACGGAGTCCATGCTTGCTCTACAAAAAAAAAATTGATGGTCAAGGTTTAATGCACCATGGAAGCTTTTAAAGAAGCATCATTTAATTCAAAAATCCTAGCTAATCTTTTTCAATATTAAATTCTAAAAAGTTGGGTCAATTCTCAAAAGAAAATAATATTGCTTGTTCAAATAGAAGCAATTGGAGAAAATTTAAGAAAAAGAATTGATATAAATACTCAATTGGTAAATATTGCTTAGACCAATTACTTGCCAATATTTAATCAAAGAGAGTGTATTGAATTTTATTGAGTTTTACTTGCCTTATAAAATTTAAGATTATAATTCATAAATCAGTAAATGTTGAGTCATATTTATTGAACCATATCCTTTTGTGAATTCATGCTACTGTGTTATTGATATATTTCTATGAATTAATGTTATTGTGTTATTCATTCATATTTTCAACACTTTAAATATTATTTGTCTTAGTTGTTGTTGATATGTTATCCAAGCACTTTTCACTAAATGTTTCGACCAAAAAATGCTTGTTTCAGTGGAAAGGGATTTGAATTTGGGATGGAAGACTGAACATTTACTGGTATACACAAAAATGTTTGTTTGGATACAAAAGTATTTGAACTTGGGATGGAAGACATATAATAATATTGGTATATGCAAAAATACATTTTTAAGGACTTCATTGCTTATTTAATTATGGATATGATTAATTTATACATATTCTAATACATTTATAAATTTAATGGGCATAAAATTACTACTTGCTTAGATAGAAATTGATTTGAACTTGGGATGGAAAACTAAACATTTGTTGGTATGTGGATGGAAGCACTAAAGGTTTTCATTCACATACCATTAAACGTTATTCTCTGTGTATCAAAATTAAGAGTTTCATTCATATATCAATCAATGTAAATTTAAATGTATCAAACTAAATCATTTTGTGAATGCATGTTGTTGTGCTATTGATATGTTGTTGTGAAGTGATGTTGTGTTACTGATTCACATTTTCAACATTACAATTATTATTTCCCATAGCTTTTGTTGACATGTTTTCCATTCTATTGTCAATTACTTTATACATGTGTTATTATTTTTGACATATGTTTAATCGTTGTTAAGGTTGAATGTTTAATGGGTTGTTCGAGAAAGTTTTACAAACATTGTGTTCCTTGACACTTTTTATGTTTGTTGAGATTGTACTACCTTTTCAATTTTTTCATTGTGTTTCTTTACATAGATAATGTTTGCAGAGATTGTACTAATTTTATTATTTTACATTGATTACATTATGATTCTTAACACAATTATTGTGTTTCTAATATTTAATTCCTTGTATTGTTTAAATGTGATTTTGATGTTTTTTTTATGTGGGTAATGATGACATATTTTGAAGTCAAGAGTGGCGAAGAACAATGGGTAACTCACTTTCAGGTGAAGGTTTTTAAACTTCATTAAGTTTATGATCCTTTTCCATGTTGAATGATAGATAAAAAGTAATGCCATTACATTACATTACTTAATACATTTCATTACATTGCACAATAAACTTAACTCCATTGATTACATTAGATAACAAGTAAAAAAAAAATTACACCATCCAAGGTGGAAAAATAGAGCTATGCCCTTCATTGGTTGTATTCAGGGAAAGTGGAGTTATAATTTGTCCTACAAGGGTTGTGTCCTTATTGGGATTTGTTTCCATGTTAAAAATTTAGGAGGAGGTGTCCCACATTAACCAATTGGTTATATAATGTCTATCATGTCTTTGAATATGTGATGTTATCTAAGTAGAGGGTTGAATTTATTGTTTAAATACAATTGCCTCTCCAATTATTTTGTAGGCTTCTCGAATTTAATGGTGAAAACATAGGCTTGTTGAGTACAAGGAGCAATGAAAGTCACCCTATAATAGAGGAGTTTGTAAATGCTACCCATCATTATAGGGTGACTTTAAATTCTCTTTGTAGTGAATGAAAACTTTCAAGGCTTTTATACACATACCAATGACTATTCAGTCATACACACATGTGTATTCCAACATATTGGTTGAACGAGAGAAACTAGGTGGTTTAAGTTTGTGTTCTTAGGTAAGCACCACATATTGGCTAAATGAGGGAGTATCAAACCTTGGGCTTAATTAAGAAATCATTATATAACCTACATGTTGTAGGTAGGGATATAAATAGCACAACCACATGGATTCACTAATATATGTTCATTTTGTAAGTTATTCAAGGCAGGTAAGGTCTCATCTATCTACCATGCCAAAGCTAAAATCTTTTTTAAATAATGCATTCTACATAAAATGTTGTTAGGATCTATGACCATTCATCTCACATTTACTATGGATGATTGACATTTTAACATAGTACCCTAAATAGGATTAACACGAAAATAATTTAATAGAATGTGAATCAAATGCATATTTTTGATACAAAGATTAACATTTACTGGTATGTGTTTGAAAACATTAATTTTGATATGAAGACTATAACATTTACTAGTATGGGAATGAAAACCTCAAGGACCTCCATCTAAATACTAAGAAATGTTGAGTTAGATGTGAATGAAAATCTTGAGGCCACACCATGAACATACTGATAAAAGTTGAATTAGATGTAAAGGCATGCCAAATAACCATTAAAATAACAACAAAAATAATGTACTAGAGGCATGTTAAAAAAATTAAAGACTATTATGGGTTCAAATACATATACAAGGCACACACCTTAAAACAATGCTTCTTTCATCCAAAATAGTGATGCTACAAGATCTATGAAATGCCACAGATGGTAGAAGAGGTGTAAGGGTTCCATGACTATTTGAGGAGAAGAGTTTCAAACATCCATGTCAAACAGGTGGTTGATGGTACACATAGTGGCATTTAATGACAACATCAATGGAAACAAATCCCATTAAACATCTTCAAGCATGACCCTTTGTTGCATACAAAATTTAAAAAATGAAAACATTTACTGGTATGTGAGTGAAAACATTGATATTCTCATTCACACAAGCATCCTCCAACATGCTCATTTAGTTCTAAATTGTGTTAGAATATGTATGAAGTAATGAAATGCATAATTAAATAATCATAATAGTCATTAAAAAAACATTTTTATGTACACCAATATTTTCCTCCCAATTCAATTCTAAAATGTTTTTGAGGTTATGTATGAATTAATCACATGCATAAATAAATAAGCATGGCAGTTATTAACAAAATATTTCATGTATACCAATATTGTAATATCTTCCATCCTAAACTGAAAGACCTTTGCATCCAAACAAGCATTTGTGTGTATACCATTAAATGTTCACTCTTCCATCCCAAATTACAATCCATTTCCAATGAAACAAGCATTTTTGTGTGTGAATGTTTAGTGGGTGCTTGTGTAAGCCATGGAAAGTTGGAGGCAGGGAAATAGAAGCATGCCACAAATATAAAACATAACCATTTGAATGGAAAACATATAGAACCCATTGGGATTTTAGTAGAATTCATTGTTTAACATATATTTTAGCTTTGACATGTTATAACATTGGTTGGTCTAGAATTTTTTTATTTATAGAGATATTGTATCTCATAAACCTATTTTGAATTTTTAATGTGCATGGGAATATAGAGCATTAAAAATTCTTTGAATCTTAAATCTTGTAGGTGGACACAATAAATGAAGGAGACTGTCTCTTAATGATAAAGATTGTAGAGCCAAATATTTGAATTTTGAATATGATAGGATGTAAAAAAAGTGCGTGCATGGGATATCGAATATTTTATCTTCTATAACTTACATCAAGATATACAATTTTGACTTTGTGCCTCTCATTTCATTAATAAAGTTGGCATTTCCATTTATTGTCACCTAAAGGATGTAATGTTTTACAAATTATGTGTAATTTTGAATAAAATGTACATTATTTTCAATATGATATAGCTTTTTTTTAATTATGGTGTTTAATTGTTTATTATATGTACTAAATTTTTTTAATATAGTTTCATAATTTTTATATTGTTTATCTAAACAAAAATAAGACACTTATCTGGATGTATAGTGTACTTTGACCAAAAGCACTAGAGCACATGCATAATTAAATAAGAATTTTTTAATTATAATTAGAGAATTACTTCACCGTGGAGATCACAACTATTGGACCCCACTCAACTATTGGCCCCCACTCAACTATTGGCCCCATTTCCCTAGCAGGGTAAAGACATTTTATGAAAGTATTTAATTTTAGGTGGTAAAAATAAGTTAAGAAAGAATTTAATTTAGTTTACAAGGCTTTATGACTAGTTTGGTATCAATTGAATCCCAGTGTTGAGGATAATTACTAACAAGGATAATTAATTTGAATTCAAATCATGGTCAACCGAAGGACTTTTGGGTGTGCAATATATCTACAAGTTCTGTAACATGGCACAAGCTTGTAAAGTGGCACTTGGGATGACACAAAGTATAAAAATGTTACCATTTTTTTGTTAAATTCTGAATGCCACACACAATGATTAGTGTTGTGTGGTATGCCTCTTGGTACTATGTGCACATGCAAGGATACCATGAGGTTGTGTAGGTATCAAAAACTACCAAAAAGGTAAGATAGGCAAGATATTTAGGATAAGAGCACTGATTGAAATAACTATGCTAAAACCATTTTCCCTTTCATGAGGATAGATGGCCCTCATTACATAATTAACCAACTATAAGTAGAAAAATGAATACATGATGATGATATATTATATGAGAAAATAAATATAGCATTAAAACACTTTTAATACAAGCAAAAAAAATAATATCTTATTTAGTGATGTTGATACATTATGAGAAAATGAATACAATATTAAAAACACTTTAAAATATGCAGTATTTTAGTTTTACAACATTGATATAACCAATTTAGACAAATAAAATGTGAAAAATGTAGTATTTCAGTGAAAAATGACTAACTTGAACAATTTTGGCAAATAAAATAACACTGATAGGAATAATTCAAATAATTAAAATGTGAATAGATGAAGTAAATTTACAGGAAATATTGAATTGTTGTTGGTGCTTAATCATTGTGCTTATTTTTGATGGATTGAAATGCCTAGTTGTGTACTAAGAGATGATATTTTTAATCCAATGACTAGATTTGAATTTATTTACTTGTCTCTTAAATTCACTTGGATATTTATGTTTTTTGAGTATTCCAATGATATATATATATATATATATATATATATATATATATATATATATATATATATATATATATATATATATATATTTTATGTGCAAACATGTAGTTATGAGAAAAATTAAAAATGGAAGTGACAATCAATATTTTTATTATTGGAAAACACTTTTAAGCCAAAGATTTGAACCAGGAAGAGAGGGTTTTGATGAGTCACACAACCCGGTACAAAGATCACCTAAACCAAAAAACTATGATAAACAAGAACCAAGTTAAAGGGATCATTAACAACTCCAAACCAAAAACTAAAAAAGAATAACAGAAACAATAAAAATACAATTAGATTACAACCAAAAGCTGACTATTGAAAAGTGCACGTAGCCAAAACACCATAGCCACCAACATAACCAAATAATTTAATCAACTGATGACTTGGGTTAACCTTCTACTTCAGTGAGAGAGAAGGTTATCCATTGTCCATTGCATTCCATCCTTCTCCATTTCTTTAGCCTCAGAATGTAAACACCCAGCCTTAGATCTTTAACCTTTGCTTTTGACCAAAGAGAATAGAGCAGTAGAAGATCTCACCCCCACAACACAAGAAGAATTAGATCCTTTTTCCATTAAATTGATAGGGGGAGGATCCAAGATAGGAGCAAGATCAAGGCTCAGAGAGAGCTCCCTAGAAGGGCAAGAGAGGGTCCTAAGCACTTTAAGAGGAGGAGTAGTCTTACAAAGAAAGATAAAACACCATGATTGTGCTAGTAGAAGTCCTGGTTTGGCACACCATCCTTTTTCCTCTAAATATATATTGAATGAAGAGTGAAACACTAAATTTGCTTAAAAGAAGACTCCACTATCCAATGGCCTATGAGATTGCAGTAGAAACAATGGAAAGGAATCCCTATGAAATTAAGATTATGAATCCATGAACCATGGCTCGAGCACAACTTAACTAAATGTGTGAGAGGCTTGGAGTTATCAACAATCACACAAGCTCTCACAAAAATTCTACCTAAAGAAGAGGAGAGTGAGCTGCAAGAGCAGAAGGCACACTCATGAGACTTGAATTATTGATGAAGTCAAAACTCTTTGAAGCAGTAAAGGTAATAAAACCCTAACAAAGCCCAAAAACACCACCAAAAGAAGAGTCGAGAGCCAAAAAAACCTTACTATAGGGAACCAAAGAAGAAATATACAAACTAAAGATAGGAATATCTAAGGGTAGCTCCTCCAAATCAGACACCAAATCATAGTCACCCTTCAAACTAGAGAAGAAGCACGAAGCCTTCAATTCTAAAAAGTTCTGAAAATGATCATGGAAGAGCAATCCAGGCTTTTCAGTTTGAATTTGTTTTTCCCTCGCATGGCATTTTTGAGGAAGCTACATTTTTTAACAAAATTTTAATTGTGGAAGTGACAACAAAGTTGATGCTTAGTTAGGTGTGCATATTTGAAAATACTTGATCTAAGGTTTCATTAGATTAGATTTTGCTCTTACTTTTGAGAATAATGACTTCTAATGATGTTTACTGAAGTGTAGTCAAATGATTTTATCTTTTCAAAGTTAATACTTTTTTAGACTTAATACCAATAAAATTCCTATTTTTTTAAGATTTAATTGTAAAGAAGTATTAATTTTATATTTAATTATTAATTAATTTTCATTCAAATCTAAATATTGTAATCTTCAATTGGTAGATCTTAAATGAATAACTACCTTCATAGGTTCCCATCATCCTTCTTATTAAGGTGCATTTATCCAAATCTATAATCTTTTGGGTACAATTACCATATGAGTAAAATATTTAATAAATTATGTGGATGGAAGCCTTGAAGGTTTTTATTCACATACAAAAAATGTTATTGTATTTGTATCAAATTTTAGATTATACTTCACAAACTAGTAATAGTTGAGTTAGATTTATCAAACCATATCCTTTTGTGAATTCAAGTTGTTGTGTTATTGATATGTTGTTGTGAATTAATATTATTATGTTATTCATTCACATTTTGAACATTATACATATTCTTTGCCTTAATTATTGTTGATATGTTATCCAAGCACTTTTCACTAAACATTCTGACATATAAATGCTTGTTTTAATGGAAAGAGATTTGAATTTGGGATAGAAGACTGAACATATATTGGTATACACAAAAATACTTGTTTGGATGCAAAGTTATATGAACATGGGATGGAAGACATATAATAATATTGGTATACACAAAAATACCTTTTTAATTACTTCATTGCTTATTTAATTATTCATATGATTAATTCATACATATTCTAATACATTTATGAATTCAGTAGGAATAAAATTACTACTTGCTTAAATGGAAATGGATTTGAAATTGGGATGAAAAACTAAACATTTATTGGTATGTGGATTAAAGCGCTAAAGGTTTTCATTCACATACGAGTAAATGTTATTATCTCTATATCAAAATTAAGAGTTTCATTCACATATCAGTCAATGTAGAGTTAAATGTATCAAACCAAATTATTATGTGAATGCATGTTATTGTGTTATTGATATGTTGTTGTGAAGTGATGTTGTTGTGTTATTCATTCACATTTTCAACATTACAACTATTATTTTCCATAGTTATAGTTAGCATGTTTTCCATTCTATTATCAATTACTTTATTCATGTGTTATTATGTTTGATAGAAGTTTCATCATTTTAAAGGTTGAATGTTTAATAGGTTATTTGAGAAAGTTTTACAAACATTGTGTTTCTTGACACTTTTTATGTTTTTGGAAATTGTACTACTTTTTCAATTTTTTTCATTATGTTTCTTAACACATATAATATTTGCAGAGATTGTAATAATTTTATGCTCTTACATTGATTACATTATGATTCTTAACATAATTATTGTGTTTCTAATATTGTATTTCCTTGTATTGTTTAAATTTGGTTTTGATGTTTGTTTTATGTTGGCAATGATGACAAATTTCTAAGTCAAGAGCGGTAAAGAACAAGGGTAACTCACTTTCAGGTGAAGGTTTTTCAACTTTCATTAAGCTTATAATCTATTTCCATGTTGAATGGTAGATAATAAGTAAATGGAATTACATTACATTACATTACTTAATACACTTCATTACATTGCACAAAAAACTTAACTCCATTGATTACATTAGATAACAAGTAAAACAAAAATTACACCATCCAAATTGGAAAAATAGAGCTATGCCCTTCAATGGTTGTATTTAGAGAAAGTGTTACAGTTTGTCCTTAAAGGGTTGTGTCTTTACTGGGATTTGTTGCCATGTTAAAAAACTTTTGAGGAGGCCTCCCAAATGAACCAATTGGGGATATAATGTTTATCATGTATTTGAATATATGATGTTGTCCAGGTAGAGGGTTGAATTTATTGCTTAAATGCAATCACCTCTCCAATTCTTTTCCAGGATTTTTGAATTTATTGTTGAGAACATAGGCTTATTGAGTATAAGGGGAAATGAAAGTCACCCTATAATAGAGGAGTTTTTAAAGGTTATCCACTACTATATTGTGAATTTAAATTCTCCTTATACTGAATAAAAACCTTCAGGGATTTTATACACATACCAATGACTATTCAGTCATACACACATGTGTATTCTAACATATTGGCTGAAGGAGGGAAATTGGGTGGTTTAAGTCTACATTCTTAGGTAAGCACTACATATTGGATGAATGAGGGAGTATCAAACCTTGGGCTTAATTATGTAATCATTATATCATTTACATGTTGCAGGTAGGGATATAAAAAACACAACCACATGGATTTACTACCATATGTTTGGTTTGTAAGTTGTTCAAGGTAGGTAATGTTTCATCTATCTAACATGTTGAAACTACAATATTTGTTAAATAATGCATTCTACATAAAAAAAATGAGGTTCCATCACCTTTATTATCACATTTACTGTGAATGATTGACAATTTAACATGACACCTTAAATAGGATTAACACAAAAATAATTTACTGGAATGTGAATCAAATGCATAATTTTGATATGTAAAGACAATAACATTTATTGTTATGTGATTGAAAACCTTAATTTTGATACAAAGGCAATAACATTTACAAATATGTGAATGAAAACCTCAATGACCTCCATCTAAATACTAAGAAATGTTGAGTCATGTGTGAATGAAAATATTGAAGACACACTCATGAACACACTGATAAAGTTAACTCAAATGTAAATGCATGCCAAATAACCACTAAAATAATAACAAAAATAATGTACTATAGGCACGTTAAAAAAAACTGAAGACTAATGTGGGTTCAAATACATGTAAAAGGCACACACCTTAAAACAATGCTTCATCCATCCAAAATACTGATGCTACAAGCTTTGTGAAATGTTTTAAATGGCAGAAGAGGTGTAGGTTCCATGATTATTTGAGGAGAAGAGTTTTGAAAATCCATGTCGAATAGGTGGTTGTCAGTGCACATAGTGACATTTAATGAAAATATTAATTTAAATAAAGACCATTAAACGTCTTCAATCATGTGCCTTCATTGCATATAAAATTTTAAAAATGATAACATTTACTGGTATGTGAATGAAAACATTGATATTTTTATTGACACAAGCATCTTTTAACCTGTCTGTTTAAATCTAAAATAATTTATAATATGTATGAAGTAATGAAATGCATAATTAAATAAGCATAATAGTCAGTAAAATAATGTTTTTGTGTATACCAATATTTTCCTCTCAATTGAATTCTAAAATGTTTTAGAATATGTATGCATTAATCACATACATAATTAAATTAGCATTACAGTATTAAAAATATATATATATAGTATTAAAAAAATATTTATATGTATACCAATATTGTCATGTCTTCCATCCCAAGTTGAAAGACCTTTGCATCCAAACAAACATTTACGTGTATACCATTAAATATTCAGTTTTCCATCCCAAAATAAAATCCTTTTCAACCGAAACAAGCATTGTTGTGTGTGAATGTTTAGGGTGCTTATAGAAGCCATGGAAAGTTGGAGTCAAGGAAATATAAATGTGTCACAAATATAAAACATAACAACATAAATGGAAAACATATGGAACCCAATGGGCTTTTAAGAAGAATGCATTGTTTAATAGATTTTAGCTTCGATATGTTAAACAAATGAAATGTTGGTTGGTCAAGGTTTCTTTAATTTATAGAGATATTGTATCTCAAAAATCTATTCTTAATTTTGAATGTGCATGGGAACCCAGAGGCTTAAAAATTCTCTGAATCTTGACTTTTTTAGGTGGACACAAAAAATGAAGGAGATCTTGTTTGTTAATGCTAGAGATTGTAGAGCCAAATATTTGAATTTTGAATATGATAGGATGTAAAAAAAGTGTAAGTGCATGGGATATTGGATATTTTATCTTTTATAACTTACAATCAAGATATCTAATTTTGACTTTTTGCCTCTCATTTCATTAATAAAGTTGGCATTTTCAATTATTGGCACCTAAAGCATGTAATGTTTTACAAAGTTTGTGTAATTTTGAATAAAATGTACATTATTTTTAATATGATATACCCCTTTTTTTAATTACAATGTTTAATTTTTTAATATATATACTAATGTTTTTTAATATAAGTTCCAAATTTTTATATTATTTATCTAAACAAAAATAAGACACTTATTTGGATGTATAGTTTGCTTTGACCAAAAGTACTAGAACACATGCATAATTAAATAAGAATTTTGTAATTATAATTAGAGAATTACTTCACCATGGAGGTCACAACTATTAGACCCCACTCAATTATTGGTCCCCTTCCCCTAGCAGGGTAAAGACATCTTATGAAAGTATTTAATTTTGGGTGGTAATAATAAGTTAAGAAAGAATTTAATTTAGTTTACAAGGCTTTATGACTAGTTTGGTATGAATAGAATACCAGTATTGAGGATAGTTACTAACAAGGATAATTATTTTAAATTTAAATCATGGTCAACCGAAGGACTTTTGGGTGTGTAATATATTTACAAGTTCTTTAACATGGAGTGGGACTTGGGATGACATAGAGTATAAAAATGTTACCATTTTGTTGTTAAATTTGGATGTCATACACAATGATTAGGTGTTGTGTAGTATGCCACTTGGTACTATGTGCACATGCAAGGATATCATGAGGTTGTGCATGTATCACGAACTACCAAAAAGGTAAAAATAGGAAAGATATTTATGGGAAGAGCATTGATTGACATAATTATGCTCAGACCATTTTCCCTTTCATGAGGAGTAATGGCCCTCATTATGTAATTAACCAACTATAAGAAGAAAAATGAATACATGATGTTTGTATATTGTATGAGAAAATGAATATAGCATTAAAAACATTTTTAGTACAAGCAAAAAAAATTTAGTATCTTATTCAGTGATGTTGATACATTATATTAGAGAACAAATACAATATTAAAAAACTTGAAAATATGCAGCATTTCAATTTTAGAGAATCGATAGGACCAATTTAAACAAATAAAATGTGAAAAGTGCAGTATTTTAACAAAATAACACTGACTTGAAAAATTTAGGCAAATGAATAAAACTGATAGGAATAATTCAAACAATTAAAATGTGAATGGATGAAGTGAATTTATAAGAAAGATTGAAGTGTTGTTTGTGCTTAATCCTTGTGCTTGTTTTTAATGGATTGAAATGCCTAGTTGTGTAATGAGAGATGGTATTTTTAATCCAATGATTAGATTTGAATTTATTGACTTATCCCTTAAATTCACTTGGATATTTATGCTTCTTGAGCAATGCAATGATATATATATAATGTGCAAACATGTAGTTCTGAGAGTAGTTTAGATGGGAAGTGACAACAAAGTTTTTTATTATTGATAAATGCTTTTAAGCTAGATATTTGAACTAGGAAGAGAGGGTTTTGACAAGTTGCACAACCTGGTACAAAGATCACCCAAACAAAAAAAATATAATAAATAAGAACCATATTAAAGGGAACACAAACAACTCCAAACCAATAACTAAAAAAAAGTAGAAGAGACAACAAAAATGAAATTACAACCAATAGCTGACTATCAAAAAGAGAACATAGCCAAAACACCATAGCCACCAACATAACTAAAGAGTTGAATCAACTGATGACTTGGGATAACCTTCTTCTTAGATGAGAGAGAAGGTCATCCATTATCTATTATGTTCCATCCTTCACCATTTCTTCAGCCTTAGAATGCAAACACCCAACCTTAGATCTTCAACCTTTCCTTTAGACTAAAGAAAATAGAGCAATATAATATCTCACCCACACAACACAAGAAGAAGTAGCTCCTTTTTCCATCAAAGTTATAAGAGGAGGATCTAAAATAGGAGTAAGAACAGGGCTTGGAGGGACCTCTCTAGAAGAGGAAGAGATAGCCCTAGGCACTTCAAGAGGAGGAGCAATATTACAAGGAAAGATAAAACACAATGATTATGCCAATAGAAGTCCCAATTCAACACACTTACCTTTTTCCTCCAAACATATATCGAATGAAGAGCAAAACATTAAAGGTGTTTAGAAGAACACACCTCTACCCAGTGGCTTATGACATTGTAGTAGAAATAATATAAATGAATCCTTATGAAATTGAGATTATAAATACATGAAACACAGCTTGAGCACAACTTATTTGAGTGTGTGAGAGGCTTGGAGTTATCAACAATTACACAAGCTCTCACAAAAATTCTACCCAAAGAAGAGGAGAGTGAGTTACAAGAGCAGAAGGCACACTTAGAAGACCTACATTAGAGATGAAGCCAAAACTCTTTGAAGCATTAGAAGTAAGAAAACCCTTATGAAGCCCAAAAACACCACCAAAAGAAGAGTCAAGAGCTAAAAAAGCCTTACTACATGGAATCAAAGAATAAATATGCAAACTAGAGACAGGACTATCCAAGGACAATGTTGGCCATTTTTGGCCTACATACAAAATGTTATCCTGAAGGTCAAGTATGGATTAAAGAGCTCAACAAAGTTTCAGATTAGTTAAATGATCAAAAAGTTGAGTAAACTTTTAGATGGAATAAGTTGACCAATGGATTGTGCAGCTTACAAAGCTTTTGAAACACTTTAATCAAGCTTGAAGTGTATATTGATTGATATTTTAGGAGCAGGTCTACATTGTAAGGTGAACGACCTAAATAGGTTTAGATGGAATTCGAGCAATTTCAAGAGCAAATCCAAAAGAGCATGCAGGCCTAAAAGCCTAGTTTACACTTGGGAATTATTTTAGGTTTTTTACCGAAGTGTTGAGTTCTATTGATCAAAGGTTTCATGGAAAAGATCCTAAGGACATAATTGTCTCAGGAAAATTGGTCGAGCAAAAAATCTTGAAGACCCAAATCTTTTAGGAAAATTCTCTAAGATAGTTTCCCTGAGGTCATATTTCTTTTAGACAAAATGTCTACAGCAATGATTCTAACAAAATCCAAAGTACCGAAGGCATAATTATTTTGGACAAAATGTCTAGGACAATTTTCTTGAGGACCCAAATTCTTTCAGACTTTTTATCTGCATGAAAAGCTAAGTGGAAATTGTTTCAGACTTTTTATCCGAAAAAAAGCCCAAACATAAGGACCCATTAGATAAATTTTTTGAAGTAAAAAATCCAAAACAAAAGATTTGAAATAATTATTTGTTGTGGGGAAAGTGTATCCAACAGGTCTGATGGATGTGCAAACATCAAGCTAAAGCCATGGCAATCGGTGACTAACAGGATAGTGGGTCTAGGCAAATCAATGATTGGCATTTAACCATGTGAATTGAGATCAGTGGTACACAGGAAGTCAAAAGTTCAAGGATCTGATAGCTAGGATCCATGGGACTAATAAGAACAAGGACAAGATGGGATAATTTGATTGGTCTGAGTCAGTTTTCAATGATCAAAGTCAAACCCAGGAGCCTTTTTCATTGGAGATTGAAGGAGCATCTTTCAACCAAAAGAAATAAAAGCATGGATCTGAGTTTAATCATAACACAAGTTGAACCAGAACTAACATCTCAAGGGATTCCATGAAGACACACATAAACTTCATCAGTTTCATTGTTAGAACCAGTTGCATGAAAGTAACCCTCCTCTCCACTTCTGCATACCATGATGAACTAGTGAAGAGGAGTTAGCACTAGGACAAAACTCTAATAGATTGATTTGATAGTTGTAACTGCATTGATACCAGAACCCATCTCAAAATAATTTGATCCCATCATTACAAATGTCAGGGAGCATCAATGAGGGAATAATGTAATTGTGTAATGGAATGAAGTAACCTAGATCAATCAGGAAACTTGAATGAGCATAAATGTGGAGGTAGTTGTAATTATGGTTCACATGGAGTTGAGATCATTGATCCCTCTTTTATCACCAAAATCTCCCTCTTTAAATGCCCTTTCTTCTATAAATATAGCCTTAGAGCTATTGTTAAGGATTCCTCAGGTTGGTATGACTAGACTCTGCTAGAAATTGTATTCTACACCTCTTAGAGTAATGAGAAAAACATTTTGCAGTGTTTGCCAATATATGTTTAGTATTTTGTGTTTACTTGATGTGTAAAGTAGTTTAATCTTCCCTTTGTAGGTCTAAGCTCAATATAAATGCTATCAACATTCTTTATAGGTCATTTAGTGTGTCATAGCATTAATAAATCAAGGATAGAGTGGACTATTGACTATAAGTGTCTTCAACCAGACCTTATCTTCATTGCCCTCCAGCCTTAGTGCATCAAACTGACCTCTATGTGAAATATTGTTTCTTAAAAATTATAGCAGGCACTCTATTAGTTATGTTTATGATCCATTAGTGTGCTAAGGGTTCAAGCTTGTGAGCATCACCACATGTTAGAATAGGTTTCATTTCATGCAACTTATTTACTTTTTTCATCCCAACTTGCATAGGTTTTAGAAAGAGAGGTCCAAATTATCATATCTAAGGAGTTAGCCTATTAAAAATCCTAGAAGTCTAACCCAAATACAATTAACCCACAACCTAGGTTCATTCCCATGTTGGACTAGGCTTAAAAGAAGAACTTGAACACTTTTTCTCTTAGCTAGGGTGCAGCCGACGTCTACAATAGTTCTGGCACACCCGATGGGACCCAAAGTCCAAAATATTGGAAAGATTGTTACTGTGTCTTTCCTCTAATCAACTTTTTGAAGCAAGCAAGTTAGCACCGATAGAGACTCTAAATCAAATTTTCTAGTTGTAAGCATCCTAGGTATGTCTGATTGAATAGTTTTTATCAGCTCTTACATCTTATTTGACATATGAATTTGAAATAGATAACTATGGTGAATACTTTATTATCCACCTCCTTATTAGCAGTCCCAATATGATCCTCATGATCCATATGACCCCTATCACTCCTAACAAGATTTGTGTCAATCTTATGATGAGCATGATCAACCACACTATGATCCTCATCAATAGTATGAGGACCTATATCAATCATACATGCAGGAGTATTGCCCTGATCCTCTATATGAATAACAAGCCCATCATAATATTGCTCCATACCAACCATACATAGATCCTTACCAGCAATGTGGTGACTCATACCAATCCTATGATAACCCTCGTGAACCTTATTTTGAGGAGATTAATCTACATGTTTATCAGCAAACCATACAAGAGACTTCATCTTTAGTTTTGTAGGGAGATATCTCTAACCAGTTGGTCCATGATTTTGAGGCTAATTTAGCCAAGCAAATTGAGTTTGCAAATCAGCATCTCTAACATTCAATAGCAACTACAAGGGAAACACAGTGGCAAATTTATTCTTTCCCACCCAAAGAAAGATCAAGTATATAAATAGAGGTTTCTAAACCTAAGGTTATAATGTGGGATCATATTCAACAAGCAAGGAAGAAAAAAGAACAATCAGGCATAATCTAAGATGTTGAAGTCAAGATCACGTAGGAGATCATCCAGTCTCCAATCTTTTCCCCTCAAAATCCTAGAACCTTTCCTTCATGGAAAGCCATTCAATGAGTAATACAACCAAGAGAGGAGGTGAAGGTGATCCAAGAAGAATAACCCCATGAGAAAAATCAGATATCTAGGGTAATTTCTTTGGACTTTTCTCATCTTACTAAATATTTTCAAGGGTCTAATGTGCCACTCTTTGATAAAGAGCCTCTCCTTTACGAGGAAAATCAAGAAGATGCAGCTAAGGAAATAGATAATGAAGGTGACTTGAATAACTAGGAAGAAGAAATCATGATTTGAATACCACTTGGCAAGAGCAATCATGTTTTAGCCTTTCAGAATGCCAAAGAAGATGAGTTATTAGAACAATTGCAAGGGAAATCTATGGAAGAAGTTGAGATACTACTGAGAGAACAAATACATGATGAAGAGGTTGTTGATATTGAATTGAAGAAAGAAGTATTTGAAGAAGACTTAACATCTGATCATGAAATAATATAAGACCATCTCAAGTATGAAATGGAGTGTACCATCAAGGATGGATGAACATCAGGACACTCCTCAAAATGTTGCAACCTAAAAATATTCTCATGAGACCAAGGTGAAAGACATAGTTCTTGGAGATGATTCAATACCTCTATCTAGTTTTGAATCACCCTCAGATGCATAGCAACATGAAGACCACCAGCTTGATGACCTCATGCATCAAGAAGAGAAGATTGAATAAGTAGTGGTTCTAGATGACATGGAGGATGATGATGATTAGTAGCTACAAATGAATCTCTTTCAAGAGCTTGAATATCCCAAGTTGAGGATTAGGTACTTGAGAGAGTGGATAAAGAGTTTCCCATGGAGGACAATGGTCGAGATTGGGTAGACTATGCATAGCTCCTTGATGAGCTTGAAGAACTTGTAGTCAATAATAAACCCAATCTTATTGAGAGAACCATGGGAATCAATAAGGGATACCTTGTTGAACCACCATTAGAGGTCATAGTTGAGGAGCCATATGATAAAGTTGAGATTATCTAGGTACACATGGCTGATCTATTCAGAGCTATTTGGTTCTCATTGAATATCATGCCAATGAAGTTGATAGATAAAAAAAGATGAAGGCATCAAGGCCAAGGGTAAAGGAACTACATGCCTCATTCAATTCCTCATCCCATCATGCAGGTAGGTTGACAAACTTTCTTTCTCTTTCCTTTTGATCCAGAAGGAAGGGTGCATATAGTTTTAAGTTGTATATGTTAGGATAGTTTTCTTAAAGTTCTTGCAAGTGTTGATCTAGCACATTTTTTTATTTCTATTTTATTCTAAGTGAGAGCTTTATTTGGACAATTTGTTCTATTTAGGGTAGGTAGATTTTATGCTTTCTTCTAAGTATACCTTGTGCACATTTCCTTTCTAGTCTATTGTTTCCTTTTCCAAAATGCCTTGGGCACTTTGTTTTGTTTTGTTTTGTTTCTTTGGGTCCTTGTTGCTCCAAGAGGAAGTTCCAAAAAGGTTAAGTCTTATCAATCAGAGACTTGACTCTGTGCCCAATAGATCAGACAAGGCAATTGGTCTAGGTTCTCAAGCATAGTAGGCATGCTTCCTTGAGATGTTGCTAGAAATGTTGGCCATTTTTTGCACTACATACAGAACTTTATCCTGAAGGTCAATTATGGATTGAAGAGATAAATAAAGTTCTAGATTATTCAAATGATCAAAAAGTTGATCAAAGTTCTTGATGGAATGAGTGGACCAAAGGGATCGTGCAACTTGAAAAGCTTTTAAAACACTTTAAGCTAGTTTAAAGTGTAGATTAATTGATCTTTTAGGAGTAGGTCTACATTACAATGTGAAGGACCCAAACATTGTTTCATGGTGTTCGATTCATTTCAAGAATAAGTCCAGAAGAGCCTGCAGGCATAAAATCCTAGTTTACACTTGGGAATTATTTTAGGTTTTTTGGCTAAGTGTTGAGTTTCATCAATCAAATATTCTGCAGCAAAAATCTCAAAGACCCAAATCTTTCAAGAAAATTGTTTGAGATAATTTCCTCGAGGACATTTCTTTTGGATAAAATGTCTAAAGCAATGGTTCTAACAAATTCAAAAGTACCAAAGGTAGAATTCTTCTGGATAAAATGTTCTAGATAATTTTCCCAAGGACCCGAATTTTTTTAGATATTTTGTCCACATGAAAAGCTAAGTGCAAATTATTTTTGAATTTTTATCCAAAACAAAAATCTAAAAGACAAGGACCTATCAGACAAATTATTTAAATCAAATAATCTATATCAAAAAGGCTAAAACAAAATCTCAAAAGAAAATTGTTATAGGGAAAGTGCATCTAATAGGTCTAACATGCACGCAGAAGTCAAGTTAAAGCCATGATAAGTGGTGACTAACAGGATAGTGGGTCTAGGTAAATTAATGATTAGAATCCAACCATGCAAATTGAGATTGATAGTGCATAGGAAGTCAAAAGGTAAAAGATTTGACAGCTAGGATTTGTGAGATTAATAGGAACAATGATAGGATAGGATAATTTGATTGGTCTAAGTCAGTTTTTGATGATCAAAGTTGAACCCAGGAGCCTTTTTCATTGGAGATTGAAGGAACAACTTTCAACCAAAGCAAACAAAAACATGGATCTAATTTTGAGCATAGCCCAAGTTGAACCAAAACCAACATCTCAAGGGATGCCATGAAGTCATACACATAGACTTCAATGGTTTCATCACCAAAACTAGCTACATGAAAGTGATCCTTCTCTCCACTTTTACATGCCACAATGAACCAGTGAAGAGGAGTTAGCACTAAGATAAAACTCTAATAGATTGATTTGATGGTTGTAACTACATTAATGTTATAACCCAGCTCAAAAAAACATGATCCCACCATTGCAACTGTCAGGGAGCATTAATGAGGGAATAATGTAACTTTGCAATGGACTGAAGTGACCTAGATCAATTAGGAAACTTGAATGAACATATATATGGAGTTATTTGTAACTACGGTTTATATGGAGTTGAGCTCATTGATCCCTCTTTAGCACCAAAATATCTCTCTCTCAGTGCCCTTTCTTCTATAAATATAGCCTTGGATCTATTGTTAAGGTTCTCTTAGGCTGGTAAGACTAGACTCTGCCAAAAATTGTATTATGCACCTCTTGTAGTAATGAGAAGGATGTTTTATAGTGTTTGTCAATATGTGTTCAATGTTTTTTGTTTCCTTGATGTGTAAAGTGGTCTACTCTTCCCTTTAAAGGTTTGAGTTCAATCTAAATGCTATAAACCTTCTTTGTAGGTCATATAGTGTGTCATAGCATTGATATCTCAAGGATAGAGTGGACTGTTGACTATAAGTGTCTTCAACTAGACCTTATCTTCGTTGCCCTCCAGCCTTAGTGCATCAAACTAACCTCTATGTGAAATATTATTTCTTATAAATTATATCAATAATTATATTAGTTATGTTCATGGTCTATTAGTGTGTTAAGGGTTCAAGATTGTGAGTGAATATGAAAAATTCATGGTGCATCACCACATCTTAGAATAAATTTCATTTCATGCAACTTCTTTACTCTTTTCATCCTAACTTGCTTAGATTTTAGAAAGAGAGGTCCAAATTATCATATCTAAGGAGCTAGCCTCATTAAAAATCCTAGATGTCTGAGCCAAGTATAAGTAACCCATAGCCTAGGGTAATTCCCATGTTGGACTAGGCTTGAAAGAATAACTTGAACACTTCTAATTTTAGCTAGGGTGCAGCCTACATTTACAACAGGCAACTCCTCTAAATCAAACACCAAATCATAGTCACCCTTTGAACTAGAGAAGAAGCATGAAGCCCTCAATTCTATAAAGTTCTAAAAAATGACCATTGGAAGAGCAGGCTGGGCTTTTCAACTTGAATTTCTTTTTCCCCCACATGGCATGTTTTAGGAAGCTGCATTTTTTAACAAAAGTTTAATTCGAGAAGTGACAATAAAGTTTATACTTATTTGGATGTGCATATTTGAAAATATTTGATCTAAAGTTTCATTAGATTAAATTTTGCTCTTAATTTTGAGATGAATAACTTCTAATTATGTTCACTCAAATAATTTTATTTTTTCAAAGTTGTAAAATAGATTTATATTATTAATAAAATTTCTACTAAATGAAGTGATGTTGAAATTTTAATTTTATATATACATTTAATATAAAATCATTATATGAGAGAATGAATACAATATTAAAAACACTTAAAAATATGCAGTATTTCAGTTTTAGAACATTGATAGGACCAATTTAGACAAATAAAATGTGAAAAGTGCAGTATTTCAACAAAACAACACTAACTTGAACAATTTAGGCAAATGAATAACACTGATAGGAATAATTCAAACAATTGAAATGTGAATGGATGAAGTGAATTTATATAAAAATTGAAGTGTAATTGGTGCTTAATCCTTGTGTTTTTTTTTTATGGATTGAAATGGCTAGTTGTGTACTGAGAGATGATAATTTTAATCCAACAGCTAGATTTGAATTTATCTACTTGTCCCTTAAATTCACTTGGATATTTATGTTTCTTGAGCATTGCAATGTTATACATATTATGTGCAAACATGTAATTATGAGAGTAGTTCAGATGGGAAGTGACAACAAAGTTTTTTATTATTGATAAATGTTTTTAAGCTGGAGCTTTGAACCAAGAAGAGAGGGTTTTGATGAGTTGCACAACCTAGTATAAAGATCAACCAAACCAAAAAATTATGATAAACGAGAACCAAATTAAAGGGAGCATGAAAAACTTCAAACCAATAACTAAAAAAAAGTAGTAGAGACAATAAAAATGAAATTACAACCAAAATCTAGCTATCGAAAAGAGCACATAGCCAAAACACCATAGCCACCAACATAAAAAAGGAGTTGAATCAACTGATGACTTGGGCTAAACTTCTTCTTTGATGAGAGATAAGGTCATCTATTATCCATTACATCCCATCCTTCACCATTTCTTCAACCTCAAAATGCAAACACCCAACCTTAAATCTTTGACCTTTACTTTTGACTGAAGAATATAGAGCAATCGAAGATATCACCCTAATAACACAAGAATAAGTAGCTCCTTTTACCATCAAAGTAATAGGGGGAGGATCCAAGATAGGAGAAGGAACATGGCTTGGAAGGACCTCCCTAGAAGGGGAAGAGATGGCCCTAAGAAATTCAAGAGGAGGAGCAATCTTACAAGGAAAGATAAAACACCATGATTATGCCAGTAGAAGTCCTGGTTTAGCACACTGTCCTTTTTCCTCCAAACATATATCAAATGAAAAGCAGAACACTAAAGGTGTTTAGAAGAACACTCCTCTACTCAGAGGCCTATGATATTTTGGCAAAAATAATGGAAAGGAATCCCTATGAAATTGATATTTTGAATGCATGAACCATGGCTTGAGCACAAATTAACTAAGTGTGTGAGAGGCTTGTACTTATCAACAATCACACAAGCTCCCATAAAAATTCTACACAAAGAAGAGGAGAGTGAGTTGCAAGAGCAGAAGGCACATCAGGAGACCTACATTAGCGATGAATCCAAAACTCTTTGAAGCATTAAAAGTAAGAAAACCCTTACAAAGTCTAAAAACACCACCAAAAGAAGAGTCAGGAGCTAAAAAAGATTTACTACATGAAACTAAAGAAGAAATATGAAAATTAGAGATAGGACTATCCAAGGGAAATGTTGGCCATTTTTGGCCTACATATAGAACTTTATCCTAAAGGTCAAGTATGGATTGAAGAGCTGAACAGAGTTCTAGATTAGTCAAACGGCCAAAAAGTTGAGCAAAGTTCTGGATGAAATGAGTGGACCAAAGGGATTGTGCAATTTGTAAAGCTTTTGAAACACTTTAAGGAAGATTAAAGTTTAGATTGATTGATCTTTTAGGAGCGGGTCTAAATTTCAAGGTGAAGGACCCAAATGGATTTTCGTGGTGTTTGAGTAGTTTCAAGAACAAGTCTAGAAGAGCCTATAGGCTTAAAAGCCTAGTTTACACTTGGGAATTATTTTAGGTTTTTTGGCTAAGTGTTGAGTTCCATCGAGCAAAGGTTCCACGAAAAAAATCTTTAGGACTTAATTGTTTCAGGAAAATTTGCCAAGCAAAAAATCCTGAAGACCCAAATATTTTAGGAAAATTATCCACGACAATTTCCTTGAGGACATATTTCTTTCAGAAAAAATGTCTGCAACAATGGTTCCAGCAAAGTCAAAAGTACCAAAGGCAAAATTATTTTGGACAAAATGTCTGGGAAAATTTTCCCAAGGACCCAAATTATTTCAGACTTTTTATCCTCATGAAAGCTAAGTGTAAATTATTTCAAACTTTTTGTTTGAAATAAAAAGCCCAAACACAAGGACCCATCAGACAAATTGTCTGAAGCAAATAATCTGAAGCAAAAAGTATGAAACAAAAGCTCCAAAATAATTTTTTTTTATCAGAAAAGTGCATCCAATAGGGTTGATGGGTGTGTAGACATCAAGCTAAATCCATGACAAGTAGCGACTGACAGGATAGTGGGTCTAGGAAAATCAACGATAGGCATTTAACCTTACAAATTGAGATCCATAGTGCGTAAGAAGTCAAAATATCAAGGATATAACAACTTAGATTCATAGGCCTAATAAGAACAAGGATAATATGGGATAATTTGATTGTTTTAAGTCAATTTTCAATGATCAAAGTCAAACCTAAGAGCCTTTTCCATTGGAGATTGAAGGAGCAACATTCGACCAAAAAAAAATAAAAGCATGGAGCCAAAGTTTGAGCATAGCCCAAGTTAAACCAGAACAAGCATCTCAAGGGATTCTATGAAGACATACATGTAGACTTCAATGGTTTCATTGTCAGAACTAGTTTCATGAAAGTGACCCTTCTCTCCACTTCTACATGCCATGACAAATTGGTGAAGAGGAGTTAGCATCAGGACAAAACTCTAACAGATTGATCTGATGGTTTTAACTGCATTGATGCTGGAACCTAACTTAGAACAATTTGATCCTATCATTACAATTGTCAAAGAGAATCAATGAGGGAATAATGTAACTATGCAATAGACTGAAGTAACCTCGATCAATCAGGAATCTTGAATGAGCATAAATGTGGAGGTAGTTGTAACTACAATTCATATGGATTTGAGCTCATTGATCCCTCTTTTAGCACCAAAATCTCTCTCTAAATGCCCTTTCTTCTATAAATATACCCTTAGAGCTATTGTTAAGGATCCCTCAGGCTGATACGACTAGACTCTGCTAGAAATTGTATTCTACACCTCTTGGAGTAATGAGAAGAACATTTTACAGTGTTTGTCAATATGTATTCAATATTGTGTGTTTGTTTGATGTGTAAAGTGGTCTAATCTTCCCTTTGTAGGTCTGAGTTCAATCTAAATTCTATCAACCTTCTTTACATGTCATATAGTGTGTCAAAGCATTAATATATCAAGGATAGAGTGGACTACTGATTATAAGTGTCTTCAAGTGGACCTTATCTTCATTGCCCTCTAGGCTTAGTGCATCAAACTGACCTCTATGTGAAATATTGTTGCCTAGAAATTATAGCAGACATTGTATTAGTTATGTTCATGGTCCATTAGTGTGCTAAGGGTTCAAGCTTGTGAGTGGATATGACAAATTCATGGTGCATCACCATATGTTAGAATAGGTTTAATTCATGCAACTTCTTCACTCTTTTCCTCCCAACTTTCTTAGGTTTTAGAAAGAAAGATCCAAATTATCATATCTGAGGAGTTAACCTCATTAAAAATATTAGAGGTCTGACCCAAGTACAGGTATCCCATAGCCTAGGGTTATTCCCATGTTGGACTAGGCTTGAAATGAGAACTTAAACACTTATGCTTTCAACTAGGGTGCAACCTACATCTACAATAGTTTTGGCATGCCAGGTGGGACCTAAGGTCCAAAAGAATGGAAAGATTGTTACTGTGTCTTTCCTCTAATCAACTTTTGAAAGCAAGCAAGTTAGCACCAATAGCAACTCTAAGTCAAAGTTTATGGTTGTAAGCATCTCTGGTATGTCTCATTGAAGATATTTTATCAGTTCTTACATCTCATTTGACATATATAGTTGATATAGATAACTATGGTGAATACCCCTATTATCCACCTCATTATCAGCAGTCCCAATATGATCCTTATGATCCATATGACCCTTATCACTCCTACTAGGATCTATGTCAACATGTTAATGAGCATGATCAACCACTCTATGATCCTCATCAGTAGTATGAGGAGCTCTATCAATCATACATATATGACTATTGCCTTGATCCTCCATAGGAACAATAAGCCCATCATAATATTTCTCCTTACCAACCATACACAGAACCTTACCAGTAGTATGGTGATGCATACCAATCCTATGATAACCCTCATGAACCTTGTTTCAAGGAAACTAATCTACATTTTTCTCAGTAGACCATATGTGAGACTTCATCTTCAGTTTTATAAGGAGACATCTCTAACCAGTTAGTCCATGATTTTGAGGCTAATTTAGCCAAGAAAATTGAGTTTGTAAATTAGTATCTCCAACATTAAATAGAAGTTGCAAGGATAACACAGTGGAAAATTTATTATTTCCCACCCATATTAAGAACAAGTACAAAAATAGAGGTTTCTAAACCTAAGGTTATGACGTGGGATTAGATTCAATAAGTAAGGAAGAAGAAAGAACAATCAGGCATAAACCAAGATGCTAAAGTCAAGATTAAGCAGGAGATCATCCAACCTCCATTCCTTTCCCCTCAAAATCCTAGAACCTTTCCTTCATAGAAAGCCATTCAAGGAGCAATAAAACTAAGAGAGGAGGTGAAGGTGATCTAAGAAGAGCAGCCCCATGAGCAAAATTAGATATCTAGGGTAACTTCTTTGGACTTTACTCATCTTACTGAATATTTTCAAAGGTCTAAAGTGACACTCTTTGAGAAAGAGCCTCTACTTTATGAGGCAAATCAAGAAGGTGCAGCTAAGGAAACCAAAAATGAAGGTGACTTGAGTGACTAGGAATAAAAAATCATGATATGAATACCACTTGGAAAGAGCGAGCATGTTTCAGCCTTTCATAATGCCAAATAAGATGAGTTGCTAGAATAATTACAAGGGAAAGCTGAGATAAAAGTGCAAGAACACATACATGATGAACAGGTTGTTGATCTCAACTTCAAGAAATAAGTATTTGAAGAAGACTCCACATCTAATCATAAAATAATGGATGACCATCTTAACTAGGAAATGGAGTGTACCATTAAGGATGAACATCATGACACTCCTCAAAAAGTTATAGCCCTCAAAGAGTCTCATGAGAACAAGGTAGAAGGCATAGTTCTTGGAGATGAATCAATACCTCTATCTAGTTTTGAATCACCCTCATATGCATAGCAACATGAAGAACACCAGCTTGATGACCTCATACATTAAGAAGAGAAGATTTAAGAACCAATGTTTCTAGATGACATAGAGGATGACGATGATTGGAAGCTACAAATGAAGCTCTTTCAAAATCTTAAAGATCCCAAGTTGAGGATTAGGTACTTGAGAGGGTGGACAAAGATTTTTCCATGGAAGACAATGACTAATATTAGGTAGACTATGCAAATCTCCTTGATGAGCTTGAAGATCTTGCAACAAAGAACAAACCCAATCCTATTGAGAGCACCATGGGAATCAAGAAGGAATACCTTATTAAACCACCATTGGAGGTCATAGTTGAGGAGCCATATGATAAAGTTGAGATTGTTTGGATGCACATAGTTGATCTATTTGGAGTTTTTTCGTTCTCATTGAAGATCATGCCAATGAAGTTGGTAGATATGACAAAGAAGAATAATGCATCAAGGACAAGGGTCAAGGAGTTGTATTCCTCATCCCATGATGTAGGTAGGTTTTCAAACTTTATTTTTAATCCAAGAAGAAATGTGCATATAGTTTTAAGTTGTATATGTTAGGATAGTTTTGTTAAAATTTCTCCAAGTGTTGATTTAATATATTTTTTATTTGTATTTTGGTCCAAGTGAGAGCTTTATTTGCACAGCTTGCTCTATTTAGGGTAGGTAGATTTTATGCTTTCTTCTAAGTGCCTTGTGCACATTTCCTTTCTGTTCTACTGTTTCTTTTTCCAAAGTGCCTTGGGCACTTTGTTTTATTTATTTCTTTTGATCCTTAGTGTTCTAAGAGGAAGTTTCAGAAAGGTTCAGTCTTGTCAATCAGAGACTTGACTCAATACCGAATAAATCAGACAAGGCAATTGATATGGGTTTTCAAGCATAGTAGGCATGCCTCCTTGAGATGTTGTTAGAAATGTTGGCCATTTTTTACCCTACATACAAAACTTTATCCTGAAGGTCAAGTATGGATTGAAGAGCTGAACAAAGTTCTAGGTTAGTCAAATGATCAAAAAGTTGAGAAAAGTTCTAGATGAAATGAGGGGACCAAAGGGATTGTGCAGCTTACAAAGCTTTTGAAACACTTTAAGCTAGTTTAAGGTGTAGATTGATTGATCTTTTAGGATTAGGACTACATTGCAAGGTGAAGGACCCAAACATGTTTTCATGGTGTTTGAGTAGTTTCAAGAATAAGTCCAAAAGAGCCTACAAGCATAAAAGCTTAGTTTACGCTTGGGAATTATTTTGGGTTTTTTGTTTGTGTTGAGTTCCATCAAGAAAATGTTCCATGAAAAAAATATTGATGACTTAATTATTTTGGTAAAATTGGTTGAGCAAAAATCCTAAATGCCAAAATCTTTTGATAAAATTATCTGAGACAATTTCCCTGAGGACATATTTCTTTTAGATAAAATGTCTGCAACAATGGTTCTAACAAAGTCAAAATTACCAAAGGTAGAATTCTTATAGATTAAATGTTTGAGATAATTTTATCGAGGACCCAAATTTTTTTAGACATTTTATCTGCATGAAAATCTAAGTGTAAATTATTTAAAAAAAATTGTCCAAACCAAAAAGCCTGAAGACAAGGACCTGTCAGACAAATTGTCTGAAGCAAATAATTTGAAGCAAAAAGGCTGAAACAAAAGCTTAAAAAAAAATTTGTTGTAGGGAAAGTGCATCCAATAGGTCTAATGGGCACGCAGATGTCAAGCTAAAGCCGTGAAAAGTGCCTAATGATAGGATAGTAGGTCTAGGAAAATTAATAATTGGCATTCAACCATACAAATTGAGATCCATGATGCATAAGAAGTCAAAAGGTCAAGGATCTAATAGTTGGGATCTATGGGACTAATAAGAACAAGGATATGATAGGATAATAGTATTGGTCTGAGTCTATTTTTGATGATCAAAGTTGAACCCAAAAGCCTTTTTCATTTGAGATTGAAGGAGCAACTTTTGACCAAAGCAAATAAAAGCATGGAGTTAAGTTTGAGTATAGCCCAAGTTGAACCAAAACCAACATCCCAAGGGACGCCATGAAGACAAACATGTAGACTTCAATGATTTCATCACCAGAACCAACTGCATGAAACTGACCCTTCTCTACACTTCTGCATGCCATGACAAACTAGTGAAGAGGAGTTATCACCAATATAAAACTCTAACAGATTGATTTGATGGTTATAACTACATTGATGTCATAACCTAGCTCAAAAAAACTTGATCCCATCATTGCAACTATTAGGAAGCATCAATGAGGGAATAATGAAATTGTGCAATAGACTGAAGTGACCTAGATCAATCAAGAAGCTTGAATGAGCATAAATGTGGAGGTAGTTATAACTATGGTTTACATGGAATTGAGTTCATTGATTCCTCTTTTATCACCAAAATATCTCTCTCTAAGCGCCCTTTCTTAAATATAGCCTTGGAGCTATTGTTAAGGATCCCTCGAGTTGGTAAGACTAGACTCTACCAAAAATTGTATTATGCACCTCTTGGAGTAATGAGAAGGACATTTTGTAGTGTTTGCCAATTTGTGTTCAGTATTTTATGTTTTCTTCATGTGTAAAGTGGTCTAATCTTCCCTTTGCAGGTCTGAGCTCAATCTAAATGCTAGCAACCTTCTTTGCAAGTCATATAATGTGTCATAACATTGATATCTCAAGGATAGATTGGATTTTTGACTATAACTGTCTTAAACTAGACCTTATCTTCGTTACCCTCTAGCCTTAGTGCATCAAACTAACCTCTATGTGAAATATTGTTGCTTAGAAATTATAGCAGGTATTGTATTAGTAATGTTCATGGTCCATTAGTGTGCTAAGGGTTCAAGCTTGTGATTGGATATGACAAATTCATGGTGCATCACCACATGTTAGAATAGGTTTCATTTCATGCAACTTCTTTACTCTTTTCATCCTAACTTGCTTAGGTTTTAGAAAGAGAGGTATGAATTATCATATATGAGGAGCTAGCCTCATTAAAAATCCTAGAGGTCTAACCCAAGTATAGGTAACCCACAGCCTAGGGTCATTCCCATGTTGGACTAGGCTTGAAAGAAGAACTTGAACACTTCTTCTTTCAGCTAGGGTGCAACCTACGTCTACAATAGAGAACTCCTCCGAAGCAGACACCAAATCATAGTCACCCTTTGAACTAGACAAGAAGATTGAAGCCCTCAATTCTACAAAATTCTAAAAATTATCATTGGAAGAGTAGGCCAGGCTTTTCAGCTTGAATTTCTTTTTCCCCCATATGGTGTGTTTGAGGAAGCTGCATTTTTTAACAAAAACTTAATTAGGGAAGTGACAACAAAGTTTATGCTTAGTTGGGTGTGCATATTTGAAAATCTTTGATCTAAGGTTTCGTTAGATTAAATTTTGCTCTTAATTTTGAGATGAATAACTTCTAATTATGTTCACTGAAGTGTAATCAAATGATTTTATCTTTTCAAAGTTGTAAAATGGATTTATATTATTAATAAAATCTCTACTAAACTAAATGATGTTAACATTTTAATTTTACATATACATTTAATATAAATATATTTACACATTTTTAATATATATTATTTAGTACATATATTATTGGAAGTATTATTATTTTTTATTTGAAACCCTTTTTTTAATAGATTAAATATACAAAATATTTTTTTTGACTTAATACTAATAAATTTTTTATTTTTTTAAAATTGAATTATAAAGAAGTATTAATTTTATATTTAAGTATTAATTAATTTTCATTCAAATCCAGAAATTTTAATCTTCAATTGTTAGATCTTAAATGAACAACTACCTTCACAGGCTCCCATCATCATTCTTATTAAGGTGCATTTGTCCAAATCAACAATCTCTGAGGTATAACTACCGTATGAGGAAAATATTTAATAAAGTATAAAAATATATAATTGAGATAACTACAATCTAGTTGATGACAATTCCTTGAGTTATTAAAGATATATTTGCAACCAATCGATTAATAAAGAGTGGACTTCACTCTTCTTATTAGTATTTAGGTGTGGTCATGCCTTTAATACTATTTTGGTGACTAGTAGCAGATAACAAACCTAATAATTTTGGATCCATCTTGCTACTGCGAACGAAAGAAAGTTTTTGCAAAGGTGAATGCTACCCGAGTGGTGTTATTTGATGTTTTTGGTGCATTTTATAAAATGAAAGAGTATAAATTGGTAATTTTAAGCTATTTGAAATTCATGATTACTGATTCTTTTTTATTTTTTGTATGTATAATTTTAAGTAATAATAATGTGATATGTTTGGTGGAAGTGATGGTAGAAAATTAGGTGGTGTATTTCTTAATATGGGATTGGAATGAGTTATGTTGGTGTTTGTAAAGGTTCTTGGAAAACCCATTAGAACATGTTAAATTTGTGTTTGTGTGCAAATTAGGATACATAATCAAAACATAGACATAGTTATAGAACATGTCAAGTCTTAATTTGGTTTAGAATTACATATTTATCTAGAAATTTATGTATGTTAAATTATACAGAACATTCATTATTATTAAAATATCAAACCCTTATCAGGTTTTTATATTAATCTCTATATTGTTGGAACCACTTTCCATTACAACTAATCACTTTCTATAAAACTTTACAATGCATTGTCACTTTGCATTCCATCCTTTCAGTTCAAGCTCAAATTAGTCTTTTCAGATTTTATAGACTTTTGGAATGCATATATAGGTCGAATACATACAAAATGAAATATGTTATAAAGTTTGAAATCCATCACACACATGTCATGCATCTACATTGTGATTTTCCAATTCTATTCTACCATCAACACTTTCTTGAACTTAAAAATCTGTCTCATCTCGAGATAAAGTTGCAAGAAGTGTCCTTTTGCTAGAGCTAAGAAAAATACCCAAGCTGAGAGTTTGGTCTAAAATCATTACTTGTGGTAATCGCTTTAGGTGTTGTTTACCAATTTTCACCTCTTATGTACTATTTAGTCATCCTTGCAAGTTTTCAACTAAGTAGCAAACCAATCTACCACCCTTTTGCATTTTCAATATATTAGCATAATTAGGTGGCCACCCTTTACAAGTTTTCAACCAACCTAGCCCCATTCTTAATGTTTAAGACCTTATTTACTAGAAAAATTATTCAAAATTATAAAATTAGAATCTACACAGTACCTATAGAGAAGGTGAAGGCATAGGCAGTGTTCTAAGAACCAAGGGAGACTAAAACAATGATGTTGTTGGAGTTGTTGAATAAGTTTCAACTGTGGAATCTAGTGTTGGTGGCATCTACTACATTTAGATGGTTGGTTTTGTACCATATTTATGATAGATTTTATCTGTTGGAGCTCTTATTGGAGCTAGTTTGGTGGGATGAATTGGGGATCCTTGATGATATTTACGATGGAGCTATCCAAATGTGAAAAGTCCTTCTTGAACATTATCTAATCGGTGAGAACTTCCTACACCATATTGATCATAGTGCACAATAGGACTTGGCACCCCATAAGCTTCTAAATATCATCATCTTCTGTGTTTGTAAGGATGGCCCTAACGTGTGACACCTTCTACGGGATTTCTTGTTCTAACCCTCCAATCGATGTGTGCATTTGCATATAAAATCCACCAATTGTATTATTTATCCCATTTTTCCATGTTTGTAGCTTTTGATTGGCATTATCTCTTGAATCCAAAGACTACTTCAGTGTAACATCCATCTCCCCAAGGTAGCCAGTTTATCCCCCACTATTACTTTTACTTTTTCGACCTTAGTAAACTCAGGGTTGGCTTTTCTCCATGTGATGTTCAATTTTTGCATACAGATGAGTATGATTTTGGATATGTGTTGATATTAGATCATAATAGTATCAAATACTTGCTCATACTCTTCAAGGAGCTCAAAAATGGACTATGTTTCTACCTTTAGATTCAAACCTTGCATTTGAAGTTATTGTAGCTTCTACGCAATAAGCCAATATTTTGTTAGCCAGGACAAAAGGGTTGTGAATTATTTTTCCTAGGACATGACTTGGTCACACAATACTTGAGTGACCAAGGTAGCGCAAATGTCATCCATCAATTGCCTACCTTTGGTGAGGTGGACATGTAAGTCTACATTTTGCTCCCTCAACTACAATGTCTCTTATTCCAATGCAAAAAACTTTTATGTGATAAAATCCTAGAACATAACCACTCCCTCAATTTATTTTGAAAAAGGTAAGTAGGTGTTAGGTTGTGGAGCTAAAAGCTTCACCAGGATGTGAACAAGAGAGGTTGCAGAGGTTACGGAGTTGCATAACAAGTTGCAGGGTAATCGACATCGGTCTGATCAACCGACGTCGGTCATATTACAGTGCAGAAGCAACCAATGTCGGTTATGAGTCGACCGACATCGGTCAGGAAGGAGCTGATGTCGGCAACCTATGTGTGCATGTGTTTGCATGCGGGTTGAGAACTAGTCTATTTTTGGACAGTCAGTTTGCATGTAAAGACTTATTTTAGTCTTGGAGTTGCATTTCTAATTATTGTAATTAAGAATGTCTAATTATTGTATGCATGAGATCTATATAATAGACTCATGGGCTGTATTGTAAAGTGTGCTAGAAATCCATTGTGCTTGTAGAGAGAGCAAGAGTAGCTCCTCCTAGTTCCAAAGGGGTGCTGAGTGTGTATGATCAGGGAGAGTTGCAGGTTGTGTAAGTTCTGGTAGAAGATCCACTGGGGTACTGGTTGAAGAATCATAAGGACTTGGTGAGGCAAGGACAAGGGTTCTTTAGGGTGTAGAGACATCTACATGCTAAGTAAGGTCTGTTGATTTGCAGGTTGTTGCAAGAGAAGGGAGATCTACTTGGAGTACGATTGTGTACTTGGTGTACTGGCAGCGTTGTTACTGATTGGTGGAGGTGAACAACAACTCTGTGTTTGAGTAGATTGTTGTGACCGTAATTGAGAGAGTGAAGTGTTGAAGGAGAATTACTGGTGAGCCCTAGAAGTGTAGGAGCTCTAGAGGTGTGAGAAGAAGTGTGGTGACTTCTTTATTGTATTTCCTTCTGAATGAGTATTAATACAATTGGGTATTGTCTCTCATATTCTGTGTTGTTTCATATTTCTAGTTACTTATCATTCTGGTTAAATTCCGTGTTTAGTTGCTAATACAAAGGTAATCATATATACTCTTATTGAGGAGTAGGATCCTGATAGTAGGAAACATCGAGCGATATTTATTGCACCATTATTTCAAGGGCCAAAGTAGAAGCCACATACACCATAGGTGCCTTTTTTATTTGTGTCGTCAAAAGTGAAAATGTTGTCCATCACACTGAGGTTGTAGGGACATCCCACAACCATTGGCTAGAGAATCATTGCTTGTTCTAAGATGCCTCCTCTTGTGCACCCCCTTGAGTGGACCCAAAGCCTTGTGATGTGGAAGATGGTTGTTAGACCTCAGGGATCACCACATTCTTGGTAGGTTTTGTAACTATTGTGCTACAACTTTTGTCTATGTTTAGCACTTTGATTATTCCTTTTCTCTAGCACAGCTACCTCTGCCTCATCCATGACAACTTGATCTTGGGCCTGCTTTTGTGTTTCCTCCTAGTCTTCAAGACTTATTTATTTTTATCCTCTTATTCTACCTTTGTTGTTGTGTGAGTCTCAACCATCTGACTCTACATTGCATGCATTTCTTGTTTTTATCTCTTTTCTCGTAGGTTATTCATCCTTTTCCTACTCAATTTGATCATTAATAGCTTGCTCTTATGCTATAATATATTCTTTTCTTTTTTTTTCTCAAGCTATGATTATGCAGTTAATTTTGGTTCATGCATAGGAGTTGAATAATCTAGAGATGAGAGTGATTGCGAAGTAGAGGGAAAAGAGGTTGATTTAACCATAATTCACTTGCATGATAATACCTTTTGACTATCTAGAGAGACCAGATTATTTAATCATTTGTAATCATGAATCATCTCTTGTGGCTATTGTTCTATCACTTGAGCCTCTTACAACTCAATTTCCTCAACTGGTTGTGGTTTAATAAAGGAACCATACACTTTGTAATAGTTGGTGATAGTCATGGTGCAGTATGGGTCCTTAGCTTGTGTATCAATGGATGTTGTGGGATTCCTTATTGTTGTGGGATTATTTTTACCCTTGAAGACCTTGCACATGGTGTTCCCTCAAAATTCATAGTCATCCTAAGTGTGTGCTCTTCCTCTTCTACCACTATATTGATAGTATTTGATGTAGGGAGTGTGGGAATGTCTATTATAAATATATTCAAAAAATTATTATTACAATTGACAAGTGTGCACTATTTTCCAAAAGAAAAAGTATTTTTATTCTTCTTTCTCATATATCATTGTGCCTATGTCTTCAATCATTGATTTCTACACATCCTCCCCTGTAATGCCTAGCTAAGCAAGATCATATTCTAAAACGTTCTGTGGAACATTCCTATCAAAAGTCCACAATTTGATACTACACATCTTCTTTTTTGGTGGATGTGGTGATGCTCTACGTTTTGGTGCCTTCCTCTTCCCTAGAATATTATGTGATGGGATTGTTTTTATTTCAGGTGGTGTGTGTGCCTCTACTTGAGGTTGTGCTGCTAATTGGTGAGGCAATGATTGTTGCACCCATGTAGGTATCATTCATAGTGGCGGTACTGAATAAGAATCTAAAATATTTTATCACAAAACTTCCACCTGCGCATCCAACATATTGATGAAGAATGGCAAGGAAATGATTAGTGTCTTGGCAAGCTCATGGACTCTGATTTGGATGCCATCATTGAACCTAGTCACTATAGTGCATTGCCCTAAATGTTGCATGACATATATGGTTACCTGACGGTGTGAAAGGATAAGATACTGGGTTTACACCCACCATGTGTTGATTTTGCCTAACTATTCATAATATTACCCTGTTTTGGTCTAGGCAATGTTTATGAATGCAGTTGCAAAATAGAAGTTTATGTTTGGATTGATTGGGTGATCTGCAGACTTCCACTATATGAAGCAAAGGAGGAATACTAGGAACTTCAGTACTAGAACACATGCAATGTGTCATTGATGACCTTCTCAATGTTTGTAGTCAATTCAAAGACTAAAAACTTTGGCCAGTTGAAGTCCTCATTCAATCAGATCATTTGATATGCAATATCGATGACTCCTTGATAACATGTCTCATTTGTTTATTGGTCTGCCAAAAGTGCTTTAATACATTCAGACCTTCATGAGACTTGTTAAGCTCAATGTAACTTGGTTTTTGGGATATGACATTTCTACCCTTTTTAATATGACTAATAATATACTATATTAAAAACTATATTAATAAAGATACGATTTTCAACAAGTAAAAAAATGATTTAAAATTATAAAATGAAATTAAACTTTTAATAAAAATTTTGATGATTAAAATGATATTGATATTTAACTTTTATATTTATATTTAATATAAATATATCTCCACATTTTTTAATATTTTTTAAGTACTTATATTATTGAAAGTCTTATTCTTTTTAAAAGAAACATGATTTTATATTTAACTATTAAATAATTTTCATTCAAATTTAAAGATTTTGATATTCATTTAATAGGTCATAAATGATAAACTACATGAACTATTGCAGACCCACTAGCTCCCAGTCCTCTCCCTTGTTGATGTGAATTTGTCCAAATCTATAATCTTTGGGTATCACTACCATATAAGGAAATCAAATACTAAAAAAATACAATAAAGTTAGCAACAATACATTGTTTGAATAAAAATATAATTGTAACCAATAGACTGAAGATTAATAAAGAACGGATATTTGCTCTTCATAATTGGGGGCATTATAAAGAGGAGTCGTCCAAACTCCAAGAAAACAAATGGTTTTGGGGTGGGTCCTACTCCGAATATTTTAAATTAACTTTTACAAATGACGTCATTAAAATGACGTCACGGGGAATAGTAGAGTCACATCTATCAACGCACGTGATGATAAGGAAAAGGCGTCCGAGTTCAGAGATCCGGCCCATAAAGATTCCTACGTGGCATCATAGTTGGTTCAGGTGAGGCCGCAGCTTTAAAAAAGATTTTGGCGAGTAGTACTAGATAACAAAGCCAATAAATTTATAACCATAGAGGAATGTAAGAAAGATTTTTTAAAAAAGAAAGAATATAAATTGGTGGTTGTATGTTACTTGAAATTTATGAATTTTGATTTCGTTTCATTTTTTGTATATATAATGTTAAGTAATAATAATGTTATATTTTTTGAGGTTATAACAGAAAATGAGTGATTTATTTTTTCATATAATGTGAAATGAGTTATATTTGGTGTAGATATTTTGTTTTATGATAAGTTTGAGCAATATTAATGTAGTGGGGAAGAGAAAAGCTATACATAATTTAAAGGTGAGTTAAGTGGTGATAGTGAACAACAACGACTGTTATTTTTGAGATCGCCTTAAAAAACCCCAAGTAGATGCACATGCAAAGTTCAAAACATATTACATATGTCAATGCAATATGTGGTTTCCATCGAATTATTTCAATTACATGATTGAAAACATATATCATCTCAACGATATACATATCCATATTTTTGGTGTATAGTTTTCAAATACATTTTTTCAATCTCTTCCTTGTCAAGAAAATATTATACGTATTTAATTAAGATGTTTTAAAATAAAAACATAGACTATTATATCCCTGTGAGTAATTGTGACATTTTTCAATTTATTATTGTTATGTAGGTTTATTAATAAGTAATATTTAAGATAATTCTCGGCTCAATATTAAAAGAATTCAATATAGGAAATAAAATATTTCATATTAACACAACACTTCAAAGAATCTTCTTAAATTTTGCATGTCAAACTTTACAATTGGTAGAATAATATGTCAATTCAAACCTTGTGATTATTTAAAATAAAAAATTCATTGTTTTGAGTGAAAACTATAATACCCTGCATTGATAGGGACTATGCAAAAAAAAAAAAAAGAATAATGAACCTACATTGACCCCATATCCACATATATATATATATATATATATATATATATATATATATATATATATATATATATATATATATATATATATATATATATATATATAAAAAGCTTGCTTGTTCGAAAAAAGTGAGTCAAAATAATAAGTTTCATACTATTAATTAATACTATTGATTAAATTTTTATTTTTATTTCATGAGTGTAACAACTTATACAAGTACAGATTGGTCCCTGATAGACTAACACCTTTGGTGAGGATCGAATCTAGCTCCAAGTCATTTCTAGCCCTTGTTCCAGATGTTACCTCCCCTTCCTTTTTGTTGGGAGATCTTCTAGTGTCCTTTTCAAATGAGATAATGGCACTAGTGTTTTCCGATCAGGGATTCTGGATTTGAGCTTGGAGTTAGGTAGCAAATGTTTATTTGGTAAATGCGTGGGATCTCCACTCATAATTTTTGATCTTGAAAATTAGGCCAAAGTGGTGTGGGGATCTATGGACGTACCTACATTCACCTTGTTCAACGATGGTTTTTTCTAAGTGGCCTTATGTTACTATGCTAATCGTGACTTCATTTTGTCATTGAGACCTTGGTTCATTAGCAAATTTGGGGTCTTCTTTTACGCATGGAATCCTTTCTTTAACCTTGAAAATGCAAAGGTGGCAGCAACGCCCCTTAGAACACATTGAATTGTTGATTAAATTGGATGGGCTCCTTTGTGAAACTAGACAAGGATTCTTTGGGGAAAAGATTTGTATGAGTTTGCGCAATTATGGATATCTCCAAACCTCTTTGGCATTCCATTCATCTTTGCCCCTCCCAAGGCTCGTGGATCTTATACCTCAACTTTAAAGGTCTTCCATTTAGATGGTTCCGCTGCAAACTCATCAAACACTGAGCTTATGGGTGTTCTTCTAAGGGCATCCTCAATGCTCCTCACTCTCAATGGGTGTTGAGGAACAAAGAAGGAACTTCTGGGCAATACATCTTATGGCGTAATCATGGCATCTTCTATCGCTTGTCTGGTTCTTCCCCCCCCCCCCCCCCCCCCCCCCCCCCCCCCTCCCTCCTCCTTCGATTGGAAATCCTCCCCTTAGAAAAGAGGACTCCTTGCAAACATAAGCATATTTAGTTGTGTTGCCCATCCCTTCTAGCTCACTAGCTTGCTTTGTTTCCCCCTATTGTTCTTCACAAGCAATGCTCAAAGATCCTATGGACATGACTTCCAAAAAGAAAGGATGAAGGACAAAGGCATAAAGGCTAAGATTTGACGTTGAAGATATTGTGAAAGAAGGGAACAAATGGACGAATGAAGGTTTTCTCTCCTATCGTGGAAGGGGATTGATCTCGACCATTCCCTGAATTTTTGGTGTCTAGCCTATCTTCTTGGGTGTATCATTATCTTCCTTCATAGTTTTATTGATTGAGGTTGGTCTGGTGGATGGCATCCTGTCAGATGTCTAGTTCCCTTTACAGATGTTTGGCTTAAGTGTGTGATCTTGTGTTCTTTCAGTTGTTTTCCCGTAGTCGTTTTGGATGTTGTCTTTCTTGTTGACTGCGGCCTTATTGTTGAGAGTGTTCGACCCTATGGTATTTCTAATTTGTCTAGTTAATATTTTGTTGACTCTATTTCGAATTAAATGGTCCCATCAAAACCTTCGTTTTACCATTAGAGGGAAAAAAATTATTAATTCATTTACACTTTAAGATGGTCACGAAGAGAAGAAGTAGAAATCGAACTTATCATTATAAAAGTAAAGAAATTTATTCTTCATAAAAAACTAAAAAAATAAACTAAACTTTTATATGATATGAAACGAATAAATGTGATGATCAAAAAATCGAATGAAAACTGCCCAATATTTTAATAAAGATTTATCATACACATGTGAATTACCAAAAGTTTATTTCACAATTGAAAAATAAACTTTACATGATATGAAATAGATAAATATAATAATCAAAAAATAAAACAAAAATTGATCAATATTTTAAAAAAAAAAATATCATACACATGTCAATTACCAAAAATTTACTTCACAATTGAAAAATAAAATGTGGCTACACACCATTCATAAAAATTATGGTAATAAAAAGACATTGTGAAATTTTCTTCTCTATTATTTTGCTTCCACAAAATTACATTTGGCAAAAACATAATATATAAATTAAAGCATGAAAGCCCACATGGCATCCCCTTAATGTGTCGTTTTAATTTTAGTAGGTGTTGGGTAGGAGTACAGGTAAAAGTTATTTTTCTTCGGCGGCGGGGTAGACGGTGGATGAGTGTTTATTTTATTGATATAATAATAAAAAATAAAAGATTGAAAATGAATGTATGTTTTTTAATTCCCTTATGTTTTTATATATTTAAATGGGATAAAAATAATAAATTTTAATGGTAAATTTAAATTGATTAAAAATTTAAGTAAATAAAAATATTATTAAAGTTTGATAAATATAAGTGTAAGTAAAATATTGTAAATAGAATAATAATTTATTAATTTTAAGTTAGTAATAAAAATTTGATTTAATTTAATTTAAGTAATTAGAATTTTTATATAATATTTTAAGAAATAATTATTTATTAGATGAGGTAAATGTTTTTTATTGGAGTTATGAATTGGTATTGGGATATAAATAGAGGTTCAGTTCTTGATAATATGAAAACGTGAAAATAATGAAAAAGTGATCAATACCATAATATGAATCTATCATAACAAAAGGAATGTGAAACTAGGGCGCAAAACCTTTGCCTATAAGCATCAACAAATCCAAAAGAGAATACGATGTCCTTCAAAGAGACCAGCCAATCCAATATGTAGAAGATTAGAAAATCAACACAGAAGTAAAAGTCGACCGAAAGGAGAACTGACTAAGGCAATGTTGAACAAATTTTGGTCTTTCAAACCAAAATTGGCCACTCATATTGAAAAAACCAGTTGCTTGTCTATATGTTTGGATGAGTCTAATATGCATCTTTGTTTAGGAGAGTTTTCTATGCAAAGTCCATGGAAAAAGTTCAAGCAAACTCCTTCGGATGATTTCTTTTAGGGGTTTATTTTCCTTCGGGTTTTGTACAAGTTTCAATTCTTTTGGACTTTTGTTCAAGGACTATTTCTTTTGGCTTTTTTGCTTGAAAGAATTCTTTCGGAAGTTTTGCCTTAACCTCAAGTGAATTCTTGCGGACTTTTTGTTCAGGACAAATTCCCCGAAGGCAAAGTGAATTTTTGCGGACTTTTTGTACGAGACTTCATTTCTCAAGGTCCTTTTCAATTTCTCTGAAGTTATTTTTCAATTTCTCTAAAGGATATCTTCCACGTCGAAGGGTACTTTGCAACTTTCCCGAAGGACTCTTTTCAAGCTAAGTGGACATTTTCAATTCTTTCGAAGGGTCATTTCTTGCGAGAAAGTCTTTTACATTTCTTTCAAATTACACTTTCACTTTTCTGAAAGGTGCTTTCAACTTTTTCGAGGGACATTTTTGAAGCCAAAGGTATAAGATAACTTTTTTGAAGGGCACATAGACGTTCGCAAAAAGTCTGAAGGGATCATTTCAATTTCTCTGAAGGGTACGTGCACCCTTGTGACTTTTCTAAAAAGCATTTTTAACTTTCTTGAAGGATCATTTCAAAAAAAACCAATGGAAAGTGGAGGCTTGCAATTCTTCCGAAGGGACAAACAATTCTTCCAAAGGGTATTTTTCAATAAATCCGAAGGGTAGGAATACCTTTTCAAGATTGTCGAAGGGTCATTTCTAAAGGGATCAAGCAAGAAAGAGAAAGGATTTCTTGTGGGAAAATTATTTGAAAGAATGCCCAGACAAATTCTCGTAGACAAATTATTCGAGAAAAAGACCAAAGCAAAGAAAGAAGAGTCCAGAAGAATCCTTGTGGACAAATTGTCCACAAATATGTAAAAAAAAAAAGTTCGAAAGGTGATGGCCCACAGAACATCAAGTTCAAGTTATAAGGAATAGCCATTAAAGTTTAGATCAGGAACCTGAATACAAACAAGAGAATGATAAATGTGCATAACAAATGATGAGCCAACAAAGAGCAACCAATGCCAAAATAAGATGGACTAAGTAATAGCAAAAACTATTCATATAATTGTTTCTTTCTTAATGTGGCACATGTCCAATTGAGCTTGCAATCTCAATCATTCAATATCCCTTTAGAAAACTATATATATGTATTTAGCCTATTCTCAAAGCAGCCTCCGCTAGTTAATGACAAAACTCTAACCAGATTTGTATCAAAAACTCTTGAAGAAATCAAGACAAATTCTGCCACTCACATACTACATTTTTGTGTATCAGTTTAAAATCATGTTGTTCTTGTTTAGTGGAAATTGTCTTTCTTAACTTGTTATCCTTGATTACCCACCAAATATGCAGACAGATCTTTGTTACAGGTCCTCATTAGTATTCTTTGATAAGTGTATAAACCTTTTTGAAGTGGTTCAAGGCCATATTCTTTCTTGGATTGTCTGTTACCCTCCTGAATGTTGAATGCCTTCTCAAATCTAACAAGTGAAACACTGATGTAACCGTGCATAAAGGATCATGAGTCTTGTGCAAGGAAGCCTTGTCTATGTTTAAGTAGTGATTACAGTCAAGTGGAGGATATCACATATTGGTTCATCACCATTTTTTTTATCAGTTTCTTTCTTCCTCTATTTTCATATAAATTTGATGGATTAGAACCAACAGGGATTTAAAGGTGCATCAAGGGAGCTAGCCCTTAAATCTAGAGATTCATCTCAAAGAGATTGTCACCCACAACAATAGAGATGATTCCATTGTGCCGCTTGGATGAGGAAATCTAAGTATTTTTTTAAGGGTGCAAATCCAAGTGTCAATAGTTTTTGGCATGCCCAGTGGGACATTTTGTCCTACAAGATTGTTCAAGATTAGTGTTGGTCTTGATATTGTTGAATAAAAAGAGACATATGCATTTAGTACATGGTGACTCCATTGAAGAGTCCTAATTCTTGGTTGATGATTAGCCCTATTTTCTATGCCAAAGGTGATAACCAAATTTGCTGCTAAACGTCTACCTTTAACATTTGAAGAATTGCCTCTTTATTCCACCAAAAGGTCCAAGTTTGTCAAAACTCATCCTTACAAAAAATATTTTGTGTTCAAATCTTCCAAGTTTGTGTTACATTCCATTCCTAATATTCATAGTGATCATTTCCAAATGGCTAGAAGACAACCTTTTGTGCCTTTCACTGGGGCATCTCCCTTGCATCTTGCCCAATATGATCAAATTATAAGATTTTCCCTTAAAATTGTCCCATATTTTAGTGGAGATGATCCTATTACTCATGAAAATGTAGCTATTAAGTTGCTGGCCTTGTCTTTCAAAGGAAAAGTTTTGGACTGGTATGGGACCCTACCTGTAAATTCTATTGGCTCATGGGATGAGTTGGGCACTCTATTGACTGATAGGTTTGGGGAAAAGAGTGATCACCTATCACTAGCTGAGTAATTGACCACAATAAAGAGGGCACCACATTAATTCATGTAGGATTTCAATGTTAGATTATAAAAAACTTGGGATAGAATCTCAATTCTTGTAAGGCCAACCGCAAACTATGCTTTTTTGTACTTCTTAAAAGCATTGAATAGTGACATTGCCATGATGATTCAATATATGGGTGGAAACACATTGCTTGGTGCTTATGAAAAAGACATAAATTCTGAGAATTGTCTTATACAAGTAGGGAAGATAGCTCCTAGACCTCCAATGCCACTTTTCCCTTATTTGCCTTATCCTAGTCAAAGTGCATTACCCTGTTTAGCCCCTTTGCCTACTCAAGAGAGACATGTTGTTGCTCCTTCAAATGAGATTCATGAAGTCAAAAGTTTGCTTCAAAGTATTACCAATGAATTGGTTGCTCTCAAAAGGCAACAAGCTCAAGGCTATAGGCCATATCAGTCATATAATCAATTTGGTGGGCAAACAAGTAGGCCACCCTTCCAAAATAATAATCAAGGACAAGGTCAAATCACCCATGTCAAGCCTTACTGAAGTTATAATCCCAATGCTCCCTCATCCTCCAAAGCCTTAGTTCCCACTCAAAATAATTTGGTTCAAGAGCAGTCCAACTATCCATCCTTTGAACATGGCCAAGAATAGGTGGCTTATGCCAATGAAATGCAAAATCAAGGTATGTCTTCACAAGGTGATCAAACATCTCACTTTTTAAATTTTGAGATGTAATGTAATTTGGGATGGATAGAAGACAACCTCAGTTTGATTCCACTCTCATGAATCATTTGGAGGGTGAATTTTGTACAATTAATTATGTGGGGAATATAAGCAATCAGTATACTTGTGTTGCCTCCAACACTAGGTCTAAAAGGAGGGTTGTTGATGAAGCTCAAGGAACCAGTCAAGGAGTCAATTAAGGACCTGTTGTGACCCCTACATTAGCTCATATGAGAGTTGGGCCATTTTTAACTCCTAAGCCACAAGAAAATTAGAAAATTCCAAGTTTCAGACTAACTTCTACAACTCTACCTCCACACACTACATCACAAGGTGCAAATGTTCAAAAAGAAAATCCCAAAGTAAGTAATCCTTCCCAAAGTGAGATATGAAGCTATTTGTTGATTGTGACATTGTCTGGTGAGACCTTCTATACTAGACAATGTCACCAATTGGCAGGTTTTTTATAGTGATCAGCAAATAGCTTTTTTCTACAAGAAGAAGTTGAGTTCTCTACCAATAATCAGTCTAAGCTACAACAACAATATGGCAGCCATATTATCCAACTAAAGTCTAATAAGCTTCCTAAAGGCTTAATGACTCTTGAGAGTTTTTTCAATGAAGATGACCAGCTCAAGAAGGAAAAAGTATGTATGTCCATTAAGCATGAGAACTATGAAAGGATATAAATCTTTAAGGATACGCTACTTGCACTTGGAGAGGTATGTACTAGTCAAGAAAAACATGATTTCATTGAATTATGCAAGGAGTTTAGTGATATTTTTGCATGGGAGTATAATGATTTGAATGGTTTTAACCAAGCTTGGATTAACACACCATAGATTTAGATTAAAATGTTGAACCCATCAAACAAAATCAAAGGCCAATCAATCCCAAGATTAAACCTCTCATGAGGAAAGAGCTGACTAAATTGATTGAGTCTAGAATCATTTTCTCTATCAAGCATTCTTGTTGGTTGGCCAATTTAGTCTCTGTTAGAAAGAAAAATAGATAAGTTAGGTTGTGTGTTGACTTTAGGGACTTGAACAAAGCATCTTTGAGGGATAATTATCCTCTCCCTTCTATGGAGCAAATTATGTAGGTTATAGCTGGTAGTGAAAGGTTTTCTCTCCTTGATGGCTATTCTAGATATAATCATATTCTGGTGAATGAAATTGATCAATATAATATAGCATTTACCACCAAATGGGGCAAATATGCCTATAGGAAGATGCCATTTAGATTTTCAAATGTTGGAGCCACTTTCCAACGTGCAATGGATATGGCTTTCCAAGGACTGATTAATGACATTGTGTTGGTTTATCTGGATGATGTGACCATTTTTTCCAAAGATGTGAATGACCATTTGAAGCACCTAAGATAGATTTTTGAGTGGTGTAGAGAGTTTGGGATCTCCCTAAACCCAAAGAAGTGTGTATTTTTTGTTGATGAGGGCAAAATCTTGGGCCACATTGTTTCAAAGAAAGGTCTATCCATTGATCCAGAAAGGGTAAGTGTTATTTTAGCATTGTCTTTGCCTAAACACAAAAAGGGCCTAAAAAGTTTCTTTGAAAAGATTAATTTCATTAGGAGATTCGTTCTTTATTTTACTAATATGGGCAAGCCCTTGACCTCCATGTTGAGAAAAGATGAGATATTCACCTAGACAGGAAGGAAAAGAAAGTTTTGAGGAGATCAAGCGAGCCATTGCCCAAGATCCTACTCTTGAAAGTCCTAACTTCTACAAGGACTTCAATCTATACACTTTTGAGAATGAAGAGGTAATTTCTACCATGTTGACCCAAGCAAATGATGAAAATTTGGAACAACCTATTGCCTTATTCAATCAAATTTTAGAAGGCTATGAGGTAAAGTACACATATGTTGAAAAACAAGTGCTTTCAGTAATAAGGAGCTTGAAGAAGTTTAGACATATGTTATCTAGTAATAAAATTCACATTTTTGTACCTCATCTTAGTGTGAAATATTTTCTATTGAGTAGAGACTTAAATGAGAAAAGGGCAGGTTGGATCACCAAAGTAATGGAATATGATGTGGAGATCAAAACAACCAAACTAGTGAAAGGGAAAGGACTGTGAGAGCATCTTACCTAAGACTTGAAAGAACAAGAAGAGGTTGTTTTGACACTTCATGGTGATCCTACAACAACTGCACCTTCAGTCATGAGAAGTTGGACACATGACATGATCCACTTCCTTCAAACTAGTGAGTGTCCATAAGGTCTTGATAAGGCCAAAGGAAGGTATTATAGACTGCAATCTATTCTCTATGTACTTGTGGATGGAGCATTTTTCAAAAAAGATTTTTCAAGTGTACTTTTGAGATGTATTGATTTGGACCAAATTGAAAAGGTGTTGCATGAGTTTCATGATGGACCCGCTGGTGGTCACTTTCTTCCAAGAACCACAGTTGCTAAGATCATGAGGGCTGGCTATTTATGGCCTAGTTTGTTAAAAAAACACCCATGTTTGGGTGAAAAAATGCCAAAAATATACTCTTTTTGATGGCAAACAGAAGCTAGCTGCTTTGCCCCTTCATCCAATCCAAGTTGAACAACCTTTCATGCAATGGGGTATGGATTTCATTGGTATGATCAATCCTGCTTCTCGTGCTAGTAATAAGTGGGTGTTGATAGCCACTGATTATTTCACTAGATGGGTTGAAGATGTAGTTATTAGGGAGGCAAATGAAAATTCGATCTTGGATTTCTATGAGAACATAATAACAAGGTTTGGAGCTCCCTCAACCATCATCTCAGATAATGTATTAGCCTTTTTTAGGAGTAAGGACAAGTGAATAGGCCTTGAAGCATGGCATTTACCTCAGCACTTCCTCTAACTACTATCCCCAAGGAAATGGACTAGCAGAGTCCACAAATAAGAATTTGATCAGAATCATTAAGAGGATAATGGAGGAAAATCAAAGGACATGGCACACTAAGTTGTAAATAGGCCTTTGGGTTGACATAATTACTCTAAAGAGAGCAATTAGGAACTCACCATATACACTTGTGTATGGAAGGGAAGCTAGACCTCCTATCTCACTTGAATTTCCAGCCTTAGACCTCACCCATCAATTGCAGTTGATGGAGAATGATAACATGGAAGTCAGATTGAGTGAATTGATGGAATTTGAGGAGGTAAGAGATCAGGAAATGCATACCTTGACTACTCACTAGCAACAGAGAAAGAAGCATTTTGACAAAAAGTCTATGCCAAAGAATTTTAGAGAAGGGGACATTGTTCTTAAGTGGGATGAAGATAGGGCCAAGCCTGGGAAACACATAAAGTTTGATGCTTTGTGGAGTGGCCCATACATGATCACACAGTGTAAACAACGCAATGCTTTCCAACTTTCAAAGTTGGATGGAGAGGATCTGCATATCCTAATCAATGGGATATATTTAAAGCATTGTTATTGAGGTTTTCCTTTATGTTGTACATAGTGTTATATCTTCTTTGTGTTCCCTAAGTGCTTATGCACATGTGTATGTTTGTTTGTGTCTTGTTTCATTTTGTTGGGTCTTGTTGTTTTTGTCTATGTTTTCCTTATGTTTTATTTTCACATAATCCTCAATAGTCATGTTCAAGAATCCATTGACTCCATTGGCCATTAAGTGGATAAGGCTACTTGGTCTAGTCAGTATAGCAAGCATACTACCCCTGTAAGTAACCATTTTGTTGACCAAATTTTGGTCTTTCAAACCAAAATTGGCAATTCATATTGAAAAAACCAGTTGCTTGTCTATATGTTTGGATGAGTCTAATAAGCATCTTTGTTCAGGAGAGGTTTCTATACAAATTCCATGGAAAAAGTTCAAGCAAACTCCTTTGGATGATTTCTTTTGGGTGTTTGTTTTCCTTTGGGTTTTGTACAAGTTTCAATTCTTTCGAACTTTTGTTCAAGGACTATTTCTTTCAAGTTTTGCCTGAAAGAATTCTTTCAAAAATTTTGCGTTAGCCTCAAGTGAATTCTTGCAGACTTTTTGTCCAAGACAAATTCTCTAAAGTCAAAGTGAATTTTCACGGACTTTTGTTCAGGACTTTGTTTCTGAAGGTCCTTTTCAATTTCTCTAAAGGATATCTTCCAAGTCAAAGGGTACTTTGCAACTTTCTTGAAGTGCTATTTTCAAGCTAAGTGGACATTTTAAATTCTTCTAAAGGGCTCTTTTCAAGCTAAGTGGACCTTTTCAATTCTTTTGAAGGGTCATTTCTTGTGGGAAAATCATTTACATTTCTTTTGAAGTACACTTTCACTTTTCTTAAAGTTGTTTTCAAATTTTTTGAGGGACATTTAATAAGCCAAAGGTACAAGACAACTTTTCTGAAGGGCACATGGACGTTTGCAAAAAGTTTGAAGGAATTATTTTAATTTCTCCAAAGGGTAGGTGCACCCTTGTGACTTTTTTGAAAGGCAATTTCAACTTTCCCAAAGGATCATTTCTAAAGAACCAAAGGAAAGTAGACGTTTACAATTCTTTCGAAGGGCCAAATAGTTCTTCTAAAGGGTATTTTTCAATAAATCAGAAGGGTAAGAGTACCTTTTCAATATTGTCGAAGGGTCATTTCTAAAGGGATCAAGCAAGAAAGGGAAAGGATTTCTTGTGGGAAAATTGTCCAAAAGAATGCCCAGACAAATTCCCTATGGATAAATTATCTGAGGAAAAGACCAAAATAAAGAAAGAAGAGTCCAAAAGAATCCTTGTAGACAAATTGTCCACAAGAATGTCAAAAAATAAAAGTCTGAAAGGTGATGGCCTGTAAAATTTTAGGTTCAAGTTATAAGGAATAGTCGTTAAAGTTTAGAGCAGGAACCTGAATACAAATAAGAGAATGACAAATGTGCATAACAAATGACAAGCCAACAAAGAGCAACCAATGCAAAAACAAAATGGTCTTAGTAATAGCAAAAAAAATCATATACCTGTTTCTTGCTCAATATGACACATGTCCAATTGATCTTGCAATCTCAATCATTTAATCTCCCTTCAAAAAACTATATATATGTATTCAACATATTCTCAAAGTAGCCTCCGCTGGTTAATGACAAAACTCTGACCAGATTTGTATCAAAAATGTTGACACTTGGATTTTCACCCTTGAAGAAAAAAACTTAATATTTTTCATCCAAGCGGCACAATGGAATCATCTCTATTGTTGTGAGTGACAATCTCTTTGAGATGAATCTCTAGATTTAAGGGCTAGCTCCCCTTATGCACATGTAAAGCTCTGTCTATCTTAATCTATCGATTGTAAATGAAAAGAGAGAAAACAAACAACAAAAAGAAATAAATAGTGATGCACCGATATGTATTGTCCTCTCACTTTGACTGTAATCACTACGTAAAGAATGATAAGGTTTCGCTTGTTAGATTCAAAAGGTATTCAACATTCAAGAGGGAAACAAATAATTCCAGAGAAGAATATGACTTTAAACCACTTCAAAAATGTCTATACACTTATTAGAGAATACTAACAAGGCCCTGTAACAAAGATCTATTTGCACATTTGGTGGGTAATCAAGGACAAAAAGTTAGCAAATTTAACTTTCACTAAACAAGAATAACATGATGTTAAACCGATACACAAAAACACAGTGTGTGAGTGGTAGAATTTATCTTAATTTCTTCAAGAGTTTTCAATTCAAATCTGGTCAGAGTTTTGTCATTAACCAATGGAGGCTGCTTTGAGAATACACTGTATACATATATATAGTTTTTTGAAGGGAGATTGAATAATTGAGATTGCAAGATGAATTGGACATGTGTCAATCAAGAATAGGAATAGTTACCATTGACAATTACAAGAATGACCTTTGTTATTACTGAGTCCATCTTGTTTTGTTATAGCTGGCTCTTTGTTGACTCGTTTACTTTGCACATTTATTATTCCCTTTATTTGTATTCAAATTCCCATTTTAAAACTTAACGGCTATTCATTGCAACTGGAGTCTGATGTTTTTTGGGTCGTCACCTTTCAAATTTTTATCTTTGCATTTTCTCAAAAGAATTTGTTCATATCTTTTGTTTCCTCTATTTGAACTTCAATGACTATTCCTCATAGTTTGAATTAACGTTCTGCGGGCCATCGGGTAAATTCCATTGGACAATTTGTCCGTGCCTTTTTTGTATTATTTTCTTCGGGCAAACTTTTTGAAGGAATTGTTTCATTTGCAGGGAATTGTCTCAAAAAAATTTACCATAAGAAATCCTCTTAGTTTCTTTGGAAAATGGCCCTTCAACAACCTTACAATGTTCCTTTTCAATTTTTTTGTATTGGTCCACATACCCTTCGAAAGATTGAAAAGTACCCTTCGGAAGAACTGTTTGGCCTTTCGAAAGAATTGTAAATCCACTTTTCTTTGGTTCTTTTGAAATGTTCCCTTTGAAAAAGTCACAAGAGTGCACCAACCCTTCGGGAGAAATTGAAACGATCCCTTTGAACTTTTTGCAAACGTCCATGTGCCCTTCAGAAAAGTTGTCTTGTACCTTTGGTTTCAAAAATGTTCCTCAAAAAAGTGAAAGTGCCCTTCGAAATAAATGTAAATGACTTTCCCACAAGAAATGACCCTTTGGGAGAATTGAAAAGGTCCACTTAGCTTGAAAAGAGCCATTCGGGAAAGTTGCAAAGTACCCTTCGGCTTGGAAGATATCATTCAAAGAAATTGAAAAGGACCTTCGAAAACAACGTCCTAGATAAAAAGTCTGAAAGAAAGACTTTGAGGCTCCGGCAAAACTTTTCGAAAGAAATAGTTTTGTACAAAACCTGAAAGAACTCACTTATGCTTGGAACAAAGTTTGAAAGGAAAAACACTTGAACAAGAAATCGAAGAAAGCTTTCTAAAAGGAAATATTTGAACCTTCACCATGAACTTTGCACAAAGATTTTTTCTAGACAAAGACACACACTAGACTCATCCAAACATTTTATAAGACAAAAATAAACAATAAAGTAAACTAATATAATAACAAGAAAAGTAAACTAATCTAGTGCGCACCAAAGCTTGTGTTACAAAGTTGGGGTTGGAACAAAAATAAATAAACAACAACTAAACTAAAAAAACATAGGAGACATATACTCACATCAATGTATATGGAATCCTAATACATGGAAAAGAATATTGCATACTACATTATCTATCTACTCTTACAAAGGAGTAATTAAGTTACGAATACTTACATTTGAAGACGAACCTACCGAGTCTCAACCTCTCCCTTAGCCAAGGTGTTTCACAAGATATTGTTGTGGCTTGTAAGGATAACCAAGATAAATCATCTCTAGGCTATATGACCTACCTAAGCATCCAAAAGACAAGGTCAAAGCTCCAAAAGAAAGTATTGTACACTAAAGATTTATTCCTCAAGTATAATGGTCAATAATTAGATGTTTGTTAGAACTTCTTTACTTAATTCTCCGCTCTCTTTCAACTCTTATGAAATAGTGGTAAATGACCTTGTATATATATTAGTATCTTGCCTAAAAACTATTCAAACGTGTTGGCTTTACTAGGTCAATTGGATCGACCTAGTACATTCTCAAGTTAATGCCTAAAGTCTGTACTAGGTCGATCGAGATGTAAATAATAAAAATAGCAAAGATGTCCCCAGAATGCACTAGGTCGACCAAGTTGACCAAGTGTACTGAATAGGTAAGAAGGTAAATAAGGCAATAAATGAAGGTATAAAACATGATAATGACTGAAATGGATAGGAAAGAGAATAACAAGCCTAGGATTCATGGTTTTAAGGAGCTAGTGTGTAAATAGCAAGTGGCAAAAGGAACAACAATCTTACAAAGCATCGATGGTCTACCCACCCCTTTCCCAGTGCACCCCTTAAGGCATGCATTTAGAGAGATTGAGACTCAATAGATTCCTACAAGATATAAATTGTTAACAACCCATAAAAGTATTAAAATATTATGTGTATACATATGCCTCAATTGAAGCTCATCATGTGTCATGTAAGTGCAACACAGGATGGTGCTTCGAAGATAGAACATGATAACACACAAATTTGATGCTAAGTATGGTGTGTCATGTAAGAAAAAATAAGATAAATGAAAGAACTATATTGAAAAACACATACATTTAACTTACCTTAGTACTGTAGATAAAGAATAAGATTGTAAGGAAGTGAAGGCATCCAATGTAAAGCACACTAGGTGAACTTATAGAAGTTAGTGCAAAAGATAGCCAAAAATTGAAATTTTTGGAATATATGCATATGGTAGTGTAAAATAATCTCTACATTACCATGAATCTAACACATTTTATGGTTTATAAAATGGATGAGCAAAAACAAAGATATGAGCAAAACAAGGAATATGAGGAAAAATAATTGAGAATTTTAAATTTAGAAAAAGTGGTTTTAAATAGGAAAAATAGAAATCATTTTGTTATTTTGATTTTTAAGAAATGGTAAAAAGAGATCTAGAGAGAAAATAAGCTATGATGGTGAGGGAATGACATGCTAAGCAAGAGTGGGTGCACTACAGGTATGTAACTAAGAATCTCAAACCAATTTTTGAAATTTGCATTGACTTAAGTGAATTTTGATTTTAAGCATTTATATATATCAAAAAATAACAAAATTAGGTTCTAAGGGTAGTGGATATGAAGATAGGAAATGGGTTGGAAGTAAACAAGGAGAAAGCAAGAAAAAGACAAACTTTGAGCAAAATACACTAGGTCGACACACTAAACCTACTAGGTTGACTAGGTCGACCTAATAGGTTGAATCAAGGTGAAAATCCATGTGGTCAACCTAATAGGTGTAGGTCGACCTAGTGTATTCTGGTAGCTAAAACTAAGTGAAAAGGTGTTCAGTTAGTCTGTAAGGGCCAAAATGACACTTGAACACTAGGGAGAAGAAGATAAGAGGAAAATTAAGAAATTTAGGATAAAATAAGACAAAAATAGGGAAATTTTTGTCTTATTCTATTATTATTATTTTTTAATTTTAAATTTATTAAATAACATTTTTTTTTAAAAGAATGTGATATAAATAATATTGTGTTCTAATTTAAAAATTATTTGAAATTAAAAAAATTATAATATTTTAATTATAACATAACATTCTATAATATAATATATAAGAGTTATCTTCTAATTTTTTAATAAAACATTCGCTTCTTTAACTTTTTAATGTGTTTATTTTTTTTCTTTTATCATCTTCAAATTTATTAATTTGTATAATTTCTTCAAAAATAAAAATAAATAAATAATAAAATCGACTTATTTGATTTGAAACCACCCAAAAACTATTACAACCAGCGCTAGAGACACTCTATTAAAAAGTGGGGCTCAATTTTAATAGAGATGATTTTATCAGTTTTAAATTTAAAATTAAATAAATATGTTATTGAATGTGGGTAAGTTTTTTTTTCATTTTTTTATTGATATTATTTTCTCTAAAACGTTGTATTAATATAAATAATATTTATTTTCCCTAAATCCAATTTTAATAATGCAACTTATATTATCATAAAAAAATTATATATATATCTTTTTCTACTTATATAATTACATGTAAATAAATGATATTCCTTAATCAAATTTAGTTTGACTAAAATTTAAAATCCAACTTCATTTATTTATGTAAAATATATTTTTTAAATTATATTTTAATAAATAAAATAATATTTTATAACATATTATCATTCCATTAATTAAATTGCAACTCATTAAATAAATAAATATATATATCAATCTAATCTTCAATAAATCGATGGCAATCAACTATATGTCGATAATAATGAATTTAGGATAGACAGCCACGAAAGCATCTGATATTAAGAAACTCGCCATCGGCTTTATGTTTTTTTCCAAAAGCAGCCGCCGTGCATGCATCCTCTAACCACGTCCCACTTAATCAACATGGCGGAGAGTATGCATTTATACATTCATCACGTGTTTATTTTCGATAGGGACCCACCCCATGAAAACTTGCTTTCCCGCAAGTAACAACCTCCGGCTGCTTCGCTCTTTCTTGCAAGTTGCTTCCCCTCACTTTCACTCGTGCGGCTTCAAAGCCGCCTCCAACTCTCCTCTTTATATCCGCATTTCCCTTCCCCTTTCTCTTCACTCGTGCGGTTTGGAAGTCCCCTCTTTATATTTCACCTTCTCTTTACCACCGATCACAGCAGAGTTTTGTGAGTGATTACAATGCCATCAAAGAGTCGCGGCTTGGGTTTGAAGCTTCCAATCCCTGCGCAACCTCAGAAGCTGCCTCTGCCCCTGCCCCTGCCCCTGCCCCTGCCGCCTCAACCACATCTCAAACACAGTATTGAAGGGCTGTGTGATTTGGCAAGGGTGGGAATCGTGGGACATGGCAGCGGAGGCACTGTCTACAAAGTCCTCCATCGCAAATCCTCCTGTTTCTACGCCCTCAAAGTCATCCGACTACACCATGATGACCCCTCCCTCACTAAACAGATTGTGAGGGAGATGGACATCCTCAAAAAAACCGATTCTCCTTATGTTGTGAAATGCCAGGGTATTTTCCACGAGCGAGGGAACCTTAATTTTGTGCTGGAATTTATGGATGGAGGCTCCCTTGCTGATTTGTTGAAGCACAAGAAGAGGATGAGTGAGTCCTTTCTGGTTAAGGTCGCCCGCCAAGTGTTGGAGGGATTGAAATACCTTCACGGCCAGAGGATTGTTCACAGAGACATTAAGCCCTCCAATTTGTTGATAAGCAAGAATTTACAAGCAGTAAAGATTGCAGACTTTGGGGTGAGCAGGATTGTCTCACAGACCATCGGTTTGTTAGGTTGTGGAGCTAAAAGCTTCAACCTTTGCAAACTAGGAACAGATGGTCGCTGAGTTCTACAGGAACCGGCGTCGGCAGCATGACCGACGTCGGCAGAATCCAGTGCAGAATGCCACCGACGACGGCAGGAAGTCGGCCGACGTCGGCAGAACCAGACTAGCAGGGACCGACGTCGGTCCCCTGTGTGTTCCCGAAGTGTTCGTTTCACGGACAGTTAGTTAAGTGAACGATGAGTTTGCATGTCAAGACCAGCCAGAGTCTTGGGTTGCGAGGATAATTGTCTAAATTAAGAGTCTAAGTTAGTGTTTGAGTTAGGGATCTATTTATAGACCCATTGGCATGTATTGTTTAAGGCATGAGATAGAAAGGAAGAGTTCCTTCTAGTTGTAAGATCTATGAGTTGCAGGTTGTTGCAAACTCATTGGAGATCTACATGTAAGTTTGGTCTTTGAATTGCAGGTTGCAGGTTCATGAGAGATCAGCTTGAAGTGCTATAGAGTGCTTGATGTACCGGCAGGGTTATTACTGACTGGTTGGTGAGGTGAACACCAATTCTGTGTGTGAGTTGGTTGTTGAGACCGTTTTTTGTGTAGGAGAGTGTGTGTGAGAAGAATTACTGTACACTTGAGGTGTGGCGAATCTCTGTAAGGTGAAAGAGTGTGGCGGCTCTTTGATGTATTCTTATCTGTATAGTGTTAATACAAGATAGTGTATTGTCTCTCATATTCTGTGCTATTGGTGAATTCTAGTTACTTGTGTTTCTGGTTATTTTCGCATATTCAATTGCTTATATATTTGGTAATCATACTGTGCTCTTTCTGAGGAGCAAGATCCTAACGAGTTGAGTCAGAGCATGTTTGTTGTTCTAGATTCCTAACAAGTGGTATCAGAGCAAGGTTGTTAGCTCATAGCTTGATACCACTAACAAGTGGTATCAGAGCTTTTGGTTGGGATACTAACAGATTGGTGTAGATCTGGGTAGTGTGTTTTGATTACAGGTTACTCACAGGGTTTCTATTTGAGTGGGAGTTGAGCAATGGCAGAAAATAGTCAACTACGAATGAAAAAGTTTAATGGCAAGAACTACCAATTATGGAGGATGCAGATTGAGGACTATCTGTATCAGAAAGATTTGTACTTACCGTTGGGTGGGGTTGCTAGCAAACCCTTGGATATGAAAGATGAAGAATGGGAGGTTCTTGATCGGAAGGCTCTGGGATCTGTTAGATTGAGTCTTGATTCATCTGTGATTTCCAGCTTATCACAGTGTAAGACAACGGTGGAGTTGATGAAATCTTTGGCAAATTTGTATGAAAAACCCTCGGCTTCAAACAAGGTATTTCTTATGAAGCGTTTATTTAATTTGCAAATGTTGGAAGGTGGATCTATTCATAGCCATCTTAGTGATTTCCATGGTTTGGTAAACCAGTTAAGTTCAGTGAATATTGTATTTGATGATGAACTTAGAGCTCTCTTAATCTTGTGTTCATTACCTGAAAGTTGGGAAGGTTTGGTAATGGCAGTTTCTAACACTGTGTCTCCTTCAAAAGTCTTAAAAGTGGATGATGTTGTGAGTGTAATCTTGAATGAAGAGATACGCAGGAAAAGCACAGGTGAATTATCTGGAAATGCTTTGAGTGTTGAAGGAAGAGGAAGGCCAAGAGAGAGGACAGAGCGTGGGAGATCAAGGTCGAAGACAGGCAAGAGATCCAAGTCCAGGTATGGCAGAATAACCTGCTGGAAATGTGGAAAGCAAGGGCACTTAAAGAGAGATTGCAGATCGGGTGAAGATCATCATGAAGAACATGGAGAAGAAGCAGATGTTGCAGGCTACGTTGCACAGGATGCTCTGGTATGTTCTTTGGATAAAGTAGAATCTTGGGTATTAGATTCTGGTGCCTCTTTTCATGCATCTCCACATAGAGAATTTTTTCATGAGTATGTCCAGGGAGACTTTGGAGAAATTTGTGTAGGGGATGGTAAGCCTTGTCAGATTGTTGGCAAAGGCAAAGTGAAGCTGAAATTGCAGACAGGTGACACATGGGTGTTAAAGGAGGTCATGCATGTCCCAGTTCTGAAGCAGAATCTGATTTCTGTTAGAAGTTTGGGTGAAGAGGGTTGCACAGTAACTCTCACAGCGGACTCTTGGAAGGTTACCAAGGGTACACTTGTTATAGCTAGAGGTAAGAAAGTAGGTACGCTTTATCTATCTACTTGTTTTACTGATTCTCTTTCTGGGTTATCTACTTCAGCTGTAGATTCAGAGATGTGGCTTGATAGGCTTGGTCACATAGATAAGAAGGAGATGCTGGTTCTTGAGTCAAAGAATATGCTTTCGGATTTGGAAGGCATGGATCGTGGTTTCTGTATGCAGAAGAAGAAAGTAAGGTTTCTTGAGGAATCCGATGTTAGTGACAAGAACGGGAAAGCCTTGGTTTTCAAGGAGAAAGTGACGGACAGAGTTCAGCATAAGGTGCAGAGGAATTCTGAGCAGAGCAAGGGTGATTTGGACAAGGTTTTGATCCAAAAAGAGCTCGCGGGAAAAAGTCAGGTCTCACAAGAAAAACACAGAGACCGATGTCGGCAGGAAAACCGGCGTCGGTGTCCAGACAGGGACCGACGTCGGCTATGTGCAGCCCGACGTCGGTGACTCGGGGCAAACAGAGACCGGCGTCGGCCAGGGGAAACCGACGTCGGCAGGAGGCAGTTGCAGGGAACCGACATCGGTCGGCTGTAGACTGAGATGTGACCGGCATCGGTTACTGAGACGAATTTTGGGTGGACAGCGAGTTGTCATGGAGTCTCAAGCGCCCATATGGAGGACTGAAGGTGTAAGTAAGTTCTTAAATTCGTCATTTCCCTTCTTTACACTACTTGTTGCTCACTTATGGCATAGGACCAGGAAGTTATTGAAGAAGCAGAACAGGTAGATCCAGGAAACAGTGGGAGCTTGGCATAGATGAGGATGTGATTCCTTGGAGGAGAACCAAACAGGTGTTTTGGGTAGTGTTGCCAGCTGGAAGTAAGCACTGAGAGACGAATGGATGTTGAAGATGAAAAAGAGCGGAAATGGATACGTGAGATGGAAGATCAGGGTATATGATCTTGTATTAGCTGCAGGGCAATGGAGGTTTGATCATTGTGTTTCTCTTTACCAGGTTGGATAGTATTAGCTACACTATTCTATTTTCTGTATGATGTGCTTGTTGCAGGGTTACATATACAGGTATTGCTGAACTAAAGGTAAAGCTAGTTCAGGTGTTTGTCATGGAGAATCTGGGAGCAGCAAGATTCTTTGGCATGAGTGTGTTCTAGAGACATGGAGGTCTTTTTGACTTTGTTTCAGGATGATTGTGTGAAGCCGGTTAGCACGCCGATGGTTAGACAATTCATAGAACATGTGTCTTAATTCACATAGTGAGGTTGAGTGCATGGTATGTACTAAACCTGAGTTTTCCCAAGCAGTGAGAGTTGTCACAAGTTTGGAGTCAATCCGGGAAAGTAATACTGAAGGGCAGTTCAGTGGGACCAGCAGCAGGTGCACATGCTATGCAGGGTCAAGTTCTTTTTCTACATGGTTGTAGATGCGGATGTGGCAGGTAATTTGGGTGACAGATTTTGCACCACGGATTTTGTGGTGGTTGGTCTTCAAGAGTGATCTTGAAGAGGGATACAAAGCCAAGGAAACAAACTAGACGGTGTACAGGTACAGGTACAAGTTGCAGCTGTTTATCTCCAAGTGGGAGATTGTTAGGTTGTGGAGCTAAAAGCTTCAACCTTTGCAAACTAGGAACAGATGGTTGCTGAGTTCTACAAGAACCGGCGTCGGCAGCATGACCGACGTCGGCAGAATCCAGTGCAGAATGCCACCGGCGACGGCAGGAAGTCGGCCGACGTCGGCAGAGCCAGACTAGCAGGGACCGACGTCGGTCGCCTGTGTGTTCCCGAAGTGTTCGTTTCACGGACAGTTAGTTAAGTGAACGATGAGTTTGCATGTCAAGACCAGCCAGAGTCTTGGGTTGCGAGGATAATTGTCTAAATTAAGAGTCTAAGTTAGTGTTTGAGTTAGGGATCTATTTATAAACCCATTGGCATGTATTGTTTAAGGCATGAGATAGAAAGGAAGAGTTCCTTCTAGTTGTAAGATCTATGAGTTGCAGGTTGTTGCAAGCTCATTGGAGATCTACATGTAAGTTTGGTCTTTGAATTGCAGGTTGCAGGTTCATGAGAGATCAACTTGAAGTGCTATAGAGTGCTTGATGTACCGGCAGGGTTATTACTGACTGGTTGGTGAGGTGAACACCAATTCTGTGTGTGAGTTGGTTGTTGGGACCGTTTTTTGTGTAGGAGAGTGTGTGTGAGAAGAATTACTGTACACTTGAGGTGTAGCGAATCTCTGTAAGGTGAAAGAGTGTGGCGGCTCTTTGATGTATTCTTATCTGTATAGTGTTAATACAAGATAGTGTATTGTCTCTCATATTCTGTGCTATTGGTGAATTCTAGTTACTTGTGTTTCTGGTTATTTCCGCATATTCAATTGCTTATATATTTGGTAATCATATTGTGCTCTTTCTGAGGAGCAAGATCCTAACGAGTTGAGTCAGAGCATGTTTGTTGTTCTAGATTCCTGGTGAGCAGGATTGTCTCACAGACCATCGGTTCCTGGTGCGATTCATATGTGGGAACGTGTGCTTACATGAGCCCCGAGAGATTTGACCCTCAGAGCTACGGTGGAAGTTATAACGGCTACGCAGGAGACATATGGAGCTTGGGTTTGAGCCTGTTGGAATGTTACAGCGGACATTTCCCCTTCCAAGCGGGTGGAGAGCAGCCAGACTGGCCTGCACTCATGTGTGCCATTTGTTTTGCGGATCCGCCCTCACCGCCGGCGAGTGCATCGAGTGAATTCCAAAGTTTTATCAGATGTTGCCTGCAAAAGAACGCTGGTAAGAGATGGACGGCCTCCCAGCTTCTCAACCATCCTTTCCTCAGCAGAGCATCTCAATTACAGCAGCCCAGCAATCTGTCAGTGTGCTTCCAGGCCCTCAACATCTCACAGAATGCCTAATTTCTCCAGTAGAGATTTTTGTGACTTTTGATTGCGGAGTTCACCACTGCAATGCACGGCACTGTAGTCGTCCCCTGGAAGAGCATAAAAAGTAAACCACAAGAAGAATTTTGACAGTGGAGCGGCTGAGAAAAGAGAGAATGGGGAACAAATCGCCCAAAATTGTGAGATTACGTAACCCAACGCAACGAAGATTAGAAAGCCGGGTCACCTATGCCGCATCAAATGTCCGTATCGGTTGTACACCTATATTTACTTAATTAATACAAAATAAGTAACTACCTTTCTTATACATTTTTTTGCTCTGCTTTTACATCAATAATTGACCGTTGTCTTAAAAAAATATATATATATTAGAAGTTAACATAATTTTATATGGCAAACCCTACATAATCAATCATGCACATCCATATCAAAACCCCAGTGTTCCCCAAGATCGTGGGCGCCTCACGACTTTTAAATCCCAAATCAAAATTACAAATATAAACAAAATCACCTGAGTTCGATAAGAGAGAGAATCATTCACCGAGCGTCATGGACGCCACAGGGTTTTTAATTCCAAATCAAAATTACAAATATAAACAAAATTAGAAGAGAATAATTAAAATTTGATGAGAAAGTATATGCTAAATAATTTGGTTATTAGTTTTGAATGAATATAATAGTTTTGTTTTTATTTTATATTCACTATTTAGTTAATAAAATTGTATTATTTTATATGTATAATTTTTTTTTAATAATTTAAATAATTATTTTTTGATTTTTTTTTGAAAAACAGTTATTTATTTAATTTGTTATTGGTGTAAAATTTTAAAATATTTTCACAGGGTTTATGTTTTGCGAAAAAAGAAGTAAGAGTATTTAAATGTGAGTTGGTTGTCAATACATATAGCTTATGGCTGGCTCAAGTCACATTCACTTCATAGATAAATGCATGGAGTTGGAGCCCAAAAAGTGGACACATTTTATGTTCAAACTAATTTCAATATTTCTACGTAAAGTATGTACACGGTCTTGGCACATAGGCTCGACAATTACCGAGCCAAGACCAAATATGAGTTTTAGTCTTTAAACTCACGTACGTTGTATTGTTATTATAAAGTTACATATGTAAAATAATTTACTATTACATTGGCATGCATTGTATATAAATAAAATAAACATTTAAGTATAAGTTTACATTTAAATAGGGACATATGGTTTCTTATATTTTATTTATATACTTTCAAGATGTTTGAGAGTGGTTTCAGACCTCTAGGAGCTATAGTCCAAATTCTAGGTTTTGGAGGACCCTATCATATTTCAGAGTTAGTCAAATTCCAAGGTTTCAGGGTTTCAGACTTAGCCATATTTCAGGGATTCAAGATTTCAAGGAGACATCATAGGAGGTATGAAGGTTGCATGGATTTAGGTATATGATAGAATAGTATGAGATCATCTCTCACAAAGTGCACAAGTCGATCCCACCCCATTCCCTTTGCACCCCTTAAGGCATACACTCTTGGAGAAATGCATCATCGACCCCCTTAATGCATTCAGGAACCATCTAATGCACAAAATCATACACAACACAATTTACAATTTTGGGATACATTTCTAACAACAATCCCACGGAGGAAACACACACACTCACTTCTTTCATTACATGGATCGTGGATATTTCTGCTAGATTTTGCTAAATTTAAGCAATTTTTTACTTTGTCGGTTATTCTTAATTAATCGACTAGCCCTATCGATTAATATCTGGTTAAAAAAATAGTTGCCATTATGATTGGACCCTAAACCTTATATCTTAAATCCTACGCCTTAAACCTTAAACCCTAAATCAATGACCACTTTGTAGATGACACCTTCCTCACTCTTGAAGATTAAGAGGCCACTTTTAATGAAGCTAGCAATGCCTAGATATCTTTTGTCTGGCTTCTAACTCCAGCCTTCAATGGAGGAAAACCCAGTGTTTTTATCAAAGCATGATACCTGTACCTGAGTGGCTTAGGAAGTTTAATTGGCATTGGATTGCTTGAGGGGAACAATTCAAGTTCTTGGGCATCCCCTTCGCTTTTGACAACTTGTTATCCAAGCTTTGGCAATATGTCTTCAACAGGATTAAAAGGAAGATTGAGTATTGGATCACCAAGCCCCTTTTTCTAGTGGGCAAATTCCACATCTGCACCAAGATCTTGGTTGCCACTCATAATTACTATTCCTCTTGCTAGGCCCCCTTCAAAGCCTCTTATGAGAATCTAGCCAAGCTTCTTCGAGATTTCCTCTAGGCCAATTCTAACAGGGCTTGGGGTTTCCATCAGGTGCCTTGGGATATTTTATGCCTTGTGATAAAGGTGGCATGGGCATCATTGACACCTATTGGCAAAGTATGGCTTTGTACACTAAATGGGTTGTTCAGGGTATTGAGGGTTTTGAAAAATCCTCCTCCGACAGTATATCTCTTTGGGCTCTCTCTATGGCAAAACCTATTAGCATAATATTGACTTTTAATCCCTTCTCATCACTATGTGCATGTTAAGTGTTAGAGGTACAATCACTGAGAGGGGGGGTGTGAATAAGTTATTCAAGATATTCTAACTTTAATTCCAATCCTTTCAAACTCTTCATCAATTACCACAAGCATTCATAAAATATACAAGTCATTCATAACAATGAATAATAGATAATGCAAGATTTATGTGGGAAACTCTCGTAGGAAATAAAACCCACACTCAAGCCTAAAAACACATGGAATACTTGTCTTATAAGAAGTATGCAACCAAGAGAGTTTAGTGAAACACCTGCTTCACAAGGAACCCCTACGCCTAAGGATGGTCAAGTCCTTTTGACCTAGACGTTGAGCACCCTCCAAATACATATGATATGAGAACACCTCTGGAATTTTATTGTATTCAATCTGATGAAGACACCTTGAAAACACAACCCCCTTCACTTCTTCACACACTCACAAACCCTCATCACCAAGCTATGCACTCAAAACATGCAAATATGACACCCTCTCCTCTTTTACTTATCCTCAATCTTCAAATCTGCAAGAGCACTATTATAACATCATAAATATGACCTATAAGTCATTTACACAATCCTCAATCTGCGTTGCTCTATAACTCATCCATTGGGCACACTCCCTTTCTTCTTTACTTCACTCCACAACTCTCACACACGCCTTTTCTTCAACTCTAGAAACCATCACCTTTGATTTCCCCTTTTATAGAGCCTTCATGATTATTATCTTCTTGGTTGGCCACTAGACTTAACTTAACCCTTAAGACTTCTATCACAATAAGATATAGCTCAATATAATCCTCATAGGTCAGCCATAGCATCCATGGGCCACCCTTAAGCAACTACACTTTTCAATTAGGCCTTAGTGGCCCTTATAGGTCTCATGGAGACCTATTCACCTTTTTGACACTACATTGAGCAAATTAAGATCTCAAGACCACTTCTAAATGCATAGGTCCACTCCACATAACCTCTTAGACATCCTCAAATGATTAAATTCGTCATTACACTCCTCTGCAAATGCTCAATCTTCTCAAATAATAGTCTTGTACACAAGAACATCATGAATGAATAATTAGTCAACTTATAATATTTGTTCATACTGAAGATGGATTGGTCAAAACTCCAAAATTCATACAGATGGTACTCATGGAGTCTGGAACACTCTCTAATATTTATTTCATCTTGAAACATCAAAATTATATCAAGAACAACTCAATTATCCTTGTCAGGTCACTTGCAGAACATGGCCAAATACATAGTCAACTTTGGATCTCCATATATTTGACTATACAAACATTCGAACCTTATAATTAGATTATATAGATGTGCCTTGAATTCATCTACAACTTTTCCTTTTACACCATCATGAAATTTGTCCTGGATTAAGAGATATTAGAAAAATACCCAACACTAGTTTTTCCTTGTTAATTTGAATATTCAAATTCCACTGGTCACAATGTAAATGCTAAACATCAAACACTTTGACCTCATCTCATGATTCTTGGAAACTTAGAATAAATGCACTTCTTTGATCTCGTCATGATAACTTGGTGTTTATCTTTCAATGCTCACCGTTGATCTTAGACCTAGCTTCTGTGATCAAGACACTTGGTAGCTCTACGTGTCTTGTACGCACCTTGTACCTTTCAGTTAATGTACTTGTACCACTTGGTAGTTTCATGTGAAATATGAGCATCCTTTTAATTATTGATTTAATTCACACCATTGATCTCTAATTGAATAATCATATGCTTACCATTGATCTCTATCTGATAGAACACTCACATGTCGTTAATCTTCTGTCAACTTAACGAGATTGAGACACATGTCACTAGCGCATGCAATTTTGACTATTTAATTTTGAACCACACCATTGGATCTTACTGACAAAATCACACGATCCATTGGATCCTTATCTAATTAGAAAAAATGCTTGTTATTAGATCTCATCTGATTAAACACTCACCATAGATCTTCAATATCACAAATTTGGCTAAGTATGGGAACTTGGTAAAATCTGTCTGAGAAGCCAACTTTGCACCTTAATAAATTTTGCTACGCTCAACCTCATGACCTAAAATTTGAACCACAAGATCAGTTTTCATAGGGGAATTCATCAATGTATAAAACTACTTATGAAACCTTCACATGTGTGAAATATGATGTCATCAAACTACTTACTCAACATTTTTTACCATTAGACCCAAAATGTTTAGATGAAATATATGAACTACCAGATAAAATCCACTCATGCACGCAAGCACTCCAATCATATAAGACCTCTTATGGGACCTCTTTTACATCTTCAAATCACCACACTCATCCCTAACCATGCCAAAACTGAAGATAAACTAAGCCTACTTCAAGCATACTGCACACTTTGTCATTGATATGTAGACTATCAAGACACTTCATCCACTCCCTTAGACAGCTCCATAATTTCACTAAAAAGTCTCCAACATTAAGATTATAGGATCCTTTATAGTCAAAATTATTTGGAAGGCTTTCGAAGTAGTCAAACACCACTTGAAGTGGGTAGGGTTTGGCTTTCACACATGATTATTTTTCAATGATCATAGATATGGTGGTCTCCTATTCTCACTAATTCTTCCATCCCCCTAGTTGAATTCCCTAGTATTAAAGCTCTACGATTATGTGATAAAGGGATTCACACTATCCATGATTTGGTTACCTCCAAAGAATGGATTCCTTAGCTTGCTTTAAAAAATAAGTTTTAATTAAATAATACTGACTTACCTTCCATCCTTCACACTTAGGAATTACTCCCTGATGTTATGCTTCATAAGATTGGCCTACAACCTCCTAAGGCCTATTGGAAAGACTAGAGGTGGAAATGTGATACACACTTTAAAAGATACTCTCTTGAACTTCTTTATCAGGGGATGAGTCTATTTTCTCTGGCTCTCAAAAAGCTCAATAGACGTTGGGGCCTTTAGTCCTCTCCCACGACTTGGCTTGCCTATTTGGATCATGTGTGGCACCCTAGTCTAGAGGCCAAGCTGGCTCATTTTTTATGGCATTTAATTTACTAGCCCCCCCTCAGTGAGACCCTGTTCCACCTCTGCATTCCTCAGCCCTTTTGTCCAGCTTGCAAGTGGTCAAAATCTTCAAACATTTGTTTTGATTTTGTCCTAAATCTCAATCTGTTTGACGATGGATTCATTCATTATTCCAACCTTATCACCTTGAGCCTTTCTCTTAGTGACAAGGACTTTTCTACTTACCCAGCTTCTATTGCTTTTATCTTATAAAATTTTCATTCTATCATCCTCTTTCAACTTTGGAAAGATAGAAATGATGCTATTTTTAATCATGAGGCTTATGGAATTTCATTTTTTGTAAATAAAAAGGTTGTTAATTCATCAATTTAGTAGCAGATTCAACTTCAAGTTGAGAAGATGGCGTTGGACCTCTACCACCTATAGGAGCTCCTTGACCAGTGGGATAGTGCTTTGTGCACTATGAGCAGAGTTATACCAAATGGCCTACCTCGTAGCCCCCCACCACCTCCTCCCAGGAGGCATAAAAGCAAAATCCAATCCCAAAGTAGGGGCCACTTTTTGCCTCACACTCCCCTAGGTGATGGTTGGAGTTCTCATGAAAAGTCTGATGCTGGACCTCGACAACATGCTCTGACGAGTGTTATTTTTTTTGTGCAACCTATTGATGGTTGGCCCATCACTATTCATGATGACCCCCTAGATGGTTGGATTGATCCAAAGATTCTTGATGTAGAACTGCCTACTTGGTCGATGCTTCATAAGGATGACCCTCTGTTTTAGCCTCCCAGGGTGGTGACCTGTGTGTAATTATTTGGTTGGTTATTTGTAGATGCTCTTGCCATGCTTTGACTGCTAATTTTTGTTGTTTTGAGTTGATTTCTCCCTCCAACATGGAGTATGGGTCATGATTTATCTGACTATATTACTTTGTAACCTTCTATAATTATATTTTGTTATTTAATATAATGTAAAGTGTTCTAATAGTGAAAAATGGTTTCCTAGTGGTTAAATTGAATGATTTTATGATATTTGAACCTATGTTGATTATTAGTTTGAATTAAGTATTATTAGTATTTTTATAGATGGTTGTATGACCTAGTTATCTTTTTTATTAAGAAATCATTAGAATATTTAACATTATGATAAGTTTTTTATAAAATTAATTAATTGGTATATAAGCCAATTAGGTGTATAAAATGTTTGTATAGCTTAGTGCCAAGGACTGAGGGGTATCTATTTTATCAAATTTGTTTGAGGCATGATCCCAACCTCATCCATTTTGGTACCTCCTAAAATTTGTACATTGGTGGATGGTTAGATGACACCTTTTACACCATCATCCTCACGTTACAGTACAACCCATATGATAAAAAATCAAACTTAAGATTGAATGGAAAGCCACAACTTTAACAACTCTACCAACTCAACCACATTATAAATTACTGTTAGATAAATCATTGTTGAAGGACACACTTGGTCCATTTATCCAAATTTACATGGTAATTAATGCCTTTGAGAGATTATAATAAATGTATAAGAAAACTTTGAAAAACTTTTAACTTTATATCATCTTTTAATATAACAATAAAGTGAATTTGATGGTTGACCCTCCATATTATAATTTTTTTTTATAACAATTATTTATTTAACATTATACTTCTAATATTAATAAAATTTATAATTAAAAAAGAAATATTAAAAATTATATATATATATATATTATATTTTAAAAAATTGAGTGTTTTTCTAAAATTTTACCTTACATATAATATAGTCTATCAAAAAAATAATGATATTTTACCATTGAAAAAATGCAAACATGATCATATGTATGACTAGACAATATAGTCCTTAGATATACCTATTTTGTTGCATTTTTTCAAACCTACAATGTTGTATAAGGACTATTTAATGAAGTATAAAATACATACAATAGAGTTAGCGACGATGGAAGAATTCAAACAAATAAAATATAAATTAATGAAATGAATTTATAAAAAAAATTGAAATGTTGTTGATGCTTAATCCTTGTGCTGATTTATGATTAATTAAAATGGGTAATTGTACACTCAGAGATGATATTTTTAAACCAATGATTAAAGTTGAATTTGAATCTCTTTGCTTTTTCCTTAAATGCACTTATATATTTATGTTTCTTGAGCCTCACAATGATACATATTTTGCATAGACATGCACTCATGAGAGTATTTGAGATGGGAAGCGCAACAAAAAATGAATGTATAGTTGGGTGTGCATATTTGAAAATCTTTGATTTAAGGTTTCATTATACTAGATTTTAGATGTAATTTTGAGAAGAGTAACTTCTAATTTTGTTTACGAAAGTGTAGTCAAATAAGATGATTTTTATTTTCAAAGTTGTAAAATGGATATAAACTTTTAATAAAGTTTTTGGAGATTGAAGTGACATTGACATTTGATTTTTATATTTACATTTATTATTGGAATGTTTCAGGATGGTTTATTATTTAAAAAATAATAAAGTACAGAGGGTTACATATTAAAGTGATCGATCGGTATGCACGGTTCTAGCCTTCACATCTCTCTTGTTGGTCAGGGAGCACTGAATAAGTGCAAATAAGGAAGCAAACCCTTACAACACCCTTGTTGATTGGGTAAAGCCAAACAAGTAAAAACAACCAACCCTCAGAACCCTCTTATTAGGCAGGCAAAACGAAACAAGTGCAAACACAATCCCTATAACCCTTTTGTCGATCGAGCAAAGTCAAGCAAGAAAATGCACCAAAACCCTAACCCACCAAACCCTAATTAAAATAGTTAAGGAATGGAGAGGGAAAACATAGAATAACTAAAAGTCACCATTGTCAATAAATCCAAAATTGAGTAATGGATAGAGGTGCCACCAAAACAACAGTCAAATGCTTGAGTTATAGCCTACTACCATCGAATTGGGAAAAATCACATGATGGTAGGGAATGATCGTTGACTGTGAAACATGGGAACAACCACTACTCTCATAACCAACATGCCACTGATGCGACCACAAACCACACCGTATACACAAGCCAAACCACCATCACCAATTTTTTTTTTTAATAACAAAATACAAATTAGGCAATGTCTCAGAGGCACCACGACAACCCTCCACAATGCCCTTGGCCTTCCACACCCACTAAATGATGTTCAAGCATGTCAAACCTCATAATTAAAGTTTTAGGTAGAGGGAAGAAGATACTAAAAAGCACCTTGCTTTGATCCATTCCATATTCCTAAATGTATACACATTTTTAAATATATATATTGATAAGTACATATATTATAGGAAGTCCTATTCTTTTCGAATTTACTTGTAAAGAAACGCAAATTTGATATCAAATGATTACTTAATTTTCATTTAAATTTTGACATTTTTAATATTCAATTAGCAAATCTTAAAGGAACAACTACCCTCATAATCATTAGGTATTGTAGGCCTATCGGTTCCTAGTCCTTTCCCTTAATAAAGTATTAAAAAATACAATATGATTGTAACCAATACAATAATAAAGAGTGGACTTCACTATTCTTATTAGTATTTGGTGTCCCCATAGAGAAATTTCACTCTTATTGGTGAGGGCCTTACTCCCAAATACTTTAAATTAAATTTTAAAAATGATGTAATAAAAATGACATCACAGGGAACTTTTAGAGGTGAGCATCTATCAATGCACGTGATGAAATCGAAAAGGCGGAGGAAAAAAGGAGGATAAATAGACTATTCCATTCATGATGTGTACATTATACATAAGGTATTATTAAAGTGTATTATAGATATGATATTATCCTTAACGGTATTAAATAATGTCCAATGTCCATTGGGGATGTTTTTAAGAAGGTTTCATATTTGATGCATGGGTAATGACGCACTCTCCAGGGATAGAAAGAAGCTTTCATTACCGGTCTCTGAAATAATAACCATGTTACAATGGAAAACAATAATAGTAAATACACTTGTTTTGAGAGGCCTTCTAGCTTCAGGGCTATTAGATGTATGTCTAACTACTCTTTCACATGTAAAATAGAGGATAAAAGTATTGAGTGTGATCTTTTTCTATTTCTGATTTAAAATCTCCTTTTTAGTGTTTTTTATCTCATGCACATACTTAAAAATAGGCTTGATCACATTTGAGGTGCCTTCAGTCTATCTATACTGTGCTTCAAAGTAGTATTCACTATTGTCTAGGCTCTCCTTTGGACTTACTGAATATTTTGATATTGATTTGACATTATGAAGACATAACAGGGCATTAGCAAGTTACCAGTGTGTTGGTTGATTATTTTGTCGATCAACGTACTGATAAACAAAATAGGTCTGATCAGCCAAAGTAGGAAGATTGGTCATCCAAATGTGTAGGTTCACCACATCAAAAGGGGACTAATCTCTCCTCTCATCATGGGAGGTTCCCTATATATATATATATATATATATATATATATATATATATATATATATATATATATAAACAGAAAATAATACTCAAGGGTAGGATAAACCATCCATCTCTCTTTTTTCAGAGATGATGCATGTGGATCAAAGGAAAAATCTCAAGGGAAATGATAGAAAGCACTCCTCTTCTTTCAGAAGTACTATTCAGCAAACCACAAGAATACTCCTGGTAGTAATTGCAAAATGTAACCAAGGACGTAGTAACCAGCAAATTGAGATGTAGCACAAAGTCTCCACATCAATTGCCCAAGAGTAAGATACAAAGGATAATGAGGGCACAAAGTCGTCCCAAGGTCCTTTACATAGAAACAAAAAGAAAACACACTAAAGGCAATTATGGGGGCACAAAGTCTCTCCACAATTGACTTCAGGACACCTTCCTGACTACTTTCACTAATTTTGCTTGTTGAATTAAAGGAATAGAAAATATATTAAGGAAAAAGACATAAGAACAGTTTCCCCAACAACAAAGATATCACAGCACAAAGTCTGAAAAGTCACTTGCTTTCTTATTCCAATAACAAAATATGATCAACAATCTAAGCTCAAAGTCTCAGTAATGCCTTTCAATTTGGGCAGAGTTTCGTTTCTGATTATCTAAGAGAGATATCACCATAATAACAAGAGAGTCCCTTATATAGCCTCTTCAAGAACTTGGGAATAGTAACACATCATGTTGCATTGAATTTTGTTAAGAAGACATGCTAGAATTTAGGGGCATTTACCCATTTGCTTTTCTCAATGCAGAGAAACAGGTCATGCCATTGAATGTTTGCATCCTTCGATGTCCACCTGGTGATCTGCTTCTAGAAACATATCTGATGGACAAATTTTTCTGATCCTTCCTCATCATTCTTCCTTTTTTGGTTAATTAAATTAGGTCCTTGATTCAATTTGATGCTTTGTTCCTTAATCGCTTCCTACTGGTCTTGGCTTTAAAGCCTTTGAATGCATTCGGGTCTGCGCTTAAACTTCCAAGGATCAACAGCTATTTCATTGTTGCGACTTTGACGTCTGTGAGCATGTCACTTTCCTCGATAATTCCTTTAGCTTTGTCATTTGGTCTTTCTCAGAGGGGACCTGCCTTGCAAGGCCTTGAGAAATGGTCCACTTTGGGTCGGGAAGAGCCCCCTACAAGGGTATCTGCCCTTCGAGCGGTCTTCAGATGGCCTTCGGGCTTCTTTCGATAGTTTGCTAAGTTCTTTGGCTCTTCTTTAAGGCTTTTCAAAATCAACAGCTATTTTATGAACCTCGAAATTGACATTTGCACACTCGTCACTATATTTGAATTTCCAACAGCTAGTTCATTGTTCTTGACTTTGACGTCTTCGAGCGCGTCACCCCTTTGACTTTCTTCGGCTTTCTCTTGATTCAGCCTTTTCTGCTACTTACTTCCTTTGAATTTCTTATTTTGCATCCTCTGGAAGGGAAAGTGACCCTTCATCTTTGGGGAAGTGTCCTTTAATTTGGCAGTTGAGAGTCCCCCACAAGGGCACCTACCCTTCGGGTTCCTTCGACGACCTTTTGTCTTCAGAGTGCTTCAGAGCTTTCCCACGAACTTTTTCTGTGGACATTTTCCCACAGACAAAAAGCTCGAAAGAATTGTTTCAGCTGCTTTGTCTTTGGCCTTCAAAAATTCTTTCAGGCTTTCCTCTCGTAGCTTCCCCAAATTTCTTCAGACAGAAGTCTAAAAGAATTTGTTTCTTGCCTTAGTCTTTCCATTGAGGTTTGATTTGTTTTTCGGTCTTTGAATTGGTCCATTTTCCCCCTTTCTACCCTCTGCAAGGGCTGTTTGATCCTTTGGCTTTAGGGTAAACCCTTGAACCTACCGATTGAACCAACTTTGGTTCAACTATTCAATGGTTCATTCCCTTTGACCGATTGAACCAAGATTCTTTGAAACAAGCCTTGTTGAACCCGTTGAACCTTGAACCCATTGAACCTTTGAACCAAAGTGGTTCAATGGTTCATCGGTTCTATCAGTTCATTCTCTTTATTTGGCTAAGTCCTTTTGATCTTTTTGAACCAAATGCATTGAACCATTTGGTCGTTGAACCTGTTAAACCATTGAACCTTGAATCCGTTGCACCTTTGAACCAAAGTGGTTTAATGGTTCAACAGTTCAATGATTCAAGCATCAGAAACTTGTTCTTTTGATTGAACCTGCCTGTAGAAGTCTTTGAGCTTGTTGAACCTTGAACCTTGAAGTGGTTGAGCTCTTGCTGTTGATGTTGAACCTTTGAACCTTGAACCTTGAACCCGTTGAACCTTTGAACCAAAGTGATTCAATGGTTCATCGGTTCAATCGGTTCAATCCCTTCTTAGAAGCTTGCCGATGAACTCTTTTGGTTGAGCCTTGTCATTAAACCAACTTTGAAATCACCTAAGTGTTGAGAGCTTGCTTCTTTCCTATAGAGTTCGTAGAAATCAATTTGTGAAGTCTGTTAAACTTGGCCTGCAGAGTCCGTAGATTTTCTTCCTGTAGAGTCCGTAGATTTAAGCCTGCAGAGTCCATAGATTCAAGCCGGTAGAGTCCGTAGATTTCTGAGAAGCTTGAAACATGAAGAATTTGAATGCTCAAAACAAATTTCGAAAAGGGAAGAGACAATTTTGGTCTGTAGGACCAAAATAGTTCAAAATTTGTCCCAAAAATGAGTGATATTTTTAGGGGACAACACATGCACATGGTATTTCATATTTACGGATTGAACCACAATTATCTATTGTAGCCCATAGTATTTAAGTTTAAACTACTATTTAATTATTGTAGTCCATTACAATGAAGCACACTCAACTACAAATTTTTTACATGTGTCGATCTAGGGTTAAACTGTTTAGTTGAGAGTTTGTGACATCATCAATGAGCACGCTCAATGGCCTCCCATTTTTTTACATGTGTGCAAGAATTTAGACAAATTTGTATATAAATGGAATGCCCCATGGTATAGAGATAGGTTGTACCTGTGCAAGGACTCTACCCTTAAATATAAGGTTGTTATGGAGCTCCATACAGATCTAATTGGGGGGCACTCAAGGTTCTTGAAAACTTATCATAGAATCAAGCAAGATTATTTTGGGATAAACTCAAGGGGAATATTTAGAATTTTGTCATTGAATTCATAATGTGTCAACGTAACAAGGATGAAACAATTAAGACCCCAATTGGAAAACATGTATTTGAATTTGGATTCTTTTTACTAAGATACCTTGATTGGTTGGATAAAGAATTCTTGGACGGGGGTGGAGTTGGCATATTAGCCAAGGTCATCATTATAATTACAAATGCCAAACTAATGTTACTCAAATATCCTTTTATTGTGTCCAAGTCACCTTTGACCTCATCCAAATCTTCTTTTTAAGTCATGCATTGCACTTTTTGGAGTTGGGTAACCAACCTGGAAACTCATATATCAAAGGTTAACTCAATTTATTCCTTGTTAAATGTTTTTACTTGAGTGGATGGCCCTTTTTCATGACCTTTAGTTTGTGGATTGACCATGCACAAACTTCAGTGTGTAGGATTCTAGATTTAGGGGTCAAAAAAGTGTCCCAGAGATCTATAATGTTATGATCATCTCACCAAATTAAATCCAAACAATGTTATTTTGTGTACGAGTGTGAAAATATTTATAGACATTTTTTTTAAGGAAAAAACCTTAATCAATACTAACCTTATATAAAAAAATAAATTCCTTTCAAATCACAAGTTATTTTTTTCAATTTTTTTGTCCACAAAATAACCACTATGCTAGATTTGAAAAATATGTGCCATAAAACCTTTCTAAAATTGAAGCTTTGATATTAATTGTAATGAAATTACTTAGATAAATCAAGCTAATTCACAACAATGAATGTAAACATAAATATCAAGACTATATCAATAACAATAGATCACAATATTAAGAATATAATAGTGCAACTCCATACTAAATGCTAACAACATAGCATAATATTAGAAATATAAGATTGAACCACTTCGAGGGGACAACCTCCACAACTATGCAATAAGAACATAATTTTTAGTATGATCATCATGTACTAACCATTATCTCCTATATATAACCTACTTAGGCTATGGTTACTCCATAGGTTGACCCTACTAACAATATGAAAACACCAAAAAATTGTGATATAAGAAGGTAAAAGGTTATGTTAGAAAAAAATTGACCATACATATCCCTATACTTGATATAGGTTAAGGGCATAACAACCCTCCCCTTATATGGATTTAGCTGTACATGAAGGGGACCTCAAAATTTATCAATTTGACCATGTTTAAATCATCATGATACTCTCCTAGACTTATAGGTGTGAAGTTTAGATGAAATAGATAATCATCTATGTTCACAAGAATTTCACGATCATCGTCATCACTATCATTCTCCAAAAATACTCTATTGGGATATTTTATATTGACCAACAAATGAGGATATGGTATCTTCTTCTTTTGTGCTTTAGGCATATGTAGTGATTCTTACACCATTTATCAATTAAGTGATATATTTGGAGTTGACTCATTTTCATTACCTTTGATTGACTCTCCCACTTCATGTGTATGTATTCGTTCCACTAGTATGAATTATAATGAAGATATTATGGAAGAATGAAAAGCATCAAATTATGGTATACATGCATCACTAGGTTTCGCTATTCACAATACTTGAAAGGTTGATTATTCATAAAACATGTACACACAAATTTCTCATGCACAATAATTAAGCATCGATGTAAGGAGGTTGGTACAACATCCATAGCATGAATCTAATGTCTACCTAAGAGTAGGTTATAATGAAAATGATTTTGCATTACTTGAAATATAATAGTTAATGTTTTAAGGCTCACTATCACATCCAAAGTAATCTCTTATAGCACTTGGCGAGGAACATTATCAAAACATTATATTTTCTTTTCTAACTTATGAATAGAGTCCATATTAATTCCAAGTGTTTGAAGTAATGTGATATTATAAATGTTTAGTGCTGATCCATTATGAAAAAAAACATGCTTAGCTGCTTTATTTAAGGCTGGCACTTGAATAAACAATGGGAGACTCTGATCTTTAGTATGTTGAGTGGGTAAAAAAAATCTAAACAAAAATGGTGTCTTCATTATTCTTTAGTGTATTGAAAATAGATGCAAAATACGTTGGTTTTGTATTATTTGGTAAATTTGCATCACACAATGTTGTATAAAGAATATATTTATATATGGTGGACCTCTTGAGTGATTCTAATGTAGATATTTTTGTTGGAGTATTTTTAAGTTGATCAATGACATCTGTTTTAACCTTTTAGAACTTAGTGAATGTAAATCCTATATTTGTTAAAGAGATGAGTAGATTAAATCAAGGAAATAACATGCAATAGATACAACCACTGATTTGTTATATAATTGACTAGCTTTGACTTTTTTTAAAATAGTAATAAATAATGCTAGTAATAACTTAGTTGGAAAATAATTGAGACAAATGATCTAGGTAATGAAAATTGAGGTGGAAGCTGGCTTGAGTGTCACAAAATGGATCCCAATATTAGTGACATAATTAGACAGTAGGGCCATTATTAGAAAAGTGGTGGTAGTGTATTGATATTGACAATAGTGTCCTTTATGCAAGACCATCCCAAACTTTTGGATGCACCTATGTTTGGATCTCTGAGGTCTATACCTACATGCACGAGTCCTAAAACCCTATATTTTTCCTATAATTATTTTTTTAGTGAGTAAACCATAACCCTCTATGTAGTTAGGGCATTCGGTTGGTATGAGCTAAAAAGTGTGTTTATTAGTAGGGTAGGTTGGACATCCTCAACACCCCGCTATGAATAGAGCTACCTACATATAAATACTTTGAGGGATTAATCTCAATGTAGTTCTCACCACATAAGTGATAGTGTAAGTGTAAGTGTAAGTGATGCTACTATAATAGTGGCCTTGAGCGCTTTGAATGTGCTTGAGATTGAAAATCTAAGTAATCTGAGCTTAGGACTGTTGTAGATGGTAGTATGGAGAAGTACGTCATAATAGGGATTGATAACCTTAATTTTACACAATTTATTCTAAGTTTGAATGTGTATTTTGCATTTTATTTCTATCTAGTGGTTAGAGGGCTAAAATTCTTGTATTTATATTGTTTTTATGCTTGTGCGGGTGATAAAAGAGGTGTAGGCCAACCCTAGAGAGTTTTAGTTTTGAAAATATATTTGTTTGGGAAAAGATAGGGCAAAGGACATTAATGCCATTTTGGGGACATTAGCGCCATGTGGGGCTAGTGTCCTTATTATGGTGCTAGTGTCCTTATTATGGTACTAGTGTCTAGCTAGTAGAACACTAGACATGAAGGGCCAAGATCACGAAATGAGGATCTAAGACTAATTTAAGATTGACTAGGGATGCTTGTGGCCCACACAAAGGATGGATAAGTGTGACAATAGGCTATAGGATAGGTCTATATTAAGCTAAGGATAGGTAGTCTCAAGTAGCACTCTTAGCACTCCAATACCACTTTTAGGTGATTATATTTTCCCTCCTATTTATTCTATAAATGCAAGAAAGAGAAATGGCTATGATAAAGGAAAAAGAAGCATACCTAGACTTACCTAGGAGGTGAAGCTCATGGGATGAGTTTGTACTTGTGAACCATGCTGCAATGCATGTCCTGCAAGTGAAATGTGCATAAATCAGTCCTTACTTAAGAGATATCAAAATCAAAGACAAAACTAGGTAAAAAAGTAAAACTGAGTGAAGTTGAGTAAAGAGATAGGAAAGAGGAAATAAATAAATACACCTCACTGGGTACACAAACCAATACATAAACCTAGTGATAACTTGTGTTTGCATATGTATTTTGTGATTAATCGATGAATATCTTGGATTGAGTTGATGGCCTGCTCAATCCTCATGTGTGGGTAGCTCAAGAACTTAATCTAGTTTTGACTCCATCATTGCCCACCCCTGCTTGGCAGATCATGACCTATGAATAGATTGGATTGGATTGATGGTGTGTCCAACCCTCTCATGTAGGTGGCTCAAGAACTCAAGTAGGTTATGATTCCATCATTTACCACACACAGTATATGATTCTAAAATTGAACTACGTGAAGTAATAGTAAACGTCTAACTGGGTATATCTAACTGGGTATGTCAGTTCTACAACCACTTGGGTACATTAGGCGATCATGGGTCACTCAAGAATGCCAACCACTATAAATGGAGTAAGGCATGAAACTGGTGTGCAACCTAGAATATGATATTAGGTTTATACAACATAGAGAATGAAATGGAATTTTTTATTCCATTTGATCAACTGGTGTGTAAATGAGCATATAGAAATGATGTGTTGTGCACATGCCCCTAAATTTGATATCTAAGCATATAGATTTTGAAATGAGTTGTAATAATCTATATCTAGGTATATGAACTGAATATAGGAATAGTCATGTTGTCCATGATAACCCCAATCTAAGAAAACTAATATGAATATGAGTTACACTAATATTAATTTGAGTGAAATTGAGTATAATTGATAAATCTATGCAAACCTTTATTGTACCTACTATAATTTTTTGACCAATATGGGTTTTTTTTTAAACTGAGGCTATTGGACATTAGTGCCATGTCTTTTTGAAAATGTGATGTTAGTGTCCCAATTTGGGTGCTAGTGTCCTTATGGTCTAATTTATATGTAATTTTACTACTTTTTGGGTCACTACTTTCCCACTGTGTTTATCTGAATCTAATTTTTATAATTGAGCCTATATGCTGAAAATATATTATGAGTGCAATATGGGATCCTGATTTTTGTGACAAACCCTTGTGAATGCCATCTCTTTTGAGGGGAGTTATTGAACCTGTGCAAGAACTATCCTCAAAAGAAAAAGATCTATAAATATGTGTTAATCTAAGCATGTATGATAAATGTGTAGTAATCTAATATAATGTGCATGCATAACATCACAATGTAAAATACTCTGAGCATAAGTATGTAATGTGTTGTCCCCCAAAAATATCAGCTATTTTTGGGACAACATTTGAATTATTTTGGTCCTACAGAGCAAAATTATCTTTTCCCTTTCCAAATTTTGTCTTGGGCATTCAAATTCCTCATTTTTCAAGCTTTTCAGAAATCTATGGACTGCAAACAGGCTCATTTCTACAAGTTCAACGAGCTTCACGACTTCTACAGGTGTGTTCAATCAAAAGAATCAGTTTCTAACAATTGGTCATTTTTGAAATTGGTTCATCACCTTGGTTCAAACAGAAATTTCCATCGGCAAGCATTAGCAACAGGTTCAACATTTGGTTCATCTTTTGGTTCAACATCAAATGGTTCAAAGGCGAGTTCAATCAAGTAGTTTAACACTTTGTTTCAAAATTTGGTTCATCCACTCAGTTTTAGCTCTTTGATTCATTCTTTGGTTCAATCAAATGGTTCTTCAGTCAGTTCAAGGCTTTGTTTGAACTGTTGAACCAAAATTTGGTTCAACGTCTTGGTTCAACGAAAAGGTTCAAAGCCTTGGTTCAACGGTTAGTTCAAACACATGTGGTTCAATGGAATGGTTCAATAGTTGGTTCATCATCAAAGTTCAAAGAGTTTCTCAAAGAAGCCTGAAGGCCATTCAAAGACTGCCTAAAGGGTAGATACCCTCATGAGAAGCTCTTCCCAACTCAAAATAAGTCATTTCTTAAGGCTCGAAAAGGCAAGTTCAGTCTAGAAAAGTGCCAAATAGAAAATCCAAAGAAGATAAAGGAATGACGCACTCTAAAATGTCAAATTCAACACAGTGAATTAGCTGTTGATCCTTTAAACATACAAACAAATAGATTGGAATACATTCACAGATTTCAAAGCCAAGACTAGCAGAAGTGAAGAAGGAACAGAACAGTAAACTAAATCCAGGACCCAATTCAATTAACCGGATAAGGAGGAATGATGAAGATAAGATCAGATCACTAGGTGGACATTGAAAGTTACAAACTTTCAATAAGTGCGACTTATTTCCTTGCATTGATAAAATCAAATGGGTAAAGCGCCCCTAAGTTCCAACGTGTCTTCTTAACAGATTCCAATGCAAAATGATGTATTGATTGTTCCCAAGTCCTTCTTGAAGAGGCTATATAAGGGACTTTCTTCTATTGTAATAAGGATCTTTTTTTTGACATTTAGAATGAAACTCTGCCCAAATTGTAAGGCATTACTGAGACTTTGAGTTCAAATTGTCGATCATATTTTGTTACCAGAATAAGAAAGCAAGTGGTTTTTCAGACTTTGTGCTGGAATATCTTTGTTATTGAGGAAATTGTTCTTATGTCTTTTTATTCAATATATCTTCTATTCCTTTAATTCAACAAGCAGAATTAGTGACATCAGTTAAGAAGGTGTTCTAAAGAGTCAACTGTGGAGAGACTTTGTGCCCCCATAATTGCCTTTAGTGTGTTTTTTTTTCTTTTCTGTGTAAAGGACCTTGAGGTGACTTTGTGCCCTCATTATCCTTCATATCTTACTCTTGAGCAATCCAGGTGAAGACTTTGTGCTGCATCTTGAATTGTTGGTTATTACATCCTTCGCTACATTTTGTTGTTACTGCCAGGAGTATTCTTGTGGTTTGCTGAATAGTACTTCTGAAAGAAGAGGAGTACTATCTATCATTTCCCCTAAGTTTTTCTTTTGATCCACGTGTGCATCATCTTTGAAAGAAGAGAGATGGATGGTTTGTCCCACCCATGAGTATTATTTTCTATATATATATATATATATATATAGTATACCTACAGGGAACCTCCCCTTGATGAGAGGAGAGATTAGTGTCTTTTTGATGTGGTAAAACTACACATTTGGATGACTAATCTTCCTACATTGGCTGATTAGACTTATTTTGTTTATCAGTACGCTGATTGATAAAATATTCAACCAACATTTTTTGGCGACTCCACTGGGGACACAGTAATTTTGTGCAATTTAGAACCTCAAGTTTCAAATTAAAACATCATCTGTGTCTTACCCATTATCATTATCACCTTATCCATTATACAGTCTGGCGACTCCCATCTGGGTCTTACCCATTATCCATTTGTAGCCTTACCATTTTCATCCATCTCCATTATATTATCTGGTCTGCAAAACCAAAGCTACTAGGAAAGAAAGCACAGTTTGAAGCCTCAAGCTTTAAGCTAAAGCAGGGCCAATTTCTTTTCCATTTTTATTCTATAATCTGGCAACTTCACTCAGATGTGTTATTCCTATTGTTCATAATCTGATCATGGCAATTTGAGGCCCCTGGGGTAACTCATTTGGCCCACCTAATCTAACTCCACCCTTGCATGAGCTACCACTCAGTTCAAAAAAGAATTTCCCCAAATTATTTGGTGATGGAAGAGTCCACCCTGATGAATGCATTGCAGTCTTCACCATAGCATGTGGTGTGATAGGGGTGGAGTTTGAAGACGTGGCAGTCAGGCTTTTCATAGAGACATTATAAGGTGGTACTACAGACTGGTTTTACCATCTACAAACTAGATCAGTGACTGGCTAGGACACTATCAAAGCCAAGTTTAAAGAAAGGTTCAAACCTGCAAAAGATGCTCATGCTTTGCTAGCCCAACTTATGCAAATGAAGAAGGAACCTCATGAGCCCATGAGGGATTTTACTGCATAATTTGACAAGCTGAGAAATAGGATTCATGTAGTTGCTCAGCCCACACCTGAGAACTTCAAATGCTTCTTCATAACTCATAGCTGCCTGAAGTGAGTTTTTTGCTAAGACGTGCTAGCCGCATAGATCTTGAAGCTACTTAAGACTTAGCCACTGAGTTAGAAGATGACCTTATCTTGGCGAGAAAGATAAGAAGGTATTCAAACAAAGGCGCATCTTTCTCATCTTTTGATAACTCACCTGTAGCAACCACTGATCTAATGGTGCAGAAGCTAGCAAATGAAGTGTTGGCCCTCAGAAGACAAATGACATAAGGGATGTCATCTGCTCCTTCATATAGAGATGTACCAAGGAGGACATTCCCTAATCAGACACATCAAGGGCAACCCAATCATCTTCCTCCCCCAAAGAGGAACCTTGCCATTGAAGCACCTCCAACCAACTCAAAAGTTGGGTATTTGGAAACATAGCATGATTTCTCTTTCCAACCTGAGTTTAATCAAGAAAATGACACTAGTCTCTTCACAAAAGATCAAGAAGAGTCAGCTGGCGACTCTCACATGAATTTTTTGGATTACCAGGATGAACCCAAAAGTAAAGGTGGAGCATCTGAAGGATCATATGCTGTGATCACCCAGTCTCAAAATCAGTCAGCTCAACAAGCTGATAAAGGAGAAATAGAGGAGTGACCTCAGCCTACAATTTTGATTGCTAAAAGTGGGACCACTCTACCTATCTAGCTGAAGGACCCAGTAATTGCTAAGAAAGTAAGTATCCCAAACATCTCTGCACCTTCTACTTCAACTTCGCAGATCAGTCCTCCCACCCCTCCCATATTGGTTTCCTGAACTATCAAGATGAACCCAGAAGTGAAGGCCATGCAGCTGAGGGGTCATATGCTATATTCACCTAATCTAAAAATTAATCAACTTAACAAGTTGATAAAGATAAATCAGAGGAGTGACCTCAATTAGTAGTTTCAATTACTAAGCAGGGATCCACTCTTTTTTTCTAGCCAAAGGACCCGATGGTTTCAAGAAAGGTAAATACCCCCATGCCTTCTACTTCAATTTCACAGTCCAATCCTCCCCCTTTAAAAAATTAAAAGGATGAACTCCCATCCTCTGCTCTTAGCTTATTCCAGGCATTTGATATCATTGACCATATAAAGAGAACCAAAATTTAAATGTTTGAATTTGAATTTCTACAGTCCCATCTCGAGCAGCTAGATAGACTGGTTCAATGTGTTAAAAATAAAAACATCCCTGTTGAATGAATGGTCCCCAAGGTGACACATGATGCTGCCAAAAATGCACCCACCAAGAACAACCTTGTCACCGCTCCCCCTGTTGCTCCTGGTAGGACTGAACCTTTTTATGTCACATTGTTGATAAATAGATATAAGTTGAATAATTGCATTATTGATTCTGGAGCTTCAGACAATGTCATGCCTGTTAAAATAGCTGAATCCCTTGGTCTCACACTAACCAAGACATTTGGGAGATGTTTCTCCATGGAGAATAAGCAAGTACCATTGCTGGGATAAATCAAAGATGCCCAATTTGCATTTACAGCCTTCCCAGCCAAGAGAATCAAGATGACTATCTTGGTGGTTGACGTCCCAGTATCTTATGGTATTTTGCTTGGATGAAATTTCTGCAAGGATGTGGGAGGTGAATTAAGCATGGATCTATCTGAGGCAAGGATCCCTGTCCAAGGTATGATGAAGAGATTGCTCCTTGAAAAGAAAGCAAAATTTGTGGTCACTCAGACATCAGCCCCTGAACCTCAAATTCTTATTGAATCTGCAAGTATGGGTAATTATTTTCTATCTACAAATGAAGTGCATGAAACACCTGAAAGTATCAACTCAGAAATCAGTTCAATAAAAACAATAGAAAAATTGGTAAGCTATAGTACAGACCAAGGAGGATTCTCCATTTTTAATGAAGAAAAGTCTAAAGAAAAGTCAGTATTAGGTGAAATATAGACTTTGGAATTTGATGGCAGCTGTTCTTCTACCAGTTCAGGGGCTGGGATTGTTTTGATATCTCCTCAAGTAGATATGTTCCCTTCATCTTACAAATTACAATTTAGCAATACTAACAATACAACTGAATATGAATCTTTATTGTTGGGCATGAAGGCTGCTCAAGAAAAAGGCATTAAGTTTTTTCATGCCAAAGGGGATGCTAAATTAGTAGTTTGTCAAGTGAAAAATTTATACCAAACTAAGAATGAAAGATTACACCACTACCATAACTTGGTTTGGAACCAAATTGAAAGTTTTGATGCTTTCAATATTTCTACCATACCTAGAGAGTCTAATGACAGAGTTGATGCACTTGTTGTTTTAGGAACTCTCTTAATTCCTCATTTAAATTTCAAAGAAGACATGTATACCATTGAGCTATTTTATAGACCAAGTGTTCTTGACAATGCTGATCATTGGCAAGTGTTCAATGATGATCATCGAATCATTACCTTCTTGGAATGAAAAGATAATTTTGAATAGCTATGTTTTGAAGGCAGTGAACCTCAAAAGAATGAATCTGTGTCTGAATTCAGCTCAGATATAAATGAAGAATTCTTGCAGCTAAAAGGAAACAAAATTTCCAAAGGCCTAGTTTCTCTTGAAAATTTGTTTGACAAACATGATAGATTCACTAAACAACAACAAACAAACTCGAGTTTCTCTCAAGGATTCGATCAAGTGAATATGTCTACTGAAGACAATCCCAAGATGATCAATATTGATAAGTGCTGCACCCCTAAAAAAAGATTCAAGTTCACTTCTTTACTTTGTCAATACATGGATGTCTTAGCATATTCTTATGAAGACTTGAAGTCTCCCAGACCAGATAAAATATGCCATAACATTCCTCTCAAGGCCAACTCAATGCCATACAAGCAAAAACCCAGACAATATAATTCAAAAATATCAGGTACTATTCTGTCTGAGATATAAAAGATGTTAAATGCTAGAATCATCTTCCTAATCCATCATTATACATGGATTGTAAACATAGTGCCTGTAAGGAAGAAGAATGGCAAAATTTGCATTTGTATAGATTTCAAAAATCTAAATCAAGCATCTTTGAAAGATAATTATCCTTTGCCAATTATGGATCAAGTGCTTCAAATAGTGACAGGTGCAGAGATGATATCAATGCTAGATGGCTTCTCAGGTTATAATCAAGTTGAAGTTGGTGAAGCAGACCAACACAAGACTGCATTCACCATGCCTTGGGGTACATTTGCATATAGGAGAATGCCTTTTGGTCTAATAAATGCTAGTGCTACTTTTCAAAGAGCTATGAATCTGGCTTTCAAATATGAGATTGGTAAATTCATAGTGGTATACCTTGACGATTTGACTATATTTTCAAAGTGTCAATCTGATCATGTATGCCACCTACAACAAGTGCTGGAGCGTTACCGCCAGAATGGTATTTTCTTAAATCCTAAAAAATCTATTTTTAGAGTAACAGAGGGGAAAATCCTTAGGCACATTGTGTCCAAAGAGGGCATAAAGATTGACTCAAATAGAGTCAAGTCTATTCAAGAGCTTAATCTACCTACAAATAAGAATGTTGTTCATTCTTTCATCAAAAAAGTGAATTTCTTATGGAGATTCATTCTCGAATTTGCTGAAAAGACTAGACGTATTGTGAACATGATGAAAGGGAAGACCACCTTCAGCTGGACTAAAGAAGGCAAATCAGTGTTTCAAGACATCAAGACTGCCATTGCTCACGCCCCTACCTTGGTTTGTCCAAATTACCACAAAGATTTCATCATATACAGCTATGCATCTGAGCATACTCTTTCAGTGATTCTTGTTCAACAGGACAAGGAAGGTATGGAATCCCCCATCTCTTTCATGAGTTGTCCTCTCAAAACCCATGAAATGAAGTATTCAAATATAGAGAAGCACGCCTATGCCTTGGTAAAAGCAGTCAAACATTTTTGCTTTTATATTCTGAATTCACATATTACTGCCTTAGTTCCTGACACTACAGTCAAGTCTATATTAACTCAACAGGAGTTTGGCATAAAGAAAGGTAATTAGATTGCAAAAATCCAAGAATTTTATTTAGATATCAAGTCGACAAAGCTAGTCAGAGGTAAAGGCCTTTGCTAATTAATGGCTAACAGTAAACTAGAAGATACACAGCATGAAGAAGCTGAAGTGGAAAATACGCCAACAGTCCTTTTTGTCTCCACTACTAATGAATGGTACTCAGGTATTGCCTATTTTTTGAATTATAGTGAATGTCTTGCTCATTTGTCTTACAAAGAAAAGAGGATTATCAAGTTGAAAGCTGCCAATTTTATCCTTTGGGATAACATGTACAAGAGAAGCATAGATGGAGTATTCCTTCGCTGTATAGACAAGGAGTAGCAAACCCAGCTTTTAAAATCTTTCCACAATCTGGCCTGTGGAGGACATTTTTCAGCTTCTGTGACTATTCACAATATTCTATGAGCCAGGTATTACTGGCCAACTCTTTTTCAAGATGCACATAAGTGGGTGAGAAAATGTGAACTCTGTCAGCAATTTTTTGGAAGACCCAAGTTAGCTGCTATGCCTCTCAAGCCAGTGATCATAGAAGAACTTTTCCAACAATGGGGACTTGATTTTGTTGGGACCATAAACCCATCTTCAAGTGCTGGAC